>JANDJT010000169.1:35105953-35130228 GCA_024331685.1 Stegophilus panzeri | reverse complement strand
ATCCTAATAATAGTTGAACCCATTTTGAGTTAACCTGCATGTGTATTCAGTAAATGATTTACTGCTCCATCTCCAAGTAACCTTTATTTTATACACCAGTACTCAAATATCAATATAACAAGACAGATCCTCAAAAAGTCCAAATGCACCTGATGGCAGGTATACGGAAGACTCTGTGACGATGGATCTAGTTATCATACAGACACAATGTCCAGTTATAGTCTAAATATCCACTCAGTGCCTCAGCTTTTCTTCTCTCAAACCTGCTGTATCCTCAGGAGGAGGGGAATCAGGTGTGTCAGAGATGACTCCGTTTCTGACGGATGGATATCAGACACTCTATAGTCCCACAGAGACCTGAAGCGTCTAAAAATACTGCCCTTTGTGCCCCTGTGATTAGAGCTGGGCTTTAAATATAGGAGGGCGACGAGGCGCAGGACAAGTTCAAGCCTGCCCTTCGAGCAAGTAAACAAGCCTTAGTAAATAAACTTGAGTCAGCTTTCAATCGTTCAGCCTTTCCGTTGATGAGATATGGGTGTGAGCGGATGATATTTTAACAGCTTGTGTTAGGCCGGGCTGGGTGATCTGCTGAAAATGTAAAATGGCATTCATGTGCAGATCGATCTATAGCAATCAATAGCAGTCTCTCTGAGAAGCGCTTGGCCCAGTCTGGGTGAGTATAACGGTCTATAGGAGATGTTACGCGTTATGTTTTGTGCGGTGAAGAACGGTTCAGCAAAATACGAAATATTTAAATTTTACCGTCTTATATTTGCTTCTTTAGTTTGAAGCTGATCTCCAAATCTAATCTGTTTTACCTGAAATTATATATTTTTTTAATTACAGTCCATAGTTACAAAAATGTGTGAGGTGTGGCCTAGCAAAGGGGAGGAGTCACAACCAAATGGACTGCATCTGGTTGCCCAAGATGGCTGCACTGTTTAGCTACACTGAGAAGCTTACGGTAGTTTATGTTTATAGATTATAGTAACGCACACTGTGTCCTAAACCGTATCAGAACGAACCGGACTTGTTTGAGTTGCAGATATTTATGGAAAAAGTTTTGGGTGTGATGCATTTCTATTTCTTTTTACCTGTATTAACATTGTCGCTCCAGTGAACAAACAAACAAACAAACAAACAAACAAAAAAAAACTGAAGAAGCCAACACGAGACACAAAAACATGACTCGGTTGATCGACTGCATTTGGGGTAGAGGGGTAGACAATTTTATTGCTCATGGAAACATTCTTTTAATTGACTGTCCTGTATCTTGTAACATGGGACATTTTATATTCAAGTCAGTTAGAAAGTAATAAAATAAATGACAGATGGAATGGTACAGCCGATAAAATCTCTTTTTGAGACCAGCCGTTTTTTAATTCTCAAATGTAAATCACATGAACATAATCTGGGACTGAAAAATAGGACTGATTTTGATTGATTGATTGATTGATTGATTGTTCAGTAGAGATGTTGAACAAAGTACAAACATATTTTGGCACTGTCCTACTTATAGTTTAAAATGAGCTTTTAACTAAGAGAGGGTTCATTTAGTCTAACTTAGCAACTGCTGTTTTGTCTCCAAGGGACGCAGTTAGAAGACATCCCGTCTACAATCGTCTCTCATCCAGCCGTACAGAAAAAAAAAAAAAAAAAAACAGCCTGAAAAATGGAGGACAAGAGGAAGAAGAGGAGTCCCAAAGTGTCTCTTCCCCAACCACCACCTCCTCCGGTGAACCCACGCAAACCCTCCGTCCTCCCGGCCAGCAAGAGCGCCAGCTTCTCCCTGGGTCTCCCCCAACCGCCATCGCCTAAACCCCGGGGCAAGTACAAGAGATCTGTAGGAGCCATGGGGACGGCCAAAGAAGTGCTCACTGTACCCATGCTCCCTCCCAAGGCCACGAGGTTTGTACGAGAACCACTAAGTCCGCTGTCACGGAACGTTTCTTTATCAGTGAAAAAATCGAAATCTTCCTGAGACTGAGATCTTCATCTGAATAACAAACTATTCACACATTTTGCTTCATTTCAAATAAAATTGTGTTGAAATACACGTATTTCGTTCCCGTATTTTCCTGCATGCTGTTAACTCAGTTAGTGTTCATTTATGCAATATGAATCATTTTCATGCAAAAAGAAACATGTTTTTGGAGTTAAATACCGTAATCTTTATGAATTAAATCCAAATAATTGGGCAAATGACTGAAGAAAAACAGTAAAGAAATATAATTTGACAGTTTTTGACTGTGGCCTTAATGCTGGTCGCTATGGTGATTGTGGTCATGACATATTCACATTATTATTTAAAACTAATATGAACAAATGCTAAAATAATCATCGGTAACTATGACAACCATTTTAAATTCGATCTAAAATGAAAGATTTACTAAGAAAAGGTTGTTTCGAGCTTCTGTGTAGTTGATTCTAGGTGTTTGGAGCTCTGTGTCTACCATGAGGGATTGCATCGTTCAGGTTTCGTAGCGGAGATGTGATTTATGTCTGTCACTGATGGAGAATGGTTTTACAGCTTTATAAATAAACTGCTCTGAGGAGAGAAGAAGGTCATTGCACTTTGTGTGTAGAATTTCTTTTCACCACTGACTCTGATCCTGTCATTAAACTGTGATTTCTCACTGTGATTTGTGGGCTATGGTGGAGACAGCCGGCCTCACAGAGAGAAACCCCGAGCGCCTCAGCCGGCCGGCCCCAGCCGAGTCGCCCAGTCCTCGTCTCCTCTACAGCACTCGTTCCTCACTGACGTCTCGGACGTGAGAGAGATGGAAGGAGGACTCCTCAACCTGCTCAACGACTTCCACTCAGGAAAACTGCAGGCCTTCGGTGACACGCACTCTCTCTTACAAACACACACACACACACACACACACACACACACACTGTTCACTCAGGATGCACATTTGCATATGTGTGAAGGTGTGTAGGTGACTCTCTCTCTCTCTCTCTCTCTCTCTCTCTCTCTCTCCTCAGGTAAGGTGTGTTCATTTGAGCAGCTCGAGCACATCCGGGAGATGCAGGAGAAACTGGCTCGCCTTCACTTCAGCCTGGACAGCCATGTGGAGGAGCTCTCTGAGGACCAGAGGAAAAGCGCTTCAGACCGCAACCTGGAGCACCTGCTCTCGAACGTAACACACACACACACACACACACACACACACACACACACCTGTAACAGTGTGCCCACATGAACTAAATTCTTCCTCTAACAACTGCTTTTGCATATATTTACATACAGTCATCTCAGCATGAGTGTGCACAAATGTCTTAAGCAAAACTGGCCAAAAATTAAACGCACACCATTTTTACAAAACCTTGGGTTGGTGTCTAATGTTTTTTTTTTTTGTTTGTTTTTTTGTTTTTTTTTAAAGCTTTTTTTCAGTTTTTAATAAATAATAATCGCAAACTTGATTTATTTAGCGCCATTCATACATTTAAAATGCAGCTCAAATTGCTTTAGTATGAAGTAAAAAAAAGAAAAACAAAGAAATCTCTGTCAAAAATAAAATAAAAGACAAATAATAATAATAATGTAATAAACAATAGCAGTGACAAAGAAAAAAATAGCAACTATTTAAAATATGATATATAATATAATAATAGATTTTCATTTTATTACTGCCAATAAAAGTAACATAAGTTAGAAAAGCTAGGTAAGTACCGAACATGTAGCTCATAGCTACTTTAGCAATGTTTAAAGTGCATGATGAAATGATCACACACTGCCTCAGGTCTTGTTTGGCGCAGTATTATTGTGGAGATGAATTTGGCTTTTTGTGTTGAGTGTTAACGTCCTAGTGCTTCGCTGTGTGTGATGAGTAATAACTCTTGTAAATGTAAGAAAGGTGTGAAAAGCCTCTCTGGTTTATCACAGCCACAGATAACAGGGATGCTCGGTCACTAGGGTAACCTTTCTGCCTTTTTATTTCAGCGCACACACACACACACATACACACACACACACACACACACATGCACATACACACACACACACACACACTATTATTAGCACTCAGGATGCTTTATTGTGAATTCATTTTCCCCCATCACTTAAATTCATCTACTCATTTCCTCTTTAACCTTTAGTCTAAGCTCATTAAGCACCTCTCTCTCTCTCTCTCTCTCTCTCTCTCTCTCTCTCTCTCTCCACAGCTGGAAGAGCTCAGCAGCTCCATGTATCCTTTCTGCAAACTTAATCACAGCAGTTCACCACATCGGTTTTATGTCGGTCTAAATGCTTCCCGATGCTTTAACGGATTTGAGCTGGATCCCTGCCAGGCGATCTGACCCTCCTCCAAGACTTTCCATCCTTTGCCAGAGCCTAAAATATTAAGTATTTTACATCAGCAACATGAAATATGCTCCAGAGATTTGTTTATGGAGTTGCTTTTGTGCCAAAAACATTAATCTGCAAGCAAAATATTAACTGCCACAATCTAATAGTAGCTGTTATGCGAATTATAGGAATAATAAGAAGAAGAGGAAGAAGAAGATTAAAGGTATAGTCAGTTATTTTGGTGCAGGAGGCAGAGGCGGAGCTTTCAGACCTTCAAACAGGACACGCCTCCTTGTTCTGATTGGCTGTATGTTAGTGGAACTATTGAAGGTGGAATTTCTCCACTAAGCCGATATTTTATTAAAACTGCCAAAGTTTACAATAAGCATAGAATATTTATTTTAAACATACTTTTCTGAGAAAAATACTCACATCCTTTTATTTTATTTCTGTTTTGTTTGTGAATGTCATGCTTTTTTTTCATGACTTTGGAACATTTTTACAAATGTGAATATACTCGTCTCAGATTCTGATACTTAATGCGCACTTTTTTTGAACGCCGTTACTCACTGAGATCAAGATCTTCTCAATGGATTGAAAACAGTTTTGTTTAAATTGGTTAGTGCCAAGCAAACAAGATAACCATGCAAGATTGCCGACACACTGTGTTGGTTATTTGTAATGTCGATTAAATAGAGGTTCTCTGCGAGACTTGCCGTGTCGTACAGAAGGTGCGCATTTTATTATTACAACATAACTAAGAATTTTTTTTAAGTGTACATTTCATTTAATTCTTATTATTTGTATTTGCAGTGTGCGTTGTTAGTATTTTGCCTGTTAATTTAGCTTGTTTTTGGTGTAAAATTGACTCCATATTAGCTCTAATTATGCATTAAATAATTATCACATCTCGCTATATAGGGATCTTGACTTGATATCCTGGATAGGGACAGGGTTAGTGATTACATTTCGAAGTGTACAAAGTGTCTCTTGAAGGTTACAATATTTGGTATACGTGGTTAGAAACACACTGTAACTTATTGACCATGAGCTCAACTTTTAACACGATGAAAAGACCCAGTCTGAAAAATAAAGCTTCCAGGAAGGTCATAGAGCACTTTCAGCTTTCCAGTGCAGACATGAAAACGCAATTTAAAAGACTCGTCATGTAACACAGTTTGAAATAGGAGCTAGAGCCATTATGCGGTTCCTTAATGCACTTTCTCCAGACAGAAGTTACACTTGGCAGAGAATCAGGATTTATCCAAGGCCTCCGATCCCTGACACTGAGAGCAAAGCAAAGCAATCTGCTGGCATCCTGGAGCTACTGAGGTCATTGCTACATCTCAATCAGCTACGCTAAAACTACGGCGGAGAAGCGGACCGCAAAACATGAAGCTGCAACGGCACTGAGCACAAAAACCGATAGCTATTCCTTGATTTTTAACAAAAAAAATGTAACTGACACCCTTTGCTTTGATCTTTAAAACACTGTGAGTTCCGGATATCCACTTTGTATTGGTTTGATGGCACGTTGAATTTTCTAAAGGTTATTGATTACATATCCTTGTGTGTTTTCATGGGGAATATTCTGAAGAGGAATAACAAGATGGAGCCACCAAAAACATGATTTAGCATGTGTTCTTTTATATGTTAAAAAAAAAAAAAATCAAATATATTTGCATGAATTCGCAGGGAAATTCAACTTCTGTGGCGCTTCAGTATGCCGAGATTGCATCCATATATCCGAACCATATATCTGTTTAGGTTTAATGTTTCTTGAGGCATGGATGGAATCCATAACCGGATAAATGGCCTACATTTGGATTTACATATTGATTCAGCAGGCACTTGATTTTTCCCCCCCAAGTGAGACAGGATCCAATACAGGCACACAGCTTCAGAATCTTGCTCAAGACTACAACAGTGCCGTTTGAACTCACAACCTTCTGGTGTCTAGCACAGAACCATAACTGCTGAGTTAGCACCGCAGAAGTTCATCTTAATCACTAGTTGGAGATTCGCTCAGGGCTGTTTGAGGTGGTGCCTCGTCGATTTGCTGCACGAAAAAGAGTATTTTATTTCAAGAAATGGACTTAAAGGAATAGTTCAGCCCATAGTTTAAAAATGAATATTGTCTAGAATTCTACTTGACACCAAATCAGAAAAAAACATGTTTGGAGCCTGAACCATGCTAGTCAACTTTCTCTCGTTAGCTAGCAAAGAAATCAAATTCTGTTTCATGTAAAATCCTTCCCTATAGACTTTACTCATTCTGATGTACGATTTATATCACATCTATAAGTCTAGAAACATGAATGAAAGCTTATAATGCAGCTGAAAGCTGGAGATGGCCATCTTGGACAACAGGAATGCATTTTTTTCCATAGCAACATTTGTTTTCACTCCACTCCCAGTCTCGTCCTCCTCCTCATGTCTTGAAGTCTGAATTGTAGCAGAAGATAATATAGCATGTATTTACAGGGGGAAAATAGTCTGAGATAGACCTCTATAACCTGTTAGCTACTTTAACGGCGTAACCCTCAAAGACCTTAAACACCAAACGTGTCTTGACTGATTTGCTTCATTTGGGTCAGGGGGAACATTATGTACATTAGATTTTTTTTGTGTGTGTGAGATTGTTCCTTTAAACTGAAACATATTCAGACGTTCAGACATACGGTTGGATATTAATAGCATGCAGTAGCTTATCAGTCAGGTTTAGAAAACTAAGCACTATTTTACTAATGTAGAGTACAGAGAAATTATTGCTAGTCAACAAACACAAGGGGGAAAAAGTCATTTTCTAAATGGTTTATTTATAGAAGTTGTAGTAGCTTGTTATTCAGTTGAGGTACAGTTAGCTAAACTACTAGTCTGCCTGAATTCTCCTTTAGCCAAGGACACTTTTAGTTACACTTGAGCTATGTTTATTTATTTGTTTTTATTTTTTATGTTTCGACAGGCTAAACAGTATATGGCAGTCAAGATACTTTGAAGATACTCAAGAAATTCACACCTTTGTTTTAGGCGTATATGTTTTGCTAAATGTTGAAGGATTATTCTGTTGTCATTGCTAATAAGTAAGATGTGTGTATTTCTTTAATCAGTTAGCTCTGAAGTAGTTTACATTTTGAAATGAAAAATAAAATTGATTTTAATACAGAAAGCTGTGTTTTCTATTTAAAAGTTGCTATAGATTTCCCTCTTCCAGTGGAGTAAGTTATCCTGTGTCCAAAACGCTAGCAAAAAAAAATCCTGTCAGAAATTCTATCGGGCTAGCTCATCTTAGCCGGGTGACTAACTTGCTATATAACTAGCTGCGAATATTATAAACATTTATTGATGCTACTTTATACAAACATATCTTGTCAGAAATCTTGTAAGTTAAGTGTATTCTAGGTAGTAAGCGGTGTATATTTAGGAATATTACTTAGAAATTCTTTCATAAATCTTGTTAGGTTAGATTGTGATTGCTAGCTAGTGTTAGCAGTGAAGTTTACGAAAGGTCCTGTCAGAAATCGTGTCAGGTTAGCTAACTAAAATAAAAATGTGTAAAATGCTCAAAATACAATGGATAATTATTAATGATGTTTATTAATTTTAATATTAATAAAGAGGAAAATTTATCAGAATTCTTATTTTTATTACTACATCCTCTGAGAATTCCTGTCACGTAAGCTCATGCTAGCTAGCTAGCTAGTGTTGGTCGTGTCAGACATCCTGTCACCTTATGCTAGCTAACTAAAATTGAAATAGAAAAAAATAAAACCGAGAAAAAGTAGTCGTGTAAATTGGAAATTGAAAGAGATAATATGAAACTTAAATTGAAAAAGTAACATTTATTTTTGGCACAAATTTTCCTGCACATATTTTTTTAGCTATTTTAGCACCTTGCATTGCAAACAATCACGTTAACAGTGATATTAAAGTGTTAAATTTTTAAAAGTGCTTGATTTATAATATACTATTGTTTTATACATGTTTAATATTAATTAAAAACAAAAACAAAAAAAATTATGAGGCGAGTAACGATTTCTCTCCAATCCTCTAGGGGGCGCAAAAACTACAAGATCAGCTCGACAGTTGCACAAAGCGAAGAAACGAACGGGTTTTTGTTGCTACGTAACGTCGAATCTCAAATTGTTACGACCCTCCTACACAAGCGCACTATCTAGGGTATTCAATAACGTCTTCTGTAGGCTACATAGTAGTACACTATATGTCGAATCCGGCGCTATTTGGGATTGAGCCTGGGAAATCCCTTACAACAACAAAGCGTTCAAAAACTTAGTGATGTTTTAAGAATAAGTATAATGGGTAGACAGGAATGGATAAATAATATGATATACTTCCAGGTAGGTTTATGGTTAGCGTGAGGTAAAATCTTTTCATTAATGAATTAGTTTGCCAATTAGTTATGGCTTTAGCTATGTTCATTCATGAATCATAATATAGCTAGCTAGCTTGCCCAAGCAGATTGTTTACTTCCGGTTGGTATCTTCATTCTGATAAATGATGATTTGTGTGTTTCAGGCGCGGTGTCGCGGATATTTGATGAGGAGAGAACTAAAGCGTGTCCAAGCTGAGTATGAGGACATAGTGAGGGAGCTGGAGGGAGGTGTGGAGCACCTGAGCTGGAGAGGACAGTTCATACCTAAACCTCACTTCACTGATGCTGTAAAGTTCTTTACACACCATTCTGAGTTGCCATGTAATTATAAAAAGGGGCGGGGCTTGTTCTGCAGTGTGTCCTGTACAGCCTAGTAAACTGAAGTGGCCAAAAATTAAATGTACACAATTTCCCCCCTTAACTCAAATTTGTCTGATTAACCTGATCAGACATGTCTGGTTCCTGAATAAATGAGGAAAGGTTATAGCTACGCGGCTTCTTAACTTAACATGTTCCCACGAGTTTCTTCTTTGATTATTTTGGTACCTTTTCTGCCCAAGACATGATCTTGTCCTCAATGGAATCTCTATTAAAACGACTCAAGTAAATAATGTACAAAGACTAAACCCTGTGCTACGTGGGAGTGTTTCTGATTTGATGTCTTATTTAATTCGTCAGGACACGGACAGCGCCTTTTTCAAGTATCCTCAGCCGAAGATCCGGATCCAGGAATGTCCCGAGGACGTGGAGAAAGAGAAGGAGCGAGTGGGTGATGAAACACCTTGCCCTCAGTCAGAGGCCCTGGTTCCTGAGAGGGACGCAGAACCGAGCTGTGGCGCAGAGAGAGACTGCAGAGAGACCAGCGCACCATCGGGGGGCGATACGGAGCGAGAGGGAGATGCTGCAGAGGGCGCTCTGCAGATGAGCGACAGCATACTGCAGCATGGTGAGCGTTAGTGTTTGTGTTAGTGTTAGTATATCAGCATGCTTACACACTTGCATAGCAAACTTGTACGCTTTCTGGTGCACAGTTGCATACTGTACATACTAGCATCCTACTTGCTGTACGTGTAGTATACATGTGTAGTATACAGCGATAGTATACACTATCTGCATACTAGCGCACTGCTTGATAAAGTAGCACCTCACCTGCATAATAGCACACCTCTTGTAATCCTAGCACATACTAGTACAGTAACACAGTTGCATATTTAGATATTAGTACACTAGCTTGCTTGCATACTAACATACTAGCATATTATGAAACCACCACACTTGCCAACTAGCACACCAGACCACTACTTGCATACTAATATATTTGCGCATTTCCGTGCTCTAGTATACTTGCACACTATACATACTACCACTGTACTAGTATTCCTACCTCACAGCACATGTGTGGAAATGCACACTCGTTTAATAGTACTCTAATATAGGAAAAGAGTACACTTGCATAAAAGAAACACAACATACAATCAGCGGGGTGTGTGTGTGTGTGTGTGTGTGTGTGTGTGTGTGTCTTGTTTCTGGCAGCTCCCCCAATGCACACTCTGCTGAAAGGTGTAGCACACACTCCTGAAGCTCTGAAGCAGCACAGAAACACTCTGGCCATGGAGCTGCTGTGGATCCAACAGGCCATCGCCAGCAGGAAGAAAGTACGCATTGGAGATGAAATTTCATTATTATTATTATGACATTTTCGATTGTTTATATGAACTGAAGTGATAGAATATTACTCTGCTCTCATTGTCTTGGTCTTTAGGAATCAGTGTCCAGTTAAGGACTTGCACTTAAACATCAAACAGGTGAAGCAAATTTCGGGAACTCTCCGTTTCGGAAAAGTGCAGCTATGTAAAGAGATATGTTTCACGCCCATTCAAACTCTCCCGTACAGCACTAAAGTGCTCATCACTAAATTAATTAAAGTGCAAATCACTAAATTAATAATAATAATAATAATAATAATAATAATCATCATCATCTCCATCTTGCTGGGAATGTGAACCGTTATACTCTCCTTTGATTTCTGCTCAGTGCACCAGAGTTTGAGATTATGTTACCGAAAGCACAATACATGACAGAACCTGAACGTTGCTCGAGAAAAGTTAAACGCGGTTTTTTTGGGCGAGTTTTCATGGACACGCACCAGAGTAGGTCTCAGGCTGCAGCGTCAAGTGCTTTTCAGCGGCCGAAGGAGAACCTCGCCTTCGGTCGTAAAAAAAAAAAAAAGCTCTACTAATTACAGCGGCATGGCTTGTGGGAACCCAGAGGTGCTGTTAATCGCATCATTACGCTTTGGAATATTGACCATCGAGCACAGGGTAACTTGCTATCTTCTGAGGAAGGAAGCAGCAGTAGAAACAGTAGAAAAGTCCAAATTCGCCTTCTTATACTATGCAGTAAAAGTACGTGTACGCTTTTTTTTTTTTTTTTTTTTTTCTGAAGAAAAGTACATACTTTTGAGTGTGTGGCAAAAGAGTATGCGAGTACTCAGTCATACTAACATTCTCCTGGTGTTGAGACGAAAAGCTCGCCAATATAGCAGAAAACGTAAAGTTACCGCTTTACCTCTGGCCGTTACAAAGCACTGGAGCACTGAAACTGGAGACTCCTTCCGTAAACGTTAAATAAACTTCACCGTATCAGCGATCATACAGGTTTTTTAATCCGTTTACGTGGAGCGTCCGCTGTACAAGTCCCTGTGAATGAGCTGGATATCGATTATAGGAACGATAAGCGCATTAATATAACCTTGTGATTTGCATTAATCAACACCTTCTGACCAATCACAATCCAGAATTTGACAGAGCTGATGATAAGCTGCATTAACGTAGAGTTTCTAAATCAGACACTATTTTTTTTAGTGCATCATGTTGTTCTTGTGTGTGTTGTGTGTGTGTGTGTGTGTGTGTGTGTGTGTGTGTGTGTGTGTGTGTGTGTGTTTTGTATTTTAGTATCTGACCCTGAAGCAGAAGATGGAAACGTCGTAGTGATAAAGGACCTGGGAACGCTGAAAGAGTGGACACTTGAGTGTTTAGTGGCTTCACGAGTGAAGGTTTAATTGGACATGAATGCGACCTTCTTATTGACCTTCAACGTGTTCTCCTGTCACCTTCTTATTTCTGGTGGAAATGCTGGGGGGGATAAAAGCGTTGAAGAAAGCACAATATCAAGAACTTAAAGGCCATTTTTATATCGCTGTGCCTGTTGATTTTTTAATTTTTTTTATTGATTTTTTTTTATCTTTAATAAATGCTATTTATTTTCAACACGCCTTATGTGTAGTGAGAATTCTAGTCTTCCATTGGAGGTATTTTTTTGGAGTAAAATCCGGTATGTGCTCCCCTTTGCACACGATCAGTCCAACAGATTTACGGCTGTCCGTCGTGTACACGGTGTGCGCGGCTCGCGATTGTGAAAAGTCGCGTTTTTGTTTACGTTCTATGAAATAATGCGTGTTGTCTTTAGTACGGCGAAGTGAGGGGTCATTAGAGAAGGTTATTAGATTTATGTGCGCTGAACCTTTTGTACTTCTCTATGTCTCTCTCTCTCTCTCTCTCTCTCTCTCTCTCTCCCTCTTTTGTTGTTACCAGTGATCGCTGACAATGCTGCCATAGCAACCAGGAAACACTCCAGTGTGTATGCATGTGTATGTGTGTGTGTGGGGTAGACAGTAACGCTTGAGCTGGTGAGGAGCACGAGAGGGATGCCGTAGGAAGGGAGATATATTCAGTCCGACGTTGCAGGTTGTAAGGTTTCTGTGGATGAGCTGATATTCTGTAAGTATGAGAGAGAGTGTGTGTGTGAGAGATAGAGAGAGAGAGTGTGAGAGAGAGCGAGGAACAGTGTGTGTGTGAATGCACTAATGTATAGTGTAGAAATTTCCTCAAGTGTTTGGACGATGGTTGTGCGTACTCTAAGAAAGTGTGTGTGTGTTAGAGTGGGAAAGAGTGTGATTTTGCCCGGGTCAGGCGTGATGGCCTCCAGTGGAGTAACTGCCCTCCTGCCCCCTGTGAAGAGCGTGGTGGTGTACAAGAATGGAGATCCCTTCTTCTCAGGTCTGCCCTTTTTTTTTTTTTTTTTTTACCTCCTGTATAATGGTTAACGTGCTCTAGTGCTGCTTCTGTGATGCTTCTCCTGAGTTTATAATTAAAAGTTTTCAAACATTAAAACCTGTTCCTCTCCGTGTGATCCAGGGAGGAGGTTTATCGTGAACCAGAGGCAGGTCTCCTCTATGGAGTCTTTCCTGAACGACGTCACTGTCAGCATCGGAGCGCCGCTGGCCGTGAGAACGCTCTACACGCCACGCCACGGGCACCGGGTACCCGATCTGGAGCACCTCCAGCAGGGGGCGCAGTACGTGGCTGCCGGATTCGAGAGGTTCAAGAAGCTCGAGTGAGTGCTGGGGGAATAAATATGGAAATAATAAACACACTCTCTATTCGGGAATAGGGATGGGATGATGTATCTGTATTGCTGTGTATCGTGATAATCGATATATACATATATATATATTTTTTTTTTTGTAGAAGTTTAACTTCACATCATGTGATTATTTTATAAATATTCTAGTAGGTTCTCTAAGAAAATAATTGCCGTAATATAATATAACATAATATAATGTTAAATCTCCTTCATAAACCATGATGCACGGGTCCTTGAGACTTTAGCTTAAGCAAAAGTTTTGTAATAAATCTCAAAACCTGTTACTTAAAACAATGTAGTTTTTCAGTTTATTTGTATTATTACAGTTGTTTTTAACGTATCGGATAGGTCCGTCCTTCATTGTTTACTCATAAATGATGTAGTGGGATTGAACTGCATGGACTACGCATGTACAGTGGACCCTGGTGCAACACGTGTTTTAAAGGACTAGTTAAATACAAATAACAGTATTTACATTTACAGTTTTCCCGTATAGCCTGAATAGTTTCGCACCAGAGTTACGAAGATAACGTAGCTAGTAACGCAAGTCTCAGCAGTTTCACTCCCGGTGTAATGTACTAAATGTCAGCACGTAGCTGAAAGCCGGAACGCTACGGGAGACGCCCGTATCTTCTCGGGCATCTCGGATAACCGGAAGCGCAGTGCAGTCTGGGATGTAGTTTTCCGTTTCTTTCAGTTCAGTTCGATCCGTAATGCACTTTTAAGGCTGGACATTGTCACAGAGGAGCTCTGTAGAAATCCGGATGTAGATTTAGATCCCTAGATTGTGAATAGGAATTCCCGGGATGAGCACAGGACAGTCTTGGGTACCAACGTATCAAATCCAGGTGAGATTATTATCCAGCGAAGGCCAGAGTTCGAATGCAGAAAAGCTGGAAGTGATGCGGATGATAATGAAGTTCTTAAATTTGCTGCGATTTTACTAAATTAGTCAATTAAATAAGGATATATAGCTTGACAATGCGGTTTGGAGCACGCATATAAAGATTTTTGGTATATATCTATGATAAAAGCTACATCATATGAAGGTTTATGACGTACTTTAGGTTTATTTATGATGATTCTTCATCCATGAAGTACATTTTCTAAGTACATATGTATAAACACGTAAATGCTCTGGTACACTCCTGTCCTTCTCAAGCTGCCAAATATGTGCCAGCACTGAGCAGCAGGATGTCGTGACTTTACAGCTCCGCATTATCCCCCGGATTCACTTTTTGGTGATAAAGCCAAAGGGCAGAATGGCCGGCGCCTTCGGCCTCGGCGACGCCACACGTTCGTGCTCCGTGCAAACAAGTCGTCAGGAGTCACAGAAACCAGGCCGTAAACGAGCCCTTTTCTCCAAACGTTAGTGCGCCGGTGTGGGGGGCGTTTCTGCCCGAGTGTTAATCCGTTTCTCTGCTTTTTATCGCTTTCTCACAGCTATCTGAGTCTGGGGATGAAGAGAACTCCAGTGACTCGGACCGGAGACGCCATGCAGGTGAGTGTGTGTTCACATAAATATAATCCCATTATATTTATAAACACAATATTCAAATGACTGATTTATCAATCCCAAAGATCATACATTCAATTTATTAGACTTTTAAAAATATTTAGGCCAAATTTGAATACTAACACACTGTGAATTTAACTACATTTATTTATTTATTTGTTTGTTTATTTATTTATTTTAGTTGTGCTTGTTTAATTTATTCTATTTGTATTAATATACTTGGTATATTTATTTATCTCATTTGTTTATTCTAATTATTGAACCTTAATACACCATGTTTTCTGCAAACCTTATTTATACGCTGCATTTCTTTATTTTTGCTGTTTTCATTCAAAATTTTGTTTATTACTAATTAATCAATAGTTAATTACTATTCCTAAGACTAAGATTTGTTCTCTTTTTAATTTCATTAATAACATTTTGCTTTGATTTGTTTATTTAGCTTATTCGGTTGAACTAATTACTTTGATTAATGCACATTTAAAAAAATTAATTTAGTTTTATTTTAATTTATTGTTACCTACGTTTAAAATCAGATCCGTAGCTGCCTGAAGTGTGTGTGTGTGTGTGTGTGTGTGTGTGTGTGCGCGCGCTCTGTGGTGTGATGAAGCAGAGTAACATTGAACATTGAAGTTGATTATTTTCCTATTACAGCATGTCACGTAGTGTTTTATTCCTCTTACACCACAGCAATTTGCCAAAGAGTACGCTTTTATTTATTTTTTTAAAAACGGCACATCATACTTTTTATCCGTTTATAGATACATTTAATGGTGGTTCCTGATCTCAGTTACGTTAAAGCCACCATAAATTGTCACGAGCATCTATTCTCTCTCTCTCTCTCTCTCTCACACACACAGTTAATAAAACAGAAATGTGCAGCTTGTCACGTTAATGAGGAACTCACTTTGCTGATGTATTTCTATTGAACTGTATATTCAGTTGTGCTTCATACTCGCTGTTGATGTGTTGCTGTGGTTCTGATTATCTGGGTGTGTGTGTGTTTGTGTGTGTGTGTGGGTTTGTGGTGGAAAGAATTAACGTGTCTTTATTGTCCTGTCTAACAGTCAGATGGACACACTGATATCAGAGTATTAAACCTGTCCAGGCATGTCGGCACTGTAACGTATCCGGGTTTCAATCAAACCGGAACACTAAATAGGAGCTCAAAGAGAACAAAATGTCAGGCTGCGGTGATGTCTGTGTATGAAAATGCATATGTAATGCGTTTTCATTTATTAAAACATATTAAAAGGCTTTATATTTGTACATTTTCTTATAACTTGAACTGCGTAACTTAGAAATGCTACTCGGAATTGTTTATTATTATTATTATTATTATTATTATTATGTAACTACGTCTTAAAAAATGATTGCACCTTTATAACAATTTTGTTGAAATAATGTTCACGAAGGACAAAGGCGACTCTTCAAATATGTCCAAAACATGGATCCTTAACTATCGAATGTCATTATTAGTGTTGTTCTTGTACTATTATACAGGTCTTGTATTATTATTATTATTATTATTATTATTATTATTATTATTAGAATCTTTTAAAAGCTGCCTACATAGTAAATGTCCCCACCAAATGAAACACAGGTAAAAGGATGATATTTTAACCAAGGACTTATTCTGGAATATTCTGTTATGTTTTTTAACTGACTGTTGCCATATTCCTCATTTACGTGTTCCCAGAATTGCTTCTGATTCATGATTGATTCATGCTGAAACACCGAAACTTTTATCTGGAGAAAGGTGAAGATAGTCAGGATTCATGACCAAGGAAAGTAGATTAGATCAGCAGAAAGTCAGATAAGCTGATTTCCCAGAAATGTCTGTGCAGTCTGTATGGGGGAGAAAATAAAGGATATGAAGTGATGAAAAAGTCAGTACCACATTAAACGCTGTTCAGACAAAACAATATTTGTTTTGTGTAAAGTTTGTACTGTGCTTTAAGGATTCTTTAGTCTAGTTTATTGTTTGTCCCGTTTGTGTTGCTGTAGTTCAGTGCTGGATGGCTGTAAAGATCTCATGTCTCATCATCACTGCTGCTCTGAGAATACTCCTTTTTAACCTAGCGTAGTTCAGAGCTCGTCATGTTTGTGATGCCGTAGCTCAGAGCTGAACTGCTTGCAAATATGGATTTTTAATTCCTCTGGAAGACATCATTCTCTACGCACATCCTTAAGTGTATATAATACTGCATATAACCGAGCGTACCTTTCTGTAACGTACTGGAGTAGCACGCCTACCGTAAATACACTAATAAAAGTGCACGTCGCGGTTACGCCGTCAAAACATCTCTGCTAGAGAGTAATTCAGAGAGTACGCTTGCTGTGAGACTCATTATACAGGAAGGTTAAGCACCGAATTAATGAATGTGAGGTCGTTGTTGTTTTCTTTTCTCTTCTGTGATCCAAGATTGAGAATTTAATACCAGCAGAGTGAAAAGACAGCGGTCTGCTCTACGGGGTTATGATGGGTATTCGTTATTTGAATAATTTAAATACCCACTCTGCTAGTACAGATGTTCGTTAGCCATGCAGTGCTGTTTAATCAGCGACAGAGCTGAAACGCTGAAGGTGTTGTGTTTCGTTCACAGGAATCCTGCAGAAGCAGTGACAGGATTGCCTTTTGTAGTACTGATTGATTCGGAGGTACATGAGATAGGAGCTGGGTGTTAGGCGAGTGTTAGACGCTTGGCGAGACGTCTTTTGTCTGCGACTCGTGATCCGTTCCAGGTTTACGGTCTGCGTTACAACCTTTGTGTTGCTTTCCGCAGGCTAAAGGACTCAGCAGACCCAACGTGTCCGCAAAATGGAGGAAGGTTATAACTATGCCCTGCATTATACAGTGAGTAACACAGCGCTCTCTCTATCTCTCTCTCTCTCTCTCTCTCACACACACACACACACACCATGGATGTACAGAGTGTAAAAGGGGCCTCCTGAGCCTTTTATCCTCTACATTATTTTCATATACAGTGCCCTCCAGAATTATTGGCACCCTTCATTAAAACCTCTTTCTGTAACAAGGTATTATTCTTATGTGTGTGAACTTCTCTCTTCATTCATCCTTCATTAGTTTCTGCCATTTGGAAGAAGTTTCGGTTCATCGTCTTGTAGAAAGCTCCATCGGTGCCCAAGTCTGAACCTCCTGGCAGAGGCAGCCGTGTTTCGGGATGTTTTGAAACGTCACACAGCTCCGAAGCATCGCTGATCAAACATCAAATATTTAACAGTGCATGCTTTTATTCCTGCGGGGTGTCAGTCATTTTTGCAACGTATTGAGGCATTTAAGGGCATGTAGTTATTATTCATTAATAAATAATAATTACTATTATTATTATAAATATCCGTTTAATCATTTATACATAAAGCACTTCGAGACTGACTGAAAAGCTCAATAGAAATATATATATATATAAAAATAAATAATAAGTAATACTAAGAATAATATTATGTTTATTGCTACTGAATTTTACAAAAGATTTTTTTAGCATTCAGAAATATAGTACAGTTATATAGTGCAAAATGGAATTATTATAAATCACATCATTATGAAACACACACACATACACACATTCCCTCGTGCTTATATTACGTCCTCTCCTCCCGGCACACCCGCATGCTGACACACACCCCGTCTCTGTGCAGCGTGTTCAGGAACGGAGACGTCCTCAGTCCTGCCATGCGCTTCATCATTCCTCGGAGCCTTCTGAAAAACCTGGAGCAGATTCTCAGACTGGTCTCGGAGAAAGCCATGCTGCGCACCGGCGCCGTTCGCAGGTAAACACACACCTGCGCGTGCGCCACCTGCAGAATCCAGTCTACAGGTGTTGTTTTTTTTTGTTTAATGTTAAGCTTTCATGTGACCTTTGACCTCTCAGGCTGTGTACTCTGGATGGCGTGACGGTGACGTCGGCGGAGGAGCTGGAGAGCGGACAGTGCTTCGTAGCCGTGGGTGCCGAGCGCTTCAAGAAACTCCCGTACGTGGAGCTGCTGCTGAACAAAGCGCCGGGAGGCAGTGCAGACAGGTGAGGAAGGGGAGGATGAAGATGATGGCGGTGGTGATGTATAAAATGGCTGACAGATTTTTATTTGTTTTGTCCGTTCTTTAGACATTACGTTGCAGATCGTGGCCTGCACAGGAGGTCCGAGGTAAAGCAGCACCTTCTCAGGATCACATTTGTAGCTGCACTGAGTGACGTCGTGCTAATCCTGTTTATTTTCACCATGTCTCACAGAACAAGAAGTTTCCTCAAGACAGCAACAGTGACTCCGCCCTCCTTCACTCACCCGAGGTAAGTCGGATCTACGATTTTTGCGCCCTGTTGTACTTATTTAAAAGTCCGATCAGTTGCACCGTTTAGTGTTCAGCGATTAGTGATTAGCCGACGGATGTGTGTCTCAGAGGGACGGCAGGCGCGTGAAGTCCACGGGAGACGAGGCCGAGCCGGAGGGAGCGAATCTGTCTCAGCCGCTGCAGAGGAGGAGACAGGGAGAGGAGGGCTCCATGTTCTACGCCAAACCCGAACGAGCGCGCAAACACAGACTCACACGCAGACCCGTGGCCAGAAACGCAGGTAACGGCATGGAGAGAAGGTTCAGGAATGTGTACTGTACAAATTTAAATAATGATCTTAATATGTAAATATTCAGATTATGTTCATAAAATTACAGCATAAGCATTTTTTTTATATTTAGAGAACAGTTTTATTTTAATCCGAAAAACAAAACGTACCCTTTGTTGTGATTGATGTGTATAGAGGCCACGCCTCTTTCACTGGGACTGATGAGTATAGAGGCCACGCCTCCTTCATAGGAACTACCAGACCCAGAAGCCATGCCTTATTCTGTAGAACTGATTCAGGAAAAGCACGAGCGCAGGAGAGAAATAAAGTCCCAAAGGAAACTAATTCAATAACGTTTCGTAATGACAGCTCTTAATGCAAAACAGAGCTGCGTATGTGCTGCGGGATTTTAAAAGAAATAAGAATCTTGTGTGTGTGTGTCTCCTGCAGGCCAAGCGAGTGTGTTTAAGGGCGTAGAGAAGAGGAGAGAGGAGGTGCGAGGAGCTGAGGAGGTGGCTGAGGACGAGAGCACGGCTGTGGAGCTTCCTGTAGATCAGGTGGTAACTCCTCATCTTCACTCACTCTCGACCGACACCCATCAGCTCATCCCGTCAACTCCGTTCTGTCTTTGCTCATAGCACTCCGAAAGACTGATGGCGTGATTTCCTTAATTTGTACTTGCTAAAAAAAACAACAACAATAAAACAGCACCACACGTGCGGTAAACGAGAAATAAATGGAAAATATGAACCTAGACATGATTACGTTGTGCTTATAAGATAAATAAAATTAAAACCCGGTTAAACGCAGTTGCCGTCGGACGTGTCTGTGCTACAAACGTTACGACAGTATAATTTCAGTTATAACTTATAATATAATATAACTTATAACAGTATAATTTCAGTAATAAACAGTTATAATTTCAAGAAATGTTTTCAGTATCTTGACATACTGAAACGTAATTTAGAAAAACAATAGCTTCATTAAGCCTTCAATTAGTCTAAACGAACCCGTGCAAATTTAGTACCTGTCCTTCAGCCGCATAGGTTTGCACACGCAGTCTCATCTCCTGGGATGTAAAAGACGGTAAATCACACCATAAACTAATTTATTTTCATCAGCATCGCTCTGTATTCTCCATTTTTACATAGAAACGTACGTTTCAACGCAGAAACGTGTTATTTTGCTTTGCTATCAACTTTTTACCACATCAGACCTTCGGTAAATTCATTTGTTCATTCATTCATGTATGTATTTATTTGCTTACTTGGGGGACACTGGCTACTGTCCATGGTGCTGAATCAGCTGTCGTCACTTACGAGGACCAGTTTTAACAGAATTATCGTTTGTACCGCTTTCATTCAACAGAAGTTAAAGACTATAAAATTATGACTTGTATTTTTGAGGAATGAGCAAGTCTTACTAGAGAAACTACAGAAATGTTAAATAATTATTGATTAAAAACAGCTCATGGTAGTCCTCACTATATGAGCCATGGCACCGTTTTATACCTAAAACATGGAGGAAAATAAATGGTATTGAATTTCAAAAAAAATAAATAAATTAGGTTTAACTATAGCAGTTTCACCCATTTCTCATAGCAGATCGAATTATTGTCTTATTTTCCAGAGAGTTGCTGAAGTCGTTCAGGACGAGGAACTCGACCAGAGCCAAGAAGAACCGACTAATCACATGCATCAGGTGTGTGTGTGTGTGAGTGAGACATTCATTACAGAGCAAAATCTTCTGCTCTAATTAGCCTCGCTGATGCCTCGTCCTCTCGCTCACTCAGACAGGAGCACCTGATGAGCGCATGACCTCGTCCGCACACTCCAGTCCGTCTCCTAGCGACAGCGAGCACAACGAGAAGGGGTACGGGCCGCCTGATGGAGAGACCTCGTTAACGAGACGGAGCTCTTCTGCGAACAGGGAGGTGGAAGCGCAGGACGAGGACGTACTCAGCGAAGACTTGGAACAGGAAAGAGGCCGAGACGACGAAGTGGGTGGAGACAAATGCAGTAATTACAGAACAGCTGAACAATAAAAATAGATCATCTTTTTTTTTTTTTTTTGTACCGAATTGATTTGAGGAGGTCAAGGAGGAAAATGATAATCAGAGGAGCAAAATGGAGACGGTGAAATATGTAAAAGCATTTCCATGAACAGAAAAGCCATATTCAGAGACTCCCTTGATCAAGTCAGTGATGATAGAAAAGGATTCAAGTTGAATGATTTATGTGTACAGGCGAATTACTAGATTATGACGTGCCAACTTTCCAAAATGGTCGACGCAGCAGAGCCAGTTGGACAGCATCTGAAAATTAAAAACAACTAAAAAAAAAAAAATTACACAACGTTCAGTTTAAATGAAAAAACTAATGCAAAACATAACTATTGAAATAATATCGAAATAACAAAATGATACACGAAGCACTAACTGAATGCAAACTTTAAGCTATTTAAAAATAAAAAACTAATTTAAAGATGCAGTGTGTAATTTTTTTGCGGTGTTTGTAAGAAAAATCACGGCACACGTTGACACCCCCTCTCCCAGTTGTTGCTCCATCCTCGCTTCTGAAATCGCTATCGTTTTACGAGTTTCCATTTAAGAAGGGGGGGGAAAGGGGCGGAGCTTATTTCCAGCCCCCAAAAAATTTAACAGAAGCCCAAATTAGAGAAACTAATCAATCAAGAGAGATCAACTGCAGGAAAATATTCTGACTCACAGGCTTGTTTTTGGTTTACAGGATAAGGAACACGTTCTTTAAAATATAAAAAATGACAGACTGCACCTTTAAAACAGTGTAGAAGAATTTGCTGAGTAAAAAAAAAACCCAGTGTTCAGTTGGTAAAGGGTTTTTTTGCTTTAGCAGCAATGTTAAAATATAAACATGTTTGTGTGACTCATTAACTTTTTCATAGACCTACAGGAATTTAGTCGCCTGTACTGACCCTGTTTGTTATTTCACTCTGTACTTTGCACGGTGTGTGTGTGTGTGTGTGTGTGATTTCAGGATGGACATCCCGAGGAAGCTGACGAGCCGGAGACGCAGGACCACCCCCGTCCTCCCTCTTTGTCCTCGCTGCACACAGAGTGACCCAGACAGAAAGTATATATCAGACACAACCATAAATACCCCCCACCCCACCGTAGTGTGTAAAATCTAGCTCTAACCGTGATCATCTCCTGAGCAACCTTCTCCAGACTGTTCCTAATACGTAACGTGTTCGTAATACGATCTCCAGACTGTTCTCTTACAGCTACGTCATGTAGACTTTACTGTCCATGAAGTTTATTCACCCGTGAGTGTCTTTAACCCTGGTCATGTGATAACAGACGCTACCGAGACGCCGTTAGCCGAGACGGTGCGCGATGAGGTCAGCATCTCTTACAGAGGAGACAACAAATTACACACACAAAACTCCTTTTAAATATTCACTCTCGGTTATGAAAAACGTTGATCTGGGTATTCGATTACAATAACGTGCGCTCCGAAATTATTGGCACCCTCTAAGAGAATGCGCAGAAATATTAGAGGGAAATTGTTTAAAGAAATTGTTTACCTTTCCTCTAACACAAAAACATTTACCCCCCATTTTAAATAATGGACATTCAGTTAGAATAGTCATCTCCAGAATTATTGGCACCCGTTAAGAGAGAAGAATTGTTTTCTTTGACAAAACAGAAACTTAATTTTTCTTAAAAAAAATTTATTTTCTCTCAAAAAAAATGTGGCACAATTAGAGACACCCCCAAAAATATCTGAAATACATCCAAACAAATTCTTTGCAAAACTATTTATTTATTTATTTAGTTTATATGAAGGAAGGCTCTCGGGCTCCAAATTCATTTTATTTGACCAAATATGTAAAAATGTAAACAAACAAACATGTTGTTGACCAATTAAACAGACACCCAATTTGATTAAAATAGTCAGCTCCAAAATTATTGGCACCATTTAAGAGAGTTTTTTTCCTCTCTCTGAAGAACGTGGCAAGATTACTGACACCTCGAAAATAAAATCCAAACGTTTTATTAAAAAATGCCAAGCAGCTTCTAGAAATTGATTACAAATACCGTATGAAGTTCACGTGTAAAATCCTTTTGTCGTCATCAAAAAAACCCCATAAAAGTTGCTGCTTTCACCTTATTAAAATCTGTAATACGGAGTGTGACGCTCATCGTTCAGCCCTAACAGCAAACTGCACTGACTTTAAGCCCGATGCTCTCGTGTATTAGTGCGTTTCGGTGTGTTAGATTTACGATGAATCAGTTATCGGTAACGTTCGGCTTGCAGAGATCTTGTTTATGTGAAGTCTGGAGAAGTGCGAGTTGGATATTTTAGTACTAAATAGTTCTGAATCTGCTTCGTTTTGAGCCTTGAATAGAATCACTGTGAAAGTCTGTAGAGGTGAAATGGAAACGCTCGCGGTCCGAGTTGAACCCTTTACGTCCACAGGCTTCTTATCCCCTCAATACAGCGAAAATCATTTTAAAGCTACGTAGCTGAGTCGAGACACGCCTGGGAGGTTAAGGGGTTTCACGTGAACTTGCACTCACGTGGACGGATTTTCCACGGGCTTCCCTGAACAAATTGTGAGAAATCGTGATTGTTTTCTTGGACCTGTAGATAAACGTGAAATTTATTTTTAATGTCCTCTTCTTTCATGTGTACTAACATTCAGGTCATATAGTATTAACAATAAACCGTGAACGAAAGTTCCAGTTCTGTTTGCTTTAAAACGTGTGAATAACGCATCACTCATGACATGGAAAGTAATTCAGTATTTCGGTTATTACACATTTATAGAACACTCGTTTATTATTGTAAAATCTTACAAATACCAGAATCGATCAGAGCCGTTTATCAGTACGAAACAGTACGAGTTTCTGATTCTCGATTCTGATTGGTTTACTGTTTCTCAGTAACATGACCCACTGGGTTTGTTTTTTTTTTTCTTCAGCAGAAAGAAAAAAAGTGAGGCTGGTGAGAGAATGACTGTTTATCATTCTTTAATCAGTAAAAAAAAAAATTATATATATATATATATATATATATATATATATATAGA
>JANDJT010000169.1:35095419-35105853 GCA_024331685.1 Stegophilus panzeri | reverse complement strand
ATATAGTAATCCAATAAATTGGTATTTGCTGTGGTATAAGAGGAATTAAACACTACATGACATGCTGTTATAGGAAAATATTCAACTTACAGTAACTCCGCCCACTTCATCATACCACCCTGTCGTTTATTTGCGTGACATGGAGCTTCATCTTCACTTTCTGGCTAAAGTTCACAAAAAAAAAAAAAAACCCACATTTGTGCTCCCAAGGTAAAGTCTGTTTCGCTCAAAACTCAACTTAAAGACAGCTTGTACTTCTTTTTAAAAGCAGAACCACACGGATAATTTTGGACGAAGGCCGTAACCGTGTTCGACAAACTCCTTTTGAAAACCATAGGGGTCCCTGACCGAGCCATCATTTTCAGTATTGCGATTTAAAAACAAAACAAAAAAAAGATGTCGATACTATAATCAGCCCTGATAACGTTTTTGAACTTGAGTACCAATACGCTGTAATCCTCGGATCCGAGTCGTGAATGTCTTGTCTTGATCAGATGTCTAATAGTAAATCTGGGTGACCGAGCTTGTGTTTTAAGCTCGAACAAGTTTCAGCGCTCTCATGGAATTCTAACAGACATAAACGATGGAAATCTATTTATATGATATGCAGACAGACGTGATTTGTTCAACGAGGACATGATCCTGGATCAGCAATGACTTTAACCAATCGCAGCGGTCCAGTGTGTCCCAGGTACGTCTCTGCTACTCGTTCTAGCCAAAAGAAGTCCCAGCTAGACAGTCTCCAGGCAGGAAAAGAAATATTTACAACTGGAGAACGATGATGACATCACACCACACCACACGGCAACGACCGGTTAAAAGGAATATCGTTCCGGGAACGTGTCCTACTCAAAGTACTGATGTTCACCATGACATAAAGATCGTTCTGGTCCAGAATCATGGTGTGGTGGGGACTCCTGCACTGTCGGCCTCTGAGACGGAGCTCAACACACACAGCGTCACGCCAGCTGTAGTGAGTACCATCCCCAACACCGCACCTGAGAGAGAGGGAGGGAGGGAGGGCGAGAGAGAGGGAGGGAGGGAGGAATGTTTAAACTACTAAGCAGTATACTCTCATCATACAAAGATGGAGTACTCTGGTACGAAACATCATATTTTTAAATATTAATGTGCTTTACTCTCATCTCGAGGGTGAGTACAGAAAGGAGGAGCATGTCAACAAGTGTGCATTAATACATGATCTCGAAAAAAAACTCAACAACTTTGAAGTGTTACTGAATTGGTTCATGACTTCATTTAGATACATACTCTTTTGCACTACTGTAATTCACCAATAAAGCCTGTTTGAATGCGAACTGAATCAGAAAGGAAAAAGAGAAACAAATTAAACAATCAGACCCACTTTTTCCTCCAAATTCCTCCCCGAGCAGTTTCCCGGTGACCATCGTGAACACCAGGCTGAGCGAGTTGACCGTCGGCACGGCCAGAGACAAATCTGCAACATCCGACACAGTGTGAATCGATGAAGTCTCTTCTACGTCACACGCAAGAATCGTTTCGCACGTTGTTGATCAGTCATTATCATAAATCTGCCTTTCAAACTCTGTGTTTCGGCCTCGTTTAAAGGAAGAGGAGCACATGGATCCATCGCTTATACCCGGACGTAATGATGGTCTGAGCTTAAAAAATGTAAGATGTGTAAGTGAAGTCACCTGTCGCAGCGAGGGTGAGGTAGAAGACCACGGAGCCGCTCTGGTTCAGCAGAAACGGCACCAGATACTGCACAAAGAACAGAGTCGTTACATATTGTTAGCTCTAAGCATTGTGTATGTATCCTGAATCCCTGGACTACATAAAGTGTCAAATCCATCATTTCCATTACATACCCTACAGAGTGCACTTGGCTCCTTATATAAGGGAATATCATGTACTTCACAGGGCGTGAAGCTTATATCGCTTGCGCACGTATACGAGAACGTGAGAGCATGACGTTGAAATGTTCTACCTTGATGTTGAGGAACAGGAACTTGATTTCAGCCAGGAACTGGGAGATCTTGTCTCCTTTCCTAATGTGCTCGATGCCCTCGGTTCCTTTCCTGAGGAAGGGGTTGGTGGCTCCCCATAACACAGCGACCAGGAGGAGACACAGCACTTCCACTACACCGAGAAACAACAACTCTTCACTCAAAGTCTCTACCGGACAGTTAGGTTTATTTATTTATTTATTTTATTTGTTACATGACCAGAGCAGCTCTTTCTGTTATATTATAGTGTGAAAGAGAACATGGCCTGGTGTAATTTATTATTGTGGGGCACCTGGTCATCTATTCATCTACAGTGTGAGACATGTATCCAACCTAGGACGCTGTTTGAAAAAGATCGTTGTTTTGTTGACACAGCAAAAAATCAATAAACAAAAATTTAAAGAAAATAAGAAAAAGTTTAGTTGAATCAGGTTACATTGCATTTCAGTAATAAGTAAGTATCTAATAAGTAATGAGGGGGAGTTTTGAGTGTTAAACAAACATTTACTTTAACTTTATTGCATATGTATTGAATAAACAAGTGTATATTCATATCTGTTTACTATTTATTTAAATATTATGCACTGTATGTATGAAATATCCTCCATCACAGACGGCTCGTGGTAGCACAGACGCGCACCCAAACCCCCCTCCCCTTCTTTTTTCCCCCCCTTCCCTCTCTATTGGATTGATCCGTTACCATGGAGATGACGCAGCGGCCTTTTTCAGGCGACGCACAAACCCAGTTAAAAACTTTAATAACGAGAGTTTGTCTTACAGCAAAATATTAGTATTCATATTTACAGTTTTACCAAATAGTTCATATGTTTAGGCAGCCCATATGTTTGTTATTCAAACACCTTTTTCCCTTTGGAAGTACTATTTAGTAGTAAACACTACTGTTTACGGAAGTGCGTGTACGTGCTAACGTTTCTTGGAAACAGTGCGCGCGAGTCATTATTTAGTGATGTTTAGTCATTATTCCTGCTACGAAGCTTTGCAAAAGGTATGCCGATGTCTCCAGAAATGAAACACCGCTTTATAATAATAATAATAATAATAATAATAATAATAATAATAATAATAGTAAACGACATGTGAAACAAATATGTTTATTTTTGTGCTGAAACGTTGCAACACTCACCCACTGAAACCATTTCTTCTGCTGCCTGCGCCTCAGTCAGCGGGAGTCACAGCGCCACCCAGTGGCTCGGAGGTAAACATGTTTATTTTAATTTTTTTAAAAGTACAGTATTTTTTTTGGATCCATACTGTCTCCATTTCCCAATTCTGGTCTGTTGTCCTGCATATTTTTGTGTTATCCTAGGAGTATAAAAATGACAAACTTCACAAGCCTAGTATCACAATGCTGTTGAACCACAGCGTTTACATTCGAACCGTTGGGTCACTTCATCTTCAGAGCTTGCGAGGAATAATTTGATGGACAGTTATAATTGTAATAATAATAATAATGTCGATGTCATTGAGTGTCACAGTGCTTTCACCAAGGAAGACGTCATGAATCTGTGTTTAAAGGAAAACTCCACCCTGAAACACATTAAATGCCTTTATATCGGAATATTCCTGATGAGTTTGGCGATTCTGGTGTTAGAAAAGTAGAAGAAAATGACAGCAATCTCAACCATAAGGGAAATAAATGTTCCGGTTTCGCTTTTAACTCCTAAAAACAAAAGCTTTTTTTTGTTTTCCTCGCTCCCTTTTTACTTTCCAGTGACGTTCGACATCACATCAATGAAGAATCCGGCGTAGAAGCAGTGGAAGACATTGGTAGCTGAGACACGACTCGGCTAGATCTAAAAGATGACTAGAGCTGGACTGGCTGAAGCACTAAAGCGCCGCTGCATCGCTCTCGTTATGTAGGGCTTCTATCAGCAGGTCTCCGCACAGCACTGTGGGAAATGTACGGAACCGTTAATCCGAGCGACAAAAGGTTCAAACTGAAATGCTCGTTTTGGAATAAAATCCTGGATGCCATCGAATTACAAGTGATATTATTACGCAAGTCAGTACAAATGTCTCATTCAATTAAAGCTACTCGATCTCTTTCCGTCAAATACACAAAGGAGCCAGATTGTGTTTATGATTATCTGGAATTACAGGAAGGACTTCTATGTGTGTGGTTTTTTTGACTATAAATTATCCATCTCCTTTATCTCAGTCAACACAAAAAACCCCCCAAAAAAACACAGATTCACTAAAGAATCCAGACGCATGTAGGCGCTGATTGAGTCCGTATCCATATATTGTGGTGGCTGTGGTTCAGGTGGTAGAGCGAGTTGTCCACTAATCATAGGGTTCCTAATCATAGATTCCCGGCCCACGTGACTCCACATGCCGACGTGTCCTTGGGCAAGACACCGAACCCCAAGTTGCTCCCGATGGCAAGTTAGCGCCTTGCATGAACAGCTCTGCTACCACTGGTGTGTGACTGTTTGTGTGTGAATGGGTGAATGAGAACCAGTGTAAAGCGCTTTGGATGAAAGTGCTATATAAGATCAGACCATTTACCATCTCAGGAGCAGGATGACTCAAGATGCCTTTACTATGAATAATCAAAAGCTGTGAAGAACCACTGCTTAGATTTTATTAAGGAAAGGTGTTACAAAACAACATGTCTTTAAAACCTATAAATTATGGCAAATCAAAACTACATTCAGAAACTGATGACTGTTTTTCCCAGTGTATTATTTCTAAATTAGGTTTCGTTTCAGTATAATGACTAGCTACTTTTATACCACAGCGCTGTTAGATTCTGGATAGCGATTACTGTGTAGTCGTCAACAGGGAACCGTAACGAGGCGTTTATTTAGCGTTTATGGAAGGAGTCTCCGGTGTCCGCTGTTATTTTAAACTTTTCCAGTCAGATGAGTTCGTGCTCTGATGAGGGACAGATGACAGAACGACCTGCTTTTGCTTTTGTAGCTGCTGTAACCTAAGCGAGAACTGGTTTCGCAACGTTAAACGTAACCATAAATGGATAATAAACACGATGTGTCATTCTTTAATAAATAGAAATGGTTAGCGCTGATAAATCACGGTAGTGTCAGAGGAACAAACCCTGTTTCTTGCTGTTACAGGAAAATAATAGTCTTCAGAGTGGAATCCTGTGGTTCTCCGACTCCGCTTCATCGCACCACCCTGCTGTTGATTATTTTCCTATAACAGCACCACACACAGTGAACTTATTAATGAAGTGTTTTGTGTTTGTTGGTTATGACATGAGAAAGTCAGTATAAGACAGGTTTAAATAGTTTAAAGTATAAAAAAAAAAACCAGGCCGGCTGCTCCATTTTACACACACACACACATTTTTTTTGTAACACACAACCTAGAGTAAATAAAAAGGTGGTTCAGGTAACAGAAGAGTTTTTTGAACTTTTGGTAGGACAGTATGAGGAAATGCTCTGAAAATCTTTGACGTCCCGAGCAAAAAAAAAACCAAAAACTAAACAAAAACCAACGGTCCATTCAAGTCCGGTGACAGCAGTGATGTTTGCCACCTTGTTCACAGCAGGTATGACTTGTTCTGGTGGTGTTTCATGTCACACAATAGCATGTCTGTCTCAAGACAAAAAAAAAAAAAAAAAGAAGTCAGGTTTCATGTTCAATGACCTTGATTCATGCTCTCTTCCTCAGCAGAGTATAAAACAAAAACGTTGAGAAAACATTCCTGCCTAACATGACCTGCCTAAAGATTCTCAAGAAGCTAGAAAATGTCCCAGGAACACTTAAAGCACTTATACTGGAGACTCTTTCTATAAATGCTCCATGCGGTGCCTTGTGAAAGTATTCACACCCTCTTGGCGTCCTGCTAGAAGGAGAACCTTCATCCCAGTCTCAAATCTCTGGAAGACTGAAACAGGTTGTCCCTCCGGAATTGCCCTGTATTTTGGGGCAATTCACTAATAATCTCCTCCTCGCCCAGTCTGTGAGTTTTGGTGGGCGTGGCCTTATCCTGTCAGGTTCCGTATTCGGCGGTGCCGTATTCTTTCCATTATGTTATAGCGGATTTGATGTTGCACTGTGGGATGTCTGAAGTTTGGTCTATACTTTCTATACCACCACTCTCTCTCTGACCTGTTTGGAGAGCTCCTTGGACTCAATGTTGCTTGCTTAGGCGTGTCGCAGACTCAGGGGCCTTTCAGGACAGGTGTGTTTATACTGACATCATGTGACAGATCATGTGACACTTTAATTGCACACAGGCCGACCTTCATCAGCTGATTATGTGACTTCTGAAGTAAACCGGCTGGACCGGATCTCATTTAGGGGTTTTGGGGGTGAACTCGAAACTTTTTTCTTTTTTTCTTTTTTTTTTTTTTTTTAAACAAGGTATTTTTTTTCCCCCTCATTCCATTTCAACAATTTGGACAATTTTGTTAGGTCCATGACGTACAATCCAAATAAAACAAAATAAAAAAAAAATCCATTTTAATTCCAGGTTGTAATGCAACAAAACAGTTTAAAAAAAAAAAAAACAACCAAGAGGAGGTGAATACTTTCACAAGGACACTGTAAATGTCTTTTTACTTATCAACGTTTTTCAATTCTGTTTATCATTAACGTTATGTCGCTCAAGGCGGCTTCGGTGTTCCCGGTTTCTGTGTTAACTCTACACAAACGCGTCCATTCATTCAAATGTACTGCATGATGTCATGAATTCCTTCCAGCATTGATCATCATAACGTTTCGATAAGAGCAACTCAAACACACGGAGTTAGATACCTTCTCCTGGTTTTCATGTTGTTCACATGCTTTCCCATGTTTCTCTCACTTTAGATCGCGCAACCCCCTGAAGTTATTGATTAAAGAACGACATGCCATACATCTTCTCCATGTAGAGTTCTACATTAAGCGTTATAACTATAAACTCTCTCTCGAAGCGAATAAGATCGACTTTATGCATTAAGTGTAAAGCACGACGTGTTTAGTTACGCTCGTCCTCTGCAAGGCATCATGGGAATTGAGGAATATATATAAGCATCCGTGTAATACGTTTTCATTTCCGCCCAGTACACTGAGGAAAGCTCGCTGTGAAAAGTAAAGTGATGACACGTCCAACCTCTCCGACCATCACAAAGCCAGAGTAGGCCTGGCAGAGAAATCCAAGTCTCAGCGCGGGAGCATCTCGTGTCCGTTTTTGCGGCCTGCGGTGCCGTTGGTTAACGTACGCGAACGACGGCAAGCTGTTGTCCGGATCTTTATGAGCAGAACTATTACGCAGAGAAACAGCACACCACACAGCACACTAAGAACGATGAGGAGGGTAGTGTTCGCTCCACAGACGTGATTCCGTCCACCTAAAAATATAGAGACAAGACAAAGTGCGTTAGCTCCATGGCTACAGTGTGGGTTTATCCAGTAAGTGGTGTTTATACGGCAAACTCTAACAACCGCTTCTTGCTCAAATTGGCAGTGTTTATATTGTTTGTTTGTTTTTGTTGTTGTTGTTCTCTGGTTGTTTCAGTTATATTGCCAAGTGCTATTTGTGTGCACATGTATGTGGGTTTTCATTTAATTACTTTATTATAAACTTATCTGTATGCTGTAACTCAACAATTACAGCAACAGACACGAACATTCATGATCTACATAATTCAACAGTACTGAAAATAATGACACAGACACTTGAGCATTACGATAATTACTCAGGCGGGTCTACAAGTTATAATTGATGGTTGGATGGCAGCAGTCGTTTGAGGTTGGAGCAATTTATCCATCCACATGCATCGTTCACGAGTACAGATAAAACAGCGGTGTCTAATCTTATCTGTAAAGGCCCGGTGTCGGTGCTGGTTTTCGTTCCAACCGAGTAGAAGCCACACCTGATTCTATTGAAAGCCGAGATCAACCGATTAAACGTGTGGAATCAGGGGTAGCTCCTGCTTGGTTGGAATGGCAACCTGCACCCATCCCAGCCCTTTGAAGAGAAGACTGGACACCCCTGAGCTAAAAGGGATCATTTACCAGCAAACATCACTGTGAAAGACTGCACAGAACAATGTCATGTAATCGCATCGCATGGGGGGGGGGGGGGGGGGGGGGGGGGGCGGGGGGGGTTATTCAGTCTGATTCCGACTAAAAGGACAAAAGACTGCTTTGAGGCTGTAGAGACTGGGATGTTGAATTCTACTCGCTCTGAAGACAGATCATTTATTCGTATAAAGTTGGCGAGCTTGTTTGATGTAACTCGCAGTGTTATATTTGTATTGTACGTATTGTTATGTCTTTGTATTTGCTTTTATTAACGATAAAGCGTTGTGCCGTTGTGCTCGTGGCAATGGCACGTGCTGCAAATATAGTTTCTCAGAGAGAGAGAGAGAGAGTACACAACGTTTCCCAAAAGGACGTTTCACTTTCCACAGCCTCAGAAGCATTTTGCTTGTGTGGCTGCTGAAAGAATTTTTTCCAAAACCTCCTGCTTAAGTTTGTAAAGTGGCAGGTTTAAACTCCACCATAAAGTACAGGTTGTGATAGTCGTGGCCCAAGAGGCGGTGCGATCAACGGTTTACTCGAGATTTACTGGGAATAAACCCAAAAACAGTATGGATTCGACAAATCTGACCCAAATGATAATGAGTCTTTATTGATCACGTATACATTACAGCACAGTGAAATTCTTTTCTTCGCATACCCCAGCATGTCAGGAAGTTGGGGTCAGAGTGCAGGGTCAGACATGAGTCAGCGCCCCTGGAGCAGAGAGGGTTAAGGGCCTCGCTCAAGGGCCCATCAGTGGCAGCTTGGCAGCTGTAACCCAGAGCCTTAACCGCCAAACCACCACTGCTCGTGTTACTGAAATACTGAGCTGACTTTATGGAAATATTCCCGCTCTAGCCTTTGATTTGGGATCCCTGAACGGTGAATGATGCAACGTGACACTGAAAAGGAAAACAAGTTCATGTGATTTCTCAAAAAAAGTGTGAAGCTCATCAAGTGACTGCCGCCTGGAGCTAAGAAAAGGAAACCAAAGATTCCTCACAAGGTCAGACTTGTAGAGTTTCGAGTCGTCTTGGATGAGCGTCTGAGAGGATTGTGTTAAACGGTGAACAGGGTTGGAGTGATCATGGTATGTGCACGTGGACTGCTGGGAAGCACACAGACCCACACATATACTTTATCCTCCATTTCACTTCAACAGAGATGAAGATGTCTCATTTTGGAGCTTGAAAGCGTAATTACTGTTTTTTGTAAAAAGCCAGCCACACCCGAAACTCAGGTGCGGCATTTCTACTCTCATCCGTATCTGATCTCATCCGAAACTGGATTTAAAAAACAAAACAAAACAAAACTACATTTGTAGCTGAGTAGTAAATACCGCAATACAGATCCATTCGCGTAGAATAGTCTAGTTTCCAATTTCACTCATTATAAAGTAAAATAGCATAAACACGACACAAACAGGCTAACGATAGGTAAAATATAATACTACAGTGAAGTCCAAAAGTTTGCACACCCCTCGAGGTGACGTGAAAATGTGTGTTAGGCTTCCGAGATCACAGCAAACAAAACTAAACGGCTGAAAAGTTCAATCATTGTGGTTGTTGTTGTTGTTATTATTATTATTATTGGACTATTATCACAAATATGTTTATTACCGCTCACGTGTCCTGCAGGTCTATTGTGCAGGATAGATCTGAAATTCTACACTGAGTACACTGAGTCGTTCATCTACTGAAAGACTTCAGAGAGAGTGTTTAAGCAGCGTGTTTTTCACACTCAAAGTCGATCTACTTTAAAAAAAAATAATTTTATAGACTACGTAACCTGCAGAATTTTTTTTCATTTACAGGATATAAGAAGTTGTCCTGCAAGATAGATTAAGTGTATAGCGGGATTTTTCCCATGAGCAGCCAGTGTGCTGGACATTCCTGCATGTTTCTATTGTACTGAAACTCCATTGTAAAGCCTACCGGTTTAGTATTGTGCAAACAGCAGGACTACGCAACATGGCACTTTCTCAACAATAGCCAATTTAGTTGTCTACTAGCTAGCTTGGCCGGCTTAAACCGCAGTTGATTCATGGTGTGCTGTAATACACCGACATCCCATCCGTGGTGTACTGCTGCGGAACACCCATCTGTTTTAACATTCTGATCCCACACTCTGGGGTTTATTCTGCCTGCTGGGTCACGTTGTGGCATTAGCGTGAGGGCCCTGGTGGTTTTTCTCTGGCTTTAATCTATCACAGTCACAAAACAAAACCAAATACCTTCCTCACGAGTGAGTTTACAAAAACAACTTGGACTACACTTGGAAGGAACTTTTAAATGTGTATTAGGCTTCATCCTTTATCACAAGTAAGAAAAATGATCAAAAAGTGCATGTCAGGATATAGATATTAAGATAATAAAAGACTAAAATTAGTAAAAGTTTGCACCATATAAAGACGTCTATTATGATTCATTGTAGTTATTTTAGCTATTATCAT
>JANDJT010000169.1:35084444-35095319 GCA_024331685.1 Stegophilus panzeri | reverse complement strand
TATCATATATATATATATATATATATATATATATATATATATAATATATTTTTTTAAATTTTTAAATGCCGTTGTAGATGATGTAGATATTCCACATCTGGAAAGTAAGCTAAGATGATATATTAATTGTGAATGTATTAATATTAATTATTAATTATTAGTATTAATGTATGCAGAGTGAGTTACAGCTTATTTAACAGTATTTGCTCTACAAAGCCCATCCATCCACCTGTCCGTCCACCCATCCGTCCATCCATCCGTCCATCCACCCGTCCATCCGTCCGTCCATCCATTCACCCATCCGTCCATCCACCCGTCCGTCCATCCATTCACCCATCCGTCCATTCACCCGTCCGTCCGTCTATCCATTCAACCGTCCGTCCATTGACCTGTCCATCCGTCCGTCCATCCGTCTGTCCATTCACCCGTCCGTCCGTCCATCCACCCGTCCATCTGTCCATCCATTCAACCGTCCATCCGTCCATCCATTCACCCGTCCGTCCGTCCGTCCATCCATTCACCTGTCCATCCATCCATCCACCCGTCCATCCATCCACCTGTCCGTCCACCCATCCGTCCGTCCGTCCATCCATCCGTCCATCCACCCGTCCGTCCATCCATCCATTCACCCGTCCGTCCATCCGTCCGTCCATTCACCTGTCCATCCGTCCGTCCATTCACCCGTCCATCCACCTGTCCGTCCGTCCATCCATTCACCCGTCCATCCACCCGTCCATCTGTCCATCCATTCAACCGTCCATCCGTCCATCCATTCACCCGTCTGTCCATCCGTCTGTCCGTCCACCCGTCCGTCCATCCGTCCGTCCGTTCACCTGTCCATCCGTCCGACCATTCACCCGTCCATCCACCCGTCCGTCCGTCCATCCATTCACCCGTCCCTCTGTCCATCCATTCAACCGTCTATCCGTCCATCCATTCACCCGTCCGTCCATCCGTCCGTCCATCCACCCGTCCGTCCGTCCGTCCGTCCATCCATCCACCCATGCGTCCACCCGTCCGTCCGTCCGTCCATCCCCCCGTCCATTCACCCATTTTCTGTACCGCTTATCCTAAAAAGGGTTGTGGGTGCGCTGCAAAGTCAACAGTCAACAAAGTCCCACACCATCTGATAGTAAAATGCACTGACCACAGTCTGACCACAGGCCCTTTCCCAACACCAGCAAATAAAACAAAACAAACCAAAACAAAATTATTTGGTTAAGGATTAAGTACACTGCTGTACACCACTGCTATCATTTGTTGAGTAACAGACGATGACAGTTGGAGGTCAGATGCTAGGGACTGCATCTAGGAAAAAAGTAAGGGGGGAAAAAATCCATGTTCTTTATAATGATGGCATACTGGGTGCTCATGCAATGCTGCACAACGTGTTTACAGCATGAATTCCCTCATCCATAGTAAGTGCTTCATCATGGTTAGAATTCCTGTCATATTTTGCAAAACAGGACCAACTATGTTTATCGGAAAACCCAAATAATCTTAAAAGGAGTCGGTGGGAACGGTCAGAATTCATCCGGGAATTGGTGGGAATGGTCAGAATGACTTTGTAATCTCCACATTTAGTGTAATTCGCTGCAGCTCAGTTGCCAGCAAGTTATTGTATATTTACAAGTTTTAATCCTCAGCATTACTGTAATATTTTATTCATTATGAAACTTATCAGCTAATCAAATTGTCTATATATGACTGTAAATGATTTCTCTAAGCCCTGGTAATTCCCCTTTATTGGGACTCAATAAAGTAGTAGTGTTTGCAGTAGACAAGATATTATACACGATACACTTCCTGTGAATTTCTGAAATTGTGAAATTTCTTTCTGCTGAACTATTAGTAATAGATAACACATACACATGATATCGCACTAATATACACACCCTAACTATCACCTTAACACAGAAAGATGTGTTTGCCTGAGCCGTCCCACGGGTGTCTTAGTTACCGTGTGAAATGAATCAGTGACACTCTCACACACTTCACCATTTCCGCCTCGACTGATTCCCAGTTGCCATTTTAACGGTTAATACGATACTTTGTTTGCTTCAGATGTCCCGTTAGGGCCTTGCCCGAGAAATGACCAAAATGCATTGCAATTTCATTGAAAAAAGAAAAGTTGGATTAATCGATTGCAAATCAATGTAAACAGTGTCAATCGGAGAAACCTTTAATATTCGATGTTTTGTTCAAATTAGTTAAATAAATCAACCTGTATGTGAAAGGTGAAGGAGCTTTATCGCTTGCTAGCTACTTAACATGCTAGCTAATTAGCAACCTAGGTCTTGTACAGATGCCTGGAAGTATTTACGTTTGACTTTGAAAGTAATCAAGGGTTCAATTATGCTTGGTCAGTGGGAAATGCTCGATCTTTCAGATGTGCTTTCCTTGACTATATTCTGATCTCGCCAAGCCTGCCACGCTAAACACGTTCTCTCCATGACGTCCGCTGCGGCATTAGCAGTTGACGTTAGTGGATTACCGGACAGGGAGTCCTAAAAGGTGACAGGTTCTGTTTACAGGTAATATATAACACACAAAATGCCCTTAAGTGCCTTGTAACTCTTGATAAGAGTTATGAAACTGACAGCTAGCATAATGTTAGCTAACTATGCAGGACTGTTTTATCGTTTAGGAAATTCACCTGCTGTATTTTCTTTAAATTGTCCCGTTTATGCCCAAGCCATGTGACAACTGAGAGTGATGTGTGCAAGAACATCCAGAAGAATCTAATTGCCCTGACTGATATCGGTGAGTGCGTTCTAGATTCATGCTACACTTCAGTTATCATGCTGCACATGAGAGTCCTGTTATAACAGGTACTGGAATGTACTTTCACTTCTTTTTACCTTGTGCCTTTCCTCCCTCCTCAGAGCATTTGTGCAATATCAAGAGAGATGGGAGAGGGGGAAAAAGAGACATTTGTTTGTTTTTTTTCTTCTAAAGGTATACAAATATGCCTATGAAAATGCCCATGAGGAAGGACCCACTAAGCACTTTGTTTATTTTAAAGTGTATGTAGGAGGTAGGGTGCAGGCTGTCATAGTTCACCCTTAATAGTCCTGGAAGGAGGGGAAAAAACCCATGAAAACGTGTGCTTTGATGAAAGAAAAAACACTCCTCTCAAAAGCATGCAGCTGTCTCTTGTTCTTACTTGGCATCACGGAGGACGCAATGTCGAAAAGAACTCCATAGGATGGGATTCTATCTCGGTGATTCAGAGCTCTTGAGAAACATCTTTCGAAAAACGCCTCATGGCTCAGAGATTGTTGCAAGATGCAGCCTTTTGGAATCACCTAGGCAACCGGCGTTGGTTTTATGCCTCGCCTAACGATAACAGCTACGAATAAGCCAACACAGTAAACCCTCAGAAGTAGGGATGTTCCTTCATGCTGTTGGAGTTGCAGTGCAGTCACGTGTACTGTGTTTATTTAAGCCGTATTGTTGCACGTCAGGAGGTTTTAAAGTAGTATTTCGAAGTAAAGAAGCAAGATAACAGTCGAACCTTGTAAACATAACATCTTTGGGTAAATTATAAGCTGTCGTAGTGCTGGAATAGAGGCATCAAGAACCATATCAGTGCTTGATGTAAAAAGAAATATTTTATGTTTGACAAAAACAACATAACAGACAGAACAATGGACAGAGTCTTTGGTTCAGCTCTGTGGTTTCTCAGTACAAAAACAACAGTTTCTGTGGAGTTTTTTTCATGAAAGCCTGATGTGGGTCAGCTGTCATTATGAATGTTTTGTAAGAAGCTTGTAATGTGATTTGGTTTATTGATTCATCCCTTTGGGGAAAGCCTTACATAGCCTTAAATAGCGTTTAACTACAACCCCTTTAGGAATCTAGTAGCACCCTTCGAGGAACCCTTGATCGCACCTTTTGCGCCCAGAGCGTTCTCCAGACCGCACGCACGCACAATGTTAGCGTTATGCTCTTTATTTTAGGAATAAATTACCATATGTGATGCTGACAGGTTTGAGCAGATTCTGATCGAGGAGCTGGTTCTTTAGTGTGAAGGTGACGTTCAGGGAAGAACTCTGTGACACGTGGCTGCTCTTTAGATAATACAGTCCCACGGTTCCACCTGCCCCGTCTGCGTCATCGCTGAGCTCGGTGTGGTGACTCAGGACCGCTCCGTCTTTTCCGAACCATCCGACCTCCGGCTTTGGGAAACCCTCTGCCTCGTAAAGCAGCGTGACGGTGGAGCAGTTCATGTTAACGCTCAGCCTCGGTTCTGTGTAGAAGACTAGTGTAAACACACACACACACACACACACACACACACACAAGATGTGCAACAGGTTTCACAGAGATACGAATAACTGCAACCACATTATCTGATAATGTATCAGTATGACGATCAGATAAATTTCAGTTTCATATGAATCATTTACAAAAAGCTAAAAATAAATACATTCAGAGGTTAATCAGAGGTTTTTCTTACTGGTTGTGGCAGAGCACTCGTATGTGGTATACGAGCTATATGAGTATAACAAATAGTTTATGTATAAATGGTGTTTCTGAGTTAAACAGTGTACTGCACAAAGCTAAACAGGATACTACGTTATACTGGCTTGTTTTCTTCATAGCTCGTAGTACAAAGCAAAAAAAAAAATCAGCACGCAGATTCCACTGAAACTGTATTATGATCTGAAGCAGTCACACATCCACAGCCACATTTTCACATCTAGAAAGTGATTAAGATGTGACTGTTCGGACTTAGGCAACTCTCTTATGAACAGTTTTAGAAACCACATCTGTTAGCCATCACGGATTGCTGGCGTAATGCTTTAAGCATGTACACGCAATACTAAACTGCTAGCTGGCGCAGATTCATCGTGCAGACATTGAGAAGCTGAACATGTCACGGTGGAGTGAATACATCTGAGGCAAAGGGGGACGCTAATATTACGCATTATGTACGAGAACCATGTTGGGCGGGCGGGGGATCTAAACTTTTCCCACCTTCCTAAGCATGATTTTTAGACTTTGTATAAAAAAGAGAGAGATTAAGAACAGACTTCAGCAGGAGCCAAACGTCAGAGTCTGTTACTCAGAATTTACTCATAATGCTCTCTGTTAGAATCCAGCATGTTCTTATTGACTGAACATTACTCATATCTTCATACCTCCATATTCCAGCTGCACCCGAGCTTTATCCGTGCCCTTGGTGTTGCTCACCGTGCACAGGTACCCCCCCGCGTCTTTCGGCCCCACCGGCTCGATCCTGAGCGTCGCGTTGCCTTTCCTCAGCTCAGACATGAGCATCGCCGTGCGGTTACGGTAATCCGGGCTCTGCAAGTCCAGCTGATTCTGTTGGTAATAGAAGCTGTGGATGACGCGGGAATCCTCCACCCGCTGCCATGTGACAACCAGAGACGAAAGGTCAGAGGTGGAGTCAGGGGTGAACTCACAGCCCAGGAGGGCCGGCTGACCTCGGACCGCGACCATGCGACCTGCGGGTACGCTCACTTTAAAGCCTGCAGAGATACAGTATAAACACATACACGCTTATTAACTCCATTTCTCCAGCTTTTTACTTCACTCCCTTCTACACACATATACACCTGGGAGCAACACTCACTGCATATACCTGATGTAAGGAATAAAACAGTCGGGGTGTGCTGTTACAGGAAAATAATCCACGACGTATGACGTGGTGTGATGAAGCGGAGATACTGTTACCGCCCTGAAGTGGATGAAAACAAGTGTTTAATTCTTCTGAACCATAGCAGCTATAAACAGCCGTTCCCTTACCAACCTCTCTTCATTTTCTCCCTCGTGAAGTTGATAAGACAAAAAAATAAAACAACTCAACGACCGTTCCGAAGCGAGAGAGACCCCTTCCAAAAATGAATAAATTAAATAAACATCTCCTTAAAGAACTTACAGAAAACCTCACCGTCTTAATGCTTATATTTTTGTCTTTGTTAAATAGCAACAATTTAAAAAAAAAAAAAAAAAAAGGGAAAAAAAGCCTTAGATTATGTGGAGTTAGCATTAATGTACAGTAAACGCCTGAAATGTACTATAGGGTGTCCCTCAAGCTTCCATTTAAGGCCCCATTTTGTTCTTGCTTTTGCTGTCACTCTTGGAAATATAATTCGTAAAGCTAATGTTGTCCATGTAAAATGTAAACAAAAACAGAATGCGATGATTTGCACATCTCATAAACCCGTATGTTATTCACAATAGAACATAGAAAACATGATCCAGAAACGCTGCCGTCTTGTCTGGGCCAAAGCTTGTTTAAAGTAAACTGAGGCGAACTGAAAAACTGTTCTGTGGTGAGATGAATTCAAGTCTGAAATTACTTTTGGAAACCATGGACGCCGCGTTGTCTAAACTAAACAGGACTTAAAATGAGAGGGACCATCTGGCTTTTTATCAGCACTCAGCTCAAAAGCCTGCATCTCTGATGATATGCGGGTGCATTAGTGCCTATGGAATGGGCAGCTTGCACATCTGGAAAAGCACATCAATGCTGAAAGATATATACAGGTTATAGAGCAACATACGCTTCCATCCGGATTCCATCCCAACTTTACTTCTCTAAGATATTCTTTTTATACCCAATCATCTTACTGACCTGTTCCCAATGACCCTAATTAGTTGCAAAATGTTTTTACTAACACTTACTTTTCCAGCCTTTTGTTGCCCCTGACCCAACTTTTTTGAGACCTGTGTTGCAGCCATCAAATTCAAAATGACCTTATTTTTTTCCCTTAAAAACGGTACATTTCCTCAGTTTAAACATTTGATATGTTTTCCATGTTCTATTGTGAATAACGTACGGGTTTGTGAGGTTTGCACATCGTTGCATTGTGCTTTTATTTACATTTCACACGGCGTCCCAACTTTTTTTGGAATCGGGGTTGTGATTTCCAAAGAGTTATAAGCTGAAATGAAAGCAAATGAAGAGATGAATACCTTTTTAGGGCATGCTCCTCCCTTACCATCAATGCCTTTTTTTTCAGTGAGCAAGAAACGGCACACTTGAACCTTGAATAGAAGCCCGAATCACACGGACTTGTCCTACTTCAACACAGCCACAGAAAACCTTTCAGCCCATTCATGTATTTCATTCAGAGCTTTACAATACCATGATGTTGGCAAACTGGTGCATAATGGGAACCACCATCATTTTTTTTCATCCTCAGATATTTTCCCTATAGTTCCACAGGATTCTGAACAAAACTTCTATTCAAGGATCTGAACTTACACAAACCTGGCTGGTTGAATGGATGTGTTTAATGGGAATAGTTCAGACTGAGACATGTCATTTTGAGAATCTTTAATGAAATAATGCTTTCGTCTTTAAACGGAGGAAGGAACTTATGATAATTGTTACTCCTGCCTTTCAGTTGAATTCAAACTTAAAGTGACTTTCAGGGTGCTGTAAATCACATTAAAAGACTCCATTGGGTATTTTATACCTTTAGTTTGAAACAGCCCAAATGACATATTTATTAAGGTAAACGCTCTAAACAAACGTGTTATAATACCTTAACTAATGTCACAAATTCCCTGTGAAAAGCTTACATCACTGCTTGCATTTGTTCCTTGCTGTCCACGTGCTTTTGTTATGTTTTGCCATGTGCATTTATTTTGGTACTAGTCCTTTCTCTGCCTCTGTTCTAACACTGGTTTGTTACTCTGATGTGTTCACCTGTTCTGTGTGTCATCTTCTTATTTACGCCCTGTTGTTTCTGTTCTTGTTCTGTGAAGTCTTGCGCATTCCTGAGCGTTATTTCTTCGTCTGTTATTTCCAGCAACTGTTGCCTGTGTTATAGTTTCTGAAAACGGATCTCCATTTGTCGATGTTGTCCATCTGAGTATACGCACTTGGGTCCTTCCTTGACTACACAAAAGTCAAGGAACGCTTGCTTGCCACTTGTTCACTCTATTTACTCTGCAGGTGCTTCTGTAGCCTTTAACACAGTGCTTGTCTTTATTCTTGCTGTTGCTTCTGGTCGACTTGACCAAAGCCAAGTTTTACAGGCTTGGAAGAGGCGGTTGCGGTTGTATAATAGAAGTGTCTGGGGTTTTTTTTGGGAAGTCGAGTACATTTCAACATTATCCAGGAAGTAGTATTCTTTCCTGACTGAGTCAGAACAAAAAACTACTATGTTTTTTAGTGAAAAGAGTCTTTTCATAGTTAAATTAGTACTAGAACAGGAACAGGTGCTGGAACGTGTGCACCAAAGGGATGTAGCATGGCCCAAAGTTCAAAGGGGGAACATTTGAATGATAATAATTCGAATTTGATGTGGGTATTGATTCTTTTTTTTTTTTCTTTTCTTTTTTTTTTTTTTTAAACCCAAGCTGCTTATTTAGCTATTTATTTGACGAAGTTATGCGTATAAATGCTTGACGATTTAGACGTGCAGTTTGCACTATGACAGAGCAAAAAGACACTAAAAAGGCAAACTTCAAACACTTAAACGTCCTGCCAGTCTAAATATCATGTTTGCTCAGGCTTTTCCCTTAAAGGAGCAGAAATGAAGGTCACTCTTGTCGCTACTAAAGTGTCAGGGAGCGTTTTATTTGGTATAACCTGGAAGTAGTTTGTTCTGCGGATGTTCCACAACAGCAAAAGTAACCGTAAACGGATCAAAAAAGTACGACGTGTCATTCTTTAATAAATAAAAAGTGTACGCATTGGTAAATTGCTGTGTTATAAAAGGAATACAACATGCTGTTGTATGAAATGAATTAGCTTCAGAGTGTTTTGTTCTGGTAATAGCGGTGTTTTGTTTGCAAACAGAGTGACGTGACATTGCAGAGTGACTGAGTCCTCGAAACACCTGAACCAGCCAACATTATCACAAAAAGGATAAAAGATATCCGTTAGGAAAACCAATATTTGAGGAGCAGACTGGAACAAGCCTGTTCAGGAGAACACGTGACACAATTACATACTCGTAGGGTTTAGCTGAGGCTAAAATTGCAGGCACTATTGTAACACTGGATACCAAAACACACAAACACAACTGAATGGAAGAATAAAGTAAACCATGTCACTAGGATATAAAGACCCATCAGGAGAACATACAAACAAAAGAAAAGAAAAGAAAAACAGGGCACAAACCACAGGCTGAAAGAACGGACAGAAATACAGATTCTGGTGAGTTGTTGGGGGCAGACTCCGGTCTTAAAGCCTTATGAAATCAAAATAGTTCATTTATTTATTTTTTAGAGCATTTCACATGAGTCTCTTGGCATCGCCGATTCAAATAAGCTAGCATATATAACAAATGACAAAAATATATTTTGCAGCTATTCGGATTATAATTGTACTGTTTCGAATTTCCAGGAAATCGAATGCTCTCTAGAACCCATCTGTCCCACCCTCATAAACACTGCGAGTTTATAAACAGTGTACGTTACAGTACAAGCTAATTCAAACATAAGGATCAAACATGGTTTTGCTCTGAGCATGCTGCTTCCCAAATGTTAACTCCCCTTACAAATCACGGCTCTCGAGCCATTTCATGAGCACTTGAACACAGACATGGCATACGTCTAAGTTGAAGGTTAAAAAGAAAGTTAGCTAGCCCGCTGTTAACTATAGCGTGCTTGCGTGTAGGCTTGTTGCTAATTTATCGATCCCAGAGTCGCTCATTTTAGTAGCAGCCACAGACTGGTTTTGGTATTTAGAAAAGGTGTAGAAACGGATAATGAGGTCTTTACTACGTTGTAAATGCGATTTTATCACTTGAAGGCAAAAACAAAGAACGGAAACGAGGCTATATGCTTAATTACGAAGTTTCTGCAACGCTAAAGTGTGAAAAACAATCCAGGTGACACAGTCTCTACGTTAACACCCACTTAAAGCCAAGAACAGTGCAGCAAAGACAAAGCCAGCTAGCTAACACACACCTGCAACCAGGTGCAGAGAAAACGACACGATTTGCCTTTGAGCAACAAAAATATCTCTGGTTGTGGTGTTACGCTGATCCACTGCTCACACAAATCCAAAGTTGTCCTTTTTCAATACTTTGGCTTTGGAAATGATTAAAATCCAGCACATTGTGCCTGTTGCGTAGGGAGAGCTAGCTGTACCATGTGGAAGAACATGCACTTTATGCGCTTGTAGGAAAACAAAGACCTGTGATTGATTTCGATAGTAATGAAACAACTGAGAGCACTTGTAATGGATAGAAAAAACCCAGCACTGGAATTCCACCCTCAAGAACTTTCCAAACCTGCTGTTTTTAAAAGAAACGCACAGCAGTCAGATCGTTTTAGTCTAATCCGGATAGCCAATCTGGCAGAAGAAACTGCTAATGAACACTGTAAACTGTAAATTTGTGCTTTGAACAAAGCAGGACAATCAACACAACATTCAGGTGGTTAAACTTATGAGAACACTGTTGCTAGGAGACCAGAAAGATCTAGACAACAAGCATGAGGAAAGCTAATGACTGAAGCTATTGGGGTAGAATTTTAAACAGTTTAAAGACACAATAACAGCATACAAAAGACATAACCGAATCGAAAATATAAACATTTACCTCAGATGTGTCGATTAATTACCAAAATAAGGCTCAACGTGGATAAAATTACACTCTAACAGCGCCTAGCATCGAGCGCAAACCCAACTTCTGTGGGTTCAGCCATACTGAGAAATGCCGACAACACGCACACCTGGAGCTGTCAGAAAAATTGGTAATACTTTATCTAAAAGAAAACTACATAATCCCTCATAGCATCAGTTCTATTTTCATCATGTTGGTTTTGGAAATTTTTATAAAGCAGCCCACAATATATGTGTTTAAGTGTTTAAGTGTAGGCTTAAAACGTATTTGTTTACTCAAGCCTACCCTGACTAGACTTTCTGTTATGCTAAGCACA
>JANDJT010000169.1:35057640-35084417 GCA_024331685.1 Stegophilus panzeri | reverse complement strand
TGTAAAGCTGCTTTGAGACAATGTCTATTGTAAAAAGCGCTATACAAATAAAATTGAATTGAAATTGAATTGAATATGGTTTCCAACCTAAAAAAGAAGGATCGTTTCTTAGAGACGGAGCAAAACAAATTAACAAGGATAATAAAAAAACCACAAGTCCTGAGTTCACCGGTAATGGCTGGAAAAACCCAGCGTCCCATGGAGAGCTAATGCTAATGCTTTGTCACCCTCAAGGACATTCCAGACCTGCTGTTTTTACAAAAAATTCAACCTCATGTGTGGTCGTGGATGTCGTAATGTTGCAAGGCATCGACTTCAAAATTCAAACAAGACATGAACAATTCTGTCTTCATCAGGATCGCGGTCTCGATACTCACAATTTTATTATTTTTTTTAAATCACAATTTTGAGAAATTTTCTAGTAACACAGGTTTCTAGCTAAGTTTATCAGTGGAAAGTGTACACTGCCACCTAGTGCGTGCGTGTCTCAAGCGACCTGTGTGGTTTGCGCGATAAAGATCAGTCTGTAAGTCAGTCAGTGGCTAGAACAAACATCTCATGTCGGATGGACCGCAATGAATCCAGACTTCATGTCTGGCGTAATCTATCCTTGTCAATCAAACTACAAACTACAACCACCAAGAACAAGACAACCGTTTTGTGTGGTAGCAGGAGACGTAGGACCAGGTCCAACAGGTCCAGCACGTACTTTTTGTTCAACCAAAGGTTTTTTTTAATTTTCATTCGCTGAACATGTTTTAAAAATCCACAGTAATGACTCACAATCTGAACTAACACTGCACCTCATATTCCAAGCGAATGACGTGTGGATGGAAATGAAACGGCGCTGCTTTGCTGAGGATGGTGTCATATGAAAGATTAAATATCAAGCTAACTGAAGGGTTTCAGTAACAATCTGGACCTAGTTATCCTCTCACACTAAACATGCCCTTAATTGACTACAATTTAAATTTTACAAACAGGAAAACCTATACTTTTTACTGGCACAAGGTCACAGCCAATACGTGTGCTTGTGCCACTGCATTTGGATATTATTTATAGTTAAATGAGTTTCACAGAACCGTCTGACAGTAATTATACCGCTTGTTCTTTAAAAGTGTGTTATTTGAACCATCGAACTTGAACTTGCCGTCTGATGTTATGTTTAATTCACAGGCTATCAGCCTCAGCTCTGAAAACTGTTTTAGTACCCTGTTGTCACACTCTGTTATTACACTTTGCTAAAAATATCTTTTTATGCGAGTGCACCGTTCTATTCAGTAGATTTAATCATGTTCCTCCTTTGACAGATCCTGTGCACATTCATAAAAACATGATTTCATGCTGATAACTGGGAGTCCTCCTTTCTAACGTCCACATCTGAAGTTCAGCTGCCAGCCAGGTCGAATAGTTTTAATGACCATTTTAACTGCTTTGTTGTCAAAACACAGCGCTCGTCTGAAACTATGATACACTTTAATGCTTTATACATTTATAGAAATGAACTGGATTTAGATCAACTTTGGAAAAAGTAACCACTGCTACTATTCAAATGTGGCTTTGAGGTTCAGCTTGGAGAAAAGTACAAAAATATGTCATAAGCAAATAGATATCTTGTTTGGTTGGGTTTTTTTTTTTTTTTTTTTTTTTTCTCACATTAGGTATTTTTGAGATTTCTGAAGATGTTATCAAGGACATACAGCACAGCCCCAGTGATGGTTAGTAGTGTTTAGTTTAAATAACGTGTACAAGCCTTTAAATTTCCTATTACGTTGAACATTTTATCTTTGGTGCATTAAGTAGTTTCTTTTCACTACATAATAAGCAATATACTACAGGCGGCATGTACATTACATTACAGTACAGGTGAGTATGAAAAGAATTGCGCTGAAGAAAGATGAAGAAACTTTATTACCTGCACAAATAGTTGTGAGAAAAGACAGGAGAAATATGAAGCAGTCCATCTCAATAGGAGCATGGTTTAAATACATCTGACATCAACATCCTATACACATGGTTTTAATAAGTCGGCGTGGCTTCTTCTAATCTGTTTATTTATACCACGGGAGCTCCGTCAGTTATTGTTTGCTAACGAGTCGACTCTTTGACTCGGCTCTTTTTTTTTTATTTTTTTAAATACGCGAATCGCGACCGAAGTGAATCTTTTAAACATCCGATTCAGTGAGATAACGCTTCCTCCATGTGGGACGCCATCATATCATAAGAATTTTCTAGTCATATTTGAATAGAATTAATAACAGAATTTTTTTTTTCTTTCTTACACTGCAAATATGTAAAGCTATAATTTTGGATTATTTAAATAAAGGCGCTTTTAGAACAAAAGTAATGCAGTGCAGTTTAAGCCACAGATCATTTGAGGCAAATATAAATAGCTTTGGCCAAATTACTTCCAGGTTACATTCCCAGAGCTCTGATGTTCACATAAACCCCAGGTGGTTGAATATGATTTCTGATATTTACAAATGCCTTTCCTATGTCTTTCAAAATCAACCCCCCAAAACCTAGATACCGTGGATATAAAAAGTTTACACACCCCTGTTAAAATGGCAGGTTTTTGTGATGTAAAAAATAACAAATTAAACCAAGATAAATCACGTCAGAACCTTTTTCTATTTTTATTGTAAAAATGTAATCTATTAATTAAAGTGAAACCCAATAAGAATCATTTCAGTGGGGAAAAAAAATGAAAAATATATTATTTTTGGATGAGAGTCAGTCGGTTTGGAGCGTCTTGACTTGGCTTTCTTGCAAAAGCATTCTAACTTACTCTGATTTGCTGGGCATCTCCTGTGCACAGCCCTCTTCAGGTCACCCCACAGATTGGATTGATTGGATTTAGGTCTGGACTCCGGCTGGGCCGTTCCAAAACCTTGAACTTGTTTTGGTGAAACCATTCCTTGGTTGATTTGGAGGTTTGCTTTGGATCGTTGTCATGCTGAAAGGTGAAATACCTCTTCGTCTTAAGTGTTTTAGAAGAAGACTTAAGTTTTGAGCCTAAATTGAAAAGTATTTGGAACTATTCGTTATTCCCTCCACCGTGATTAAAACCCCAGTTCCAGCTGAAGAAAAGCAGCCCCAAAGTACGATTCCGCCACCACCATGCTTCACCGTGGGGACGGTGTTCTTTTGGTGATGTGCTGTGTTTTTTTGTGCCAAACATATCTTTTGGTATTATGGCCAAAAAGTTCAACTTTGGTCTCATCAGACCATAACACATTAATCCACATGGTTTTGGGAGATTGGATGATTTTTTTTATTTTTTTTTGTTAAAAAATGCTTCCGTCTTGCCACCCTACCTCATGGCCCAGAGTTATGAAGAATTCGGGTCACTGCCACGTTCCTAATTATAAAAGGGTGTGCACATTTATGCAATCTGGCTATTGTACATTTTTTATTTTTTATTTTTTCCCACTAAAATGATTCTTATTGTTTTTCACTTGAATTAATCGAATAAAATTTTACAATAAAGGTAGAAACGGAAATCTGACATGATTTATGTTGGTTTCATTTAAAAAAAAATTTTTTTTTTACATCACAGAAACCTGACATTTTAACATGGGTGTGTAGACTGTTTAGATCCGCTGTATCTCTTACTTATTTAGGTGAGGTGAGTTAAGCCTTTTTTACTCACTTGTTAATCTTGGTGGTTGAGAGGATTTCCCTGCTTCTCAGAAATGGGTCTGAGAAATAACAGATCATATCCTTTTCAGGTCCAGACTGGCCAGAATTCCCGGTGGCCTGATAACTGATTTGGCCCACTGCCCTGCTGTTTCATTTGTTTATTTCTTTTTAAAAATAAATGTATTTACTGATTGATTGATTGATTTAATCGTTATTATTTTATATTATTGCGTGTCCGATGTGCTCAAGTGATCCTTTATGAATTCTCCTATTTTTCACAATAAGCTGTCACACTTCCGGGTCAACCTGAGATGACCGGTGGGGGTAAAATAAGATACATTAAATATGCTTTGATATATTTGTATGTAATATAGTATGGTTAAATCTCAGATATTTTAAGTATTTTTAAAACAAACAAACAAACAAAAAAAACCCAACACATTGCCCTAATGTGATGCTTTAATATTAACTAAAAGAAATGTCTTTTATGTACCTCTCTCCTGCATTTCCTGTACGCTGATATAAATCAGGACTGCTTCACATACCGTGTCTAATAAACTGTACTAATAATACTGTGTCTAATAAACTGTATATATTTAAATTGTATGGGAGTGTGAGACTCCCAGCCTGAAATTATCTCCCAGTCTGGCCTTGATCCTTTCCATCTTACATCAGTATTTAACTGAGCTGTAATTACTGGCAATGTGTATTTATATGCACAGCGCTATAATTTGCATTTAATATCAAGAACTCATCCTTACTCATTGGGCCTAGATTAATGCCTGCTGTAATTACATATCACCACCTAAACTACATCCAAGGGCTCTTGCGACTTCGAGGACTGTCCTGTTGTCGGCCACCATAAACAACCTTTAACTTAAACTAGTCTTCTATTGATTAAATCTCTGAAAGAAAAATCAGATTAAAGAATGACATTTCTCAACATTTTTATAGACTTTTTTCTAATACTACATGGGTCTATATCGGTCTACATAAACTATAATATAATAGATATTAGCAGTAAGGCTGGGCAACATGACAATATATTATCAATATTGTGATAAATTATAAAACAATACCCTTTCCTGAGAAAAAAGAGGTATAGCCAGTATTTTTCTGATTATAATTATATAGCTGATAGGATGATACCTCCTGGAGGTGTGAGGCGAACGTGCTAACCACTAAGCCACCGTGCCAAACCTAAATATCATGTCCGATATTTTGTACTGTAAGTATCGTGCTATGATATTTGAGTCAAATTGCACACCCCTAATTAGCAGTGACGTCATAACTCAGAGCCATCCGAGTGTCTAGTCATTGTGAAGTCAGTGTAGAAATGTTTCTAGGTTATTTGATCTAGGTTCGTAATTTCTCCTGCATTAAAAACACATCTTAAACTTACTGTTGTACATTATATCATTTTTGATCTTTTAATCTTTTAAGAAATGACATGTTTTGGGGGGGCAATTCTAATCACAAAACATTTATTAAACGTTTATTAAATGTTTGATCATGTTGATCTTAACATCTAAATCTTAATGCTAAACTGCCTGTTATAAGAAATGGAAGAAAAAAAACCCTGAATCTATGAGTAAACGATTCGAATCGTTTTACTGAACCGAATTATGTGAATCGAATCATTGAAAAGAATCGGTTGACGCTGTACCACTGTGTCACTTTCGAAAGGAGTCCGTACGACTTTGAACGTTCAGTATATCTCAGCAGAGTTACGGGAATACTCGTAAAGTTGACTTAACATGCATTCTTTTGTGTAGTATTAAATACTGAGACGCCATAACGACCTTTAAAAGTCTACTTAAAGCTTTTAAAACGCCGCACCCCCCCTCGTTAGACGCGACAGTGGTACGATCCACGTGGCACGCTGTTGGTGACCATGTGCTGTTTGTTGATCTGATAGCGCAATGGCTTTCTAATAAGGGGGAAAATGATTATTATCCGGTTTGTCAGTTGAAGTTAGTGAGCGCAGTATTTACGATATCCATCGAGGTCTATACATTTTTTATTTAATTGACTTAAAGACAGTTTATTTTCGTTAGAGAGGAAGTCGGGTTAGCCACGCGCGCGCCCGCTGAATCAGGGCAGGACATTAAGGGAACCGGCTCATCAGCCGCTTCAGGTATTTACTGTTTCTTCTTCTTCTTTTATTTGCCTGGAAATACACCAGACTCCTTTCTCATGGCAGACGTGACTGTGCTGCTGAGAAATAACATGGATTATGACTAAAATCCAGTGCATTATATTGCCACGTCATAACACGGCCTGTACAGCTGACATGGTAGAATTAATATCATAATGCTCTCAATGTTTATTCATAATTAAAATATGACTCATACTGGTGACATATCGAGGTCTTTCAAAATCTTTTTCCTCTGAATTATTTTTCTTTCCTCTGAATTACTCTTGCATGCAAACACCCCCCCCCCCCCCCCCCATTTGCTCCAGTTCCCCGATGTGAAAATGTTAATTAAATATAATTAAATATTAATCCTCACATCATTAATGCTCTGACAGGTCAGTGCTCCATTTACAGATTGATACCATTACTGTTTCTCTCAGCAACGCTTAGGTTTTGACCTTTGGCACTGAGGATTAAAGGTCACAGAAGATTAAGTAGGATCATCAGAAAACTAGACATGTTTGACATGACACGTTTTTATATATATATATTTTTTTGCTTTGTTAACTTTACAAGAAGGAGAAAAGAAAGGCTGTGGAGGGGACGACTGTTCTCAGCTGCTTTAACGTAAGAACGGGACCCAACTCGATTAGTGATGCGTAAATGTAACTATAATCGGATAAAAGTAAAAAGCATGTGGCGTTCTTTAATAAGTCGTAATCGTTGACGAATTGCTGCGGTATAAGAGGAACGAAACGCAGTGCCTCGGCTTCATCACGCCACCCTGTCACCGATTATTTTCCTGTAACAGCACGACACGGAGTGTTTTATTCCTTTCTTAGTGTTGTGAGAAACCGCATGCTTATTGTATGCTGACTGTGTGAAATTGTATTGTATGAAGGCACTTTGTAATATCGTATAACGGTACGTTAGGCGATATTAGTCATGAGTTGAATTTAGGACGGTACGATTTTTGTTCTCGGTTTGTCTGACCGTCCTGTCGAGGATCAGCATGGTTTCCGACACTCCTACTAGGGCTCATGGCAGCTTGTAATTCTGATAACACTGTGAAGGTGGATTTGATTTGCTGCACTGATTCTGTGGCTGGTTTTGTGTCAGGACAGAATTTGCTGCATGGTGGGTAAGATTATGTCTCATATTCTGACTTTGTGCTTGGAAAAATCTTCTTCTTCTTCTTCTTCCTCTTCTTATTATTATTAGGGGGCCAAGCATCAAAGGTTCATATGGTGCCCTACTGTCATTCTATCTTTTCTTATTTCCTCTTCTGGCTAGGGTGTGTATGGCAAACTGTAGAACCGTCTGGTAAAAAGTTGGGAAATTTGGCATACTGATTGGGGCAGGTCTAAGGAACATTCCGAGCAAATTCAGGTCAAGCGCTGCCAACGCTCTAGCGCCACCGTCGGGTCAAATCTGGGCCTAATTTGTTTTCCATAATGAGGCTTTGTAAATATAACAGTTGAATATGTTGTGCAGCTCAAATCAGCTAAATGGTAAATGGTCTGCACTTACATAGCGCTTTTAGCCAAAGAGCTTTACACTGTGTCTCATTCACACATTCACACACTCACACTCACACCAACGGTAGCAGAGCTGCCATGTAAGGCGCCAACTTGCCATCAGGAGCAACTTGGGGTTCAGTGTCTTGCCCAAGGACGCTTCGGTATATGGAGTCATGTGGGCCGGGAATCGAACCTCCAACCCTACGATTAGTGGACAACCCGCTCTACCACCTGAACCACAGCCGCTACTAATGCACGTTTGGTGCATTGGGACAGAGTTTATTGGGTTTATTGTAGACTCGGAAGTATCTATTGTAAAATAATAATCTTTTTCTTTTGTTTAAACAGAGAGTCCGTGTCGTCGCCGTTTCTCTCTCCGTCTGAGGTAACTGCCACGCCGCCACCATGCGGAGGTGTAAGAACTGCGGTGGGACGGAAGTGGACGTGGACCAGGCTCGCGGCGATGCCGTGTGTATGGGCTGCGGCTCCGTGCTCGAGGACAACATCATCGTCTCGGAGGTGATGTTCGTGGAGAGCAGCGCCGGAGCCTCGTCAGCGGTCGGCCAGTTCGTGGCCTCGGACTGTGAGTGACTTCTACACGTGGCTGCAATCAATCTTATGATACGTTGTGATATTCATGGTACTATCGTATCTTTGTACGTTATTTTGGATGCATGAGTCGGTCTTATAATACGGTTCAGTAAACGTTTGGAGAGCAACATACACAGAACCATTGCATTTGGATTTTTCCCAGGTGGAGTTTGGGTTCAATTTGATCAGCCGATCGCAGTTTGGTCTAAGTAAACTGTTCCACATATTACAATTAGATGATAAAACCGAAATCGCTTTTGAATGTATGAAATTTTAAACGACATTTTGATAAAAAGTGTTAATTTCTCCTATGTATGGAGACTTTCGGGACACCCTTATATTAATGCCTTGTTATTTTTGGTCCAAAAGTCCTTGCTCTTAATTTATATTGAGTAATTCTTGATGGCTGATTTCTGATTCTTTAGTTCATCTGGTTATAAGATTCTTAGCAATTGACTAAAATTACTATAATTTATCATAATCTAAATCTAGAATAAATTAAACAATAACCAAATGACTAAAATATGTCCAAAGCTTATATTTATATATATATATTTATATAATATAAGTAGATGTTAAAAATATTCAAATAATATGCATATGTAACATACATATCTTAATAAATAAGAAACAATTAAAAAGTATTGTTTAAACTAAAAAAAATCATCTTAAACTGGTAGGATCTTGGTGCCAATTTACTATAAATGTTTTTATCTAATTTACTATTCTTTTTAAATAAATTATGGATTTATTGCAGATGAGCTCAAATGTACTAGAGAGAACAGGGTTTATTTCCTTTTGTTGTTGTTGTTGTTGTTGTTGTTGTTGTCCCCTTTGTTTTATAATGAAACAGACAGGAAGTGCTTTTCTGTACAAAACTGCAGTACCGCGTTTCAGCCAGCAGAGGCCGCCATTTTATTGAAAAACACATCACTGGTCTTAAGGAGGTGTTGTTTGTTTTAGTATTTGTGTGTATTTTTTAGTCTTGATGTTGGTTAATGTGTTTTTTTTTTACAGCTCAGGGCAATGTCCCATGTCTGGGTGGAAACTTGACGGGGATGGGAAAAGAGTCCAGAGCACAGACGTTACAGAACGGTGAGTAACACATTTATTTCAGTTTTACTTTATTTAATATTTTAAGAGAATAAAGTGAGAAGAAAATGATGTAGGGAGACACTGAGAGAGGGAGGGCGTGTGTGTGAGCGAGCGAGAGAGAGAGAGAGAGAGTGTGTGAGCGAGAGAGTGTGTGAACTTGCTGCACAATATTTCCGTGTGTTTATTGTAATATTTGGTTCTGCGGTACTCGTTTAGTTCAGGATGAATTAATAAACAAATATGCAAATGGCCTCTTTTCATTTCAGTCTGATATATCGACAGTTGAGTGCAAAAGTTTGTGCACCCATAAGCCTTTCAGTGTCGGGTTTCACAGCTGTTCCCTCATCACAAATAGCAAAAATGTACCAATAGTCTTTGTTGGCAGTGAAAAAAAATAACAAAATGATATCAGTTTAAAGGTTTGTGTCCCTCTTTCTCCATAAGATAGAAGTTATTTAATAATAATTCTATTAGAAATTTGCCAAATGTCTCTCTCACACACACACACACACACACGTCAAATTAAGAGGTTCAGGTGGGAAAAGTCTTGATTTATTTTTTTTATTTACAGTGGGTTTTTTTTCGCGCTGTTTTCTTGCAGGATCGACCCATGTTTCATTTTTTAATGAATTTAATTTGTCCTTTGAGAGAGATACAAAGAACTCAAAGCTGTTTCTGAACCGCTTTATGGCGCAGTAACCGGTTGAAAAGCCTGATTTATGGTTCTGCAAAACTGCACAGAAAGGGGTTTGTGGGTAAGCATCGCTCCCGGGGGCTCTGAGCGGAGCCGAAGTGCAGGGATCTGAAATTAGGACTGTGTGTCCTGTGAATCTTTGCTGCTCTCTCTCTGTGTGTGTGTGTGTGTGTGTGTGTGTGTGTGTGTGTGTGTGTGTGTTTAATGCTAAGCAGGAAAGTGTAGAGTTTAAAACCAGAATTGGTGCCAAAGCTAGATGCAGCAGTCTGGTGATGTATGAGTCAGAGGTGTGTGTGTGTGTGTGTGTGTGTGTGTGTGTTGTCAAAGAGTGAGATCACATGAAAGATGGGAGATCTGACCGTGTCCCTGTGAGATTAAGATCCTGGGTCGATGTCGAGATTTATCGTGTGTGAGTTTCTCCTTAGTTGTGGTTCCTGACTGCTAAAAGTACTTGCATTTTATTCCACGTGGATCAGTTGTGCGCGTGCACACACACACACACACACACACACACACACACACGCACACACACACACTCTCTCGCCATGCACCGAATGATCAGATGAGTTCGAGTGTGAATAATTCATGCGGAGGGTTCGCAGCAGAAACGATCATTCATTCTGAAAGACTAAACACGGCGTAAGAAGTCACGGCTGTGTTCATTCGTTTCAGGCAACACGCTAAAAGAAAACCGAATAATCAGCTACATTTACATTTATTCATTTAGCGGACGCTTTTATCCAAAGCGACTTAGAAATGAGGAAATACAAGCAAAGCGATATATCAAGCGGAGAACAATACAAGTAGTGCTACTGTAGATCTTTTAATTGAGTTCTAGAAAAGCAAAGTGCACAGAGTCGAGGTGTAAGAGCCAGAGTACTTTTTATTTATTTATTTATTTATTTAAAATAATGTGGGAGTTTTGCATTTTTAGGGGTTAGTTAAGTGTTCACGGAAGAGGTGGGTCTTTAGCTGTTTCTTGAAGATGGTGAGAGATTCTGCGGTCCGGATTGAGGTTGGAAGTTCATTCCACCACTGAGGGAGGGTTGGTGTGAAGGTTCTTGAAAGGGACCTTGAGCCACGCTGAGTAGGAACTACTAAGCGTCGGTCGTTAACCGATCACAGATTGCGCGAGGGAACGTAAGCCTCGAGGAGAGTTAGTCCACATTTAAAGCAATCAGGATTATTTTCTGGCTTTGCTTTGTGTCATCGGCGTACTAAGAGAAGCAGTGTTTTCTTTATGGTGCAAAAACTAGGTGGCGATGAAATAATACATTTACTATTCGAATACATTTGAATGTTAATGAGTCTGCGGTCATGTCACATAAACCGTCACGGCTACGTCTCATTTCACTGAAATGAAAGTATTGGCACCCCTGGCTTGATTTGAGCTGTGTTTATTGATCTTTTTCTTTTCTAATTATTTAAGGAGGAAGATTATGTGGAGGAATTGATTTGTGTTAATGAATATAGATTGGTCAGATTTATTTATTTATGTTGACTCATTTTTAAACACAGAGTTGAACTTTATTTGACTGATACACGGATTATTATAATCTTTAATAAACATGCCAAATAAAAGCCACATTGTATAAGTCGCATTATTTGCATGTTAATAAGATTTATACAATAAAATCTGTGTGTTTAAGTAGTTTTTCTTTTTCAGAAGGTAGGAGGTGGCTTTTTTTTTTATTTATTTCTGAGTTACAATACTTTTACAAAATAGAGTTGTTGTTGTTGTTTAGTGTTTGTTTGTTTGTTTCTTGTTTGTTGTTGTTTAGCAAAGAGGAATATAAATCACCTGGGCCGCCAGCTGCAGATGAACCAGCACTGCCTGGAGACGGCATTCAACTTCTACAAGATGGCGCTGTGTAAACACCTGACCCGCGGCAGGAAGTCGGCCCACGTCATCGCCGCCTGCCTCTACCTGGTGTGTAGGACTGAGGGCACGCCCCGTATCCTTCAGGGGAGGAGCAACAGAAGGAGAGGCGGGGTCAGGAGAGGAAGAGGCGGGGTCAGGAGAGGAAAAGGAAGAGGTGGGGTCAGGAGAGGAAGAGGTGGGGTCAGGAGAGGAAGAGGTGGGGTCAGGAGAGGAAGAGGTGAGACAGGTCAGACCATAAATATAGGTGGTGAGTATATGGAAAGATAACTGGATGGTTAGATTGATTGAGAGATAGAAAGAAAGGAGAGGAAGGAATCAAAGAAAGAGAGAAAGAAATGATTCAGTGAAATAATGGCTCAGACTGAGAAATTAATGAATAAATAGATAAACAATTTAAAGAAACAGAATGAACGAAAACAGAAAGGGGAAAAGATTGAAAATAGGAGAAATATAGAAAGAAACAATGATAAACGCATTCAGACATTGCTTATTTGGAAACTCCTTTGTGTGTGTGTGTGTGTGTGTGTGTGTGTGTGTTTGTGTGCAGTGTTTGTAGCTGGGGGTTCCCAGTGGGAGTGTTAAATATAGCTCAGTAGCTCCTCTGGTTCTAATTAGAGGCAGCGAGTCGCAGAAGCTCAGCAGCTTACGGCTTTCTGAATTATACATTCTGCCTTTGAAGTGAAACGACTTGATCGTTAAAGGAGGAGTTCAGCGGAAAATTAAACACACGACCCGAATGAAGTTGATCAGCCTGCAAATGTTCTGTGTCTTGACATTTTCTGTTTTGAAATGGAGTTACGAAGCTAACGTGGCTACGCAGTGACCGCTTATACATACCGGTTTAGCGTCGTGCAAACTGCAGTGCGAGAATAAAGAATCGAATTCCACACACCAAACTGCAATCAATGCAAATTGATCGTAACCAAAAAAATGTGAATTTCACACACTAATACACTATTATACACACCTGGATGAGCCTCATGAGTGTAAGTGTGTATTTAAAGATCATCTTATAGTGGAAGGTGTAATCCTTATCTATCTGTATATACTTTATACTGTATATATCCCATAATAGTCAGTCGTTTCAGCATCATTCTCTCAGGTGTGGATTATCTGTCTGTTACCACGGTGACTAATCCCTTAATGGTCTTTGTTATTAATCCATTACCGCCTGGTTGCACAGGTGTTCCCGTCTCCGTGGCGAAGGTTGCCCTGGGTGTTTGGTTGCCAGGAGACGGTTGATCTCCAGGTTGGCGAGGTTACATTTTGGTTAATGAGTTTGTTAATCAGTGACACAGTATTGGCGTTTGTGATACTGATCTATCGCTCGCTTTAATCTGCTGTTATTGAACGATCCACGTTCAAGTTTCAGTGTGACGTGATTAATCATGGCTTTCACACGTTTCCGCAGAACAGTGCAGGCCAGTAGTGTTTAAGCGTGAAGATTAAAGCAGCGTTGTTATCACTTAGTGATATCGTGTCTGTACTTTGCGCCTTCTGTATGACGCAAAATGATTTTATGCAATTAAATGTTTGTGTAAGGGGGATATTTGACGTTTGATGTTAATTCGTGCATCCATCTTCAGCAGTCAGGGTTGTATGACGTTCGTTGTTGCTTTCGTTAATTAAATTAAGAAAACCCTGAATGTGTGATTTATACCCCCTGCGTCATCATTTATTCATAAAACACGTTTTTCACTTTAATCAACAGACCAAATTTTTCATCTCAGACCAAACAGTATTTGATTAGGTTTCTGAATTTTGGGATTTTCAGTTTCGGCAAGTGCTGGTTGGAAAACTCCGGCTGATAAACCATATCAGCTACCCAAGTCTCCATTTCAAGACCTCGCAGTGCATTATGGGTAATAAAGACAGTTCCTTGACCAATCAGACCAATCTGAATAACAATGTAGTAACAACTATCTACTGTTATTTAAAAAAAAAATCTAAATATAGATTTAGAATCGATTATTAAATTGGCTGATGTTTTCTTTTCCGAAACCGTAACTAGACATCAAATGAGTACGGAATGCAATATTTTATCCTCATAAATCAGGAACGATTTGACAGGGTGTGTGTTTTTTGAGGCCCGATTCTTTAACAGAGCTGTGTCAGACATGCTGCTGGATCTTAGCGATCTTCTGCAGGTGAGTTTAATACCCCTTATCAGCCTGTATTTCCTGTGAAAATGACTTTGATAAATGGTGTGTGTGTTGTGTCCATATTGTGCAGATGAGCTGCGATTAAAGGGATTAATACAGTGTCACATACATCTGCATTTCAGTCTGAGTGATAGTGCAGGATATTGATGTTGGCCTCAGGGTGTGTGTGTGTGTGTGTGTGTTAAATTACATTTGAATTTGAATGACTGTGTCACATTAACAAGAGAAGATCATTTAATCATGAACGCTAACTCCAGCACAAGATAATCGCTACCATATATTGACCATGTAAACGATCTTGTCAGAAAGTACTTGCAACATAAAATAAATATTTATTGTTTTAGCATATTTGTAGTATATTTCGATAGACAACCTTATTATTAAAATATAAGGGTGTGTTTGTGGGCTTGTGCGCATGCGCAGAAACTGTAAGCTTTTTGGTACGGGTTTTATTCACGATTCGGCTTTTTGTTTGTTTGTGTTTTTTTTTGTTTGTTTGTTTGTTTGTTTTAATCGTACAGTATGAGGGTAAACAGTTACCGATAAATTCGCTCCATCTAGTTTAATTTCTGTCCGAAAAAGTAAACCGGACGTCGTGTATAGACGGACGAGTGTCACACAGCGACAGTTAGCACCGTCGGCTAATTAAGTCTTGGCTATTCTCCCGCGTGCTGCGCTGTGGTTGCTTGACAACCATGTTCACGCGCTGTAAGCGGCGCGCGCGCGCCGCTTGTTCCTGTTTCAAATTCGAATCTAACGGTCACTGAGAGGAAAAATAAATAAATAACGGAAACACCGACAAAATGGCCGTTTTATAACTTCTCTTCGGAAGGTTTAGCACAGAAAAAAATGAGCGCTGTTTTCATGTAGATATTTTCAGACTGTGATGTAAATTATAACACAAATATTAATAAGTGGATGTAAATCACATAACTGGTGTTTTAATTTAAAATAACATTAATTTAAAATTCTTAATTCTTTAATTTAAAATTCTTAGGTCGCTCGGTGAAGGCACGTGCGTCATGAGGTGTCACAGTGTGACTGAATTTCTCTTGGATTGTTCCCCCCCTCTTTTAAATAAATAAAAAGCTTAATTTAAATTGCATTTAGTTAGAAATAGAGTGAAATTCATTGTGACAGTCACACTAAGTGAATGAATTTGTGTGGAGGGAGCTGTCATGGTATACATGTTTCCACACACACACACACACACACACACACACACACACACACACAGATCTATAAATTCCTTTCTTTTCTGGCCTGAGGAAGAGTTTTCCCTGTGGGGTCAGGAGTGTGTATGGAAACCCTCCCACGTTTACAAAGGTCATGACCTCTAACTCCTCCTGGAAGGAGTTTCCTTTAATAGGCCCAGATTGAGGGGAGTGTGTGTGTGTGGGCTGCTGGCGGTGTGAGGAGGTTAGAGTACTTTAGGAAAATAAAACAATATGAAGGACTTAAAATCTAGATCAGGAAGAAACCCGTGATTTCCTTGTTCCCCTTACTGTGCTAATGCATTCTGGCCTCGTCCTGATTGTTGTCCTCTACAGGTCAACGTGTATGTTCTGGGAAGAACCTTCCTGGTGTTGGCCAGAGAACTCTGCATCAACGCTCCAGCCATAGGTAAACCTTTCATACATCTGTGCATAATTTAACACACACACACGTGTCTGATGCATCATATGGACCAAAAAAGTCAGGTGTGTGGAATGCAGTGTTCAAACCTGGCTGTCTTTAATATCATCGTATAAAAAGTAGAAAAGCACACTCATCGGACCATTTAGATCCCCCGGGTTCGTTTAACATTTTATTTTAAGTAACGAATCGCTAATCTGCAACTTCGCAGATATTTTCAACCCCCGTATTCTCTCAGCCAGTGTCAAGCTGTTAAGAAAATAAATAATAAATAAATAAAATACATTAGAAAGAGCCACGCTTTTCACAGCAGTACAATCCAACGTCACTGTTTGCCGGCCGATTTTTCTGTGCGATACTAATAAAGAAAAGTCAATTGAGTTTAAATTAAGACAACGGATAATAATTTTAAAGAAATAAATACGATTGAAGAGCATTCCTTTTGAAAATGTGGGAAGTCTTTTTTTTTTTTTTTTTTTTTCTTTTCTGGAATTAAACCTTCTTAGACCCCAGTAATACTCTGTGAGACAGACCAGTCCAAATCCTCACGTGTAGAAGACTACTTTGGGAATCTGTCCCACCCTCCATCGTTGTTCTGTATCTCACCCAGACATCCTAGTGTCCTAGTTATGGAATTAGTCGTTCTCTAATCCAGGTCATCTCTAAGATATCCTCTGAAATGGACTGGTCCAAATCCTCATGTGTAGATGAAAACTTGAGGAATTTGCCCCCCCTTGTTTCTGTCCCAGTGTCGACAGTCCAGAGAATGTAATGACTCGTACCTCTCGGTGTCCTATTTCATAATGTCCTAGTTATGTAATCCTCAAATCCAGGTCCATAATGGACCGGTCCAAGTCCTCACGTGTAGAAGACGAGTTCTGGAATCTGCCCCGCCTCCACCCCTGTCCCATTGGTGCTGTCTGACGAGCTCTGGAACTGGAAGGTGACTGTTCCGCAGCGGACCTCCGTCATGCCGTCTTGTCCGAAGTAGCTAAGCTCGGTTCCGTCCAAAACGGCGCTGACTGTGTAGAAAACGTCCGGTTCCACCTGCACCGGCTGCTCAAAAAACACGTCGAACGCCAAACTCGAACCGTCCGATACGAACTTTGTCGACCTCTGTGCAAGCATCTCTTCTTGCCTCTTCAGCTCGATCTGGACGCCGTACTCGCATTCCCGTTCGCTGGATCCATAAAGTCCGAGTCCAGCTACGAAAACGCGCCGATCAGCCGCGAACCTGATGCTGTCGCATCGTCCTTGGTATCGCCATTGATTGCTCCGGAACGCCGAGGACCGGAATCGTCTGCACCGCTGCGGCTCGAGCCCCGTCCTCGGCGACACCGGAAAATCCAGCCTCGGTTTCTCAGCTGCGGTGAACCAGAGGAAGATATCACGCGTCTCCTGCGGAGTCAGGAATTCAAATTGCGCCACACCATTAGCGAACTCTGCTAGTGTCATGGCAGGCAGACGTAAAAGGTGAAGCGCTTCACCTAGGACGGCTCGCTTGTTCGAAGCTGTGGCACTCGTGCCACGCCGCTGGCATTCTGCCTCAGCCCACGCCAGTGCCGCCTGCAGCACGGAGGATTCGTTAGCGTTTAGCGAGTCGCGTCGCAGGACGCTCTCTAGCGTACCCCAATCGAGTTGGAGGAAGCTGTCGGATCTCAGTGCCAGCTCAGCCTGGGCATCGATGACCCGCCAACAGCTCTGCACCAACTCGGACTCGTCCAGCGCACGACTGTGAGAAAGCAATGCAAAAGCGTTACCCGCCTCCAGCCTCGACTCCAGAAAGCGCACGCAAGCGCCAACCAGCACCGACACAAGGTACTTCTTGGCTGCGTAGAGCGTCCCCATGACGGTTTCTGCCTCGAGCTCGATCTCATCAGTGTACAGGTACCTAGAAGGACAAGGGAGAGGAAGAAGACAGAGTTTAAAATAATAATGAAATCATGGAACAGCCCAGAAACATTAAAATGCTGCAGTGTTTCACAGTCCTCTGATGAAAACCACAGTCCCTGGCTGCACGGTTATTGCACCAAGAATTTTTAACATCATCCCGTTATAGGACAGGCTTTTTAATGACCGTAACTGATGTGTTTCCGACACATAGAAAAGTGATCATCTTGCCCTGAGCCTCATTCCTGCTGCTCTAAGTCATCTTTCCTACCCATTTCAAGGCGAATCACACATCAGTCAAGTCTAATAGCAGAGAAGTAAGAGGGCAGATCCGCTGAGGCATTAGTGCTCCAGCCTCAATTGCTGGCTGGACAGCAGAGTAACGCTGTTATTTTTAAACCAGCGGTGATTAGGGAGTCTTACTTGAGCAGGATTAAAAAAGCAGCCGGTTCCACATCTGGTATCTGGATCTCGGAGTCTCCCTCGGCAAGGTCGCCATAAAACATGGCGCTGAAAACAGAACTCCCGACAGCCAGGACGTACTGAACAGAAGAGAGAGAGAGAGAGAATGAATGAACAAAGTGAATGAAACTCAAGCCTATTGAGGAAATTATGAACAGTTTCTGATTTTTAGAAGTAGTGATGCTCTTGGTTTTCTATTGGGCCTGATTTGGTTTCCTAGTGAAGAAAACACATCTGCTGAGGTGCACGTGGTGAAAGGGTGGAGCCAGAGACTTCCTGCAATTGAGTCAAATCGGGATCGAATCTTGTTTTCATTGCAATCAAAGCGTGGCCTGGTTGTTTTGGTCCACACCCAACAAGACCACACAGAGGAGGTTACACAGCAAATATACATATTAGAGACCTGAAACCGCCAGAACTGTACACGTTGCTCATAGACTCGCTCTGACGTTCACTTCGATTCGCTTTTCTGATGTCCCTTTCTTTGACACCTGACCGAATTAAAGGCGTCCGTGTTTTCTGCTCATGAAAAAGACAAAACAACAACAAAGTCTCACATCTTGAGTGTTTTTTGCTTTACGGTTCAGTCTAGCTCCAGAGTCGCCTTACTGCATACCAATAAATAAAAAGTCGAATCGGAGAGGAAGCACCAGTGTGACGTCCGCGAGTGTCGTCGTCATTAGCTATCTAGGTCTAATGTGGTGGTCTTCCTTTTCTCACACACGTCACCTGTTTGTACTCGGATCATCATCCAGACAGGACCACCAATCGACAATCCTGAAAGTTCCATTAAAGGTCGGTTCTCTTTAAAGCTCTTTAAACTAACCTTGTGTGCTGGAACTTTCTGTGTCGCTCCTGGCGGACCGACGATGAAGTGCACATCTGCCATGTGTTCGTTATTGAACATCGCCGCGTTTCTGAATGGGGGGGGGGGTAATAAGAATATTTTGCAATAATAATAATAATAAGTCAGATCTAAGAATCAACACTGCAAGATCATAATAAGAAATACTACTAGCAGTGATTATATAAATAATTGCTAACTAATGTTGAGTTACTATTTAAAAACTAATGTTAAAGATAATTTAAAACGAATACTTAAAACCAACAATAGCTAACGGTACCGGAGATAATAAACAAATTATCATTTAATAATTTTACTAGTAGTAATAGCATTAGTATTAATATTGGTATTAGTATCATGAATATTAGTAATAATTGTTAGATGATAACTGAATATTTATACATTTAGTACTAATTATAATTAATAATGTTTATTCATGATTACTAATATAATATAAAAGTTATAGATGCAAATACGTACAAATAGTATTGAGTAACATTTACTACAATATTAATACCTGGCTTAGTATTTTATGATAAAGACTAGTTTTGTGAGAGTGGTTATGAAATTCAGCACTGCCTAACAACAACCACCACCACAACATCATCATCATCATCATCATCATCAACAGCGACGAAATGAAGAATAAGTATAAGTGATGATTTCTCCGTACCTGTCGCGGAGGTTGGTGTGTGTGTGTACCCGCTGTGCGTGTGTTTCCCCGGCGCAGTTCTCCGCGCTGCTCGGTGCGGTGCTGTCACTCTGCTGTGCCGTGCTGCGGCTCTCCTCCTCGGTCAGAGTCAGTGCGGAGCTCCGGCTCTTCCCGGTGACCTCCTGCACCTCCGCGGCGGGTTTCATCTTCCTCAGGGACGCGGTTCCGGCGGTGGTCAAGCAGGTCGACGTTCTGCCGGAGCTCTTTGCAGCTTTCCTGGACTTTTTGAGCGCCGCTGGCAGCAGGAGGAAGAACGCGAGCCCCTTCATGATCCGGCCGTGATGTCCGCATGACTCCTCTGTTAGGACCGGAAAACTCCGCTGTCTGCTCCACTCTCCCTCCGCCGCCTCCAGCCGCACCGTCCCGCTCCCAAACGCCTTACTTCTCATCGCATCGTCTTCGGGGACAAAAGTAAAATAAATAAATAAATAAATAACCTTCTTAGAAAGTATTATACATGAAAAAGTTAAGGGCGTTTCGTTATAAATGGAGAACGGCTTAACGGCTTTCCCGAATGCGGAGCTCCAGCGATATGACTGATTTTAGTGTTCAAATAGCACCGCCCCCTTGTGCCGCCTACCTTTGATTCCACCAATCAAATGAGATGCCACCGATGCGGTTGTTTGCCGTGCGCTTGACATTGTGTACTGCGTAGTGCGCATGCGCGTCTGTCTCCGTCGGGTTGATGAATGTCCGTGTAAACTACATTCTAAACAATAATAAGAATAATTTTATATTTAAAAAAAAAAAAAAAATGTTTTAAGAACATAGTGCACGACATGCACACTAAATGTATAGAAATATCTTCTATGTATGTGTTTATGTATATACTTGTATAAGCGTGTGTGTGTTTATGGGTAGTGTTTATTTTTATTTATTGTGTTTATTAAAGTAGTGTAAATACGTTTACTCGCATGGATGTTTGCGTTTATGGGTATAAACGTGTATATGTGTGTATATACTGTGTAAAGCGACCTCGGGTCTGAGGAAAGAGCTATATAAAATATACTTATTGAATTATACTGAAAACAAATTTGGATCATTTCAAGCTCATCTTAGGTAGTACTTGTACATTGAATTATTTTGTATTAATATAATTTTTTTTTATAATTGACTTGTATATAATTGTGTATACGTATTTAATAATACAAATACTATATAGGTTTTTTTTTTTTATCATTTCATGTTCACTGGATGTTCTAAGCTTTGCTTTCTGATTTATGTACACATGCCCTGAGATCCACTAAGGTGGAGGCTTAATGATTAAAGGATGCCATTAACGCTGAATCAATTATCGTTCACCAAGCCGCATTTAATGCCATCAGTAAATAGTTGTAAAATAGGTCAGTTCTGATATTTCCTTGCCACCTACTGTATATAGGCCACAATATGGGTCAGACCTGGATTTGTTTTTTTCAGACTTGCGTTGGAAACAAATGCATACCGTACCGTTTTCCTTATTTTTCCTTTTGTTCCTCTGTCCAAGACTTTGCACACCTGCTCATTACGTTTGACTCCGCGGAGTACAGCATGAAATCACGGTCATGTGACAGACGATGTAAAATGATGTGGGAATTGTGCATGAAAGATATGTTTAAAGTAGCCAACAATTTAATAAGATTAAGAGCTGTTTTGACCGGATACAGTGCAATACGATGTAGATGCTATATTTCCTGTATAATCCCCCCCCCTTCACATTTAGGTGAATATAATGTTATGCTATTTGGAATTTGTTCGTGTTTCTTTAGATCTAAATTACATTTGCCCTTTTCTGTTTCTCGGACCTTTTTAATGTCATTCACAATTTCTAGCAGTGTTCGGTTCCAGGAGAGGAAAGCCACAAGCTACGCGTCTTTTACATTGACTGATGTGTGTGTGTGTTTGCAGATCCGTGTCTGTACATCCCCCGCTTCGCACACATGTTGGAGTTTGGCGAGAAGAGCCACGAGGTGTCCATGACGGCGATGAGACTCGTACAGAGGATGAAGAGGGACTGGATGCACACGGGACGAAGGCCTTCGGGACTTTGCGGAGCAGGTAACCACGGAAACCCCTCGAACTAATGATGCTGACCTTTTTACGGAAGCGTCAGGTGGCGAAGAGTGCTGATACAAACATGTAGTGCTAACTACAACCTGATACGTGATAATCACCCTGATGTGTTACTGATACACATAATATCGTTATACAAACTTTCACTGCGTTTGACTGACACGGAGGCCACGCCTATTTCACTGGGACTGACTGACACAGAGGCCACGCCTCCTTCAGCTTCAAGCTGCGTCCCATGCTTGAGTAGTTCAGTATAAATAATATTCAGTTGTTGCTGCTTTCCTAATGTACAGCTGTCTGTACAAGCTAGCAGCCAATCAGAGCAAGCCAGGAGCTTGGAAACAGCTGTGATTGGTTAATTGTGGCAAGCAAAAAATAGCGGGCGTGGCTTTCAACGCATTTAAAAATGACCAGCGCGGCTGAAAGTGCTGCGCAGTAAGTTTAATACGACTCGGACAGAATGCTGGTTAAACAAATCCATCGCCGTAGTTTTTATTTAGGTTAGGCAGTCCAGATTGTTAAATATTTTCTTATTGTAAAATATTTATCTCTACTATTCTTAGTTCATATAGAGCCGTTCTACTTCACTGCCACTTGATTTAGATAACGTCTTTTTTTTTTTTTTAAGCTCTCACGCATAGAGCTGCTAATTTTATTGGACTTTCCAGGAATTATTCCCACACAGCATCGTTAATTATGTACTGAACTCGTTGGGTGGGAAGAAATAGCTTCTGGTTGGTTTGTCAGTGTTTAATGTAGCAGTAATGAGAGAGGGAGATGATTTTATCTAAAAATACGACTGTAAATCATCTTTGTGGAGAGAGGTTTTCTTTCTTTAAAAAAAAATGTAAAAAATGTTAATAGCGCACATTTTATTTTATTTTATTTTATTTTATTTTATTATATAGAAATACGTACATCCGAATAGTTTGAACAGCGCTTAGCCCGAGCGCTTGTTTAAGCAGTTCGAGGATGCAGGTTAGGAGTCTCAGCCGCAACGCTCTCGTGATTTTTCTCATCTCTCACGTCGTACCCCTCTGAGCTCTAATGAGAATAAGTTCCTCCCCCCTCCTTTCCTGTCAGTTTTTCGTTTTTTTTGATCTCTCTCCCCTGTCATCACTCTCTGTCCTGGTTTTCTGCCTGAATAATTCACACGACATTAATGTTTCAGGAGTTGCTCAGGGATGGGAAGAGCCAGTTTAGGGGAGTGCACTTCATGGTGAGAGACCAAAGACAGGGTGAGAGAGAGAGCGACGGAGACGATGAGGTTTCTGTTCTGCTCTGGATAGTGGAGACTTAACGGAAATTTTTAAAGCACAATTTTTCGGTCTCGTTAAGACAGGAAAGCCTGCGTTTGCTTAAAAATTTGTATAAAGAATACTGCTGATTTTTGTCTCGGTCTCTTTAGAAGTGTGTTTGTGTGTGTGTGTGTGTGTTTGTGTGTGTGTGTGTGTGTGTGTGAGATCGGCTGGTTGCTCGTCTTGTTGCTCGTCACAATACTTCACAGGATAGCAGTTGATAGAACCTTTTTTTTTTTTAAATTGTAGGGAGGTTGACGTGGGAAAATTCGGGAGGTGTTTCATATGTTCACTCGTAGACTTCCATGAAAAAAATTTTTTTTTGAAGCTTCATGAGATAACGGAAGATTAATTTCTTTGCTCATGACCTCCACTTTTAAATGCGTCTCCGACAATTATTTCTTTCCCCCGTACATGACTGAGTCACCTTACTTTAACTCCTTCCAATAAATAGTCTAATCTGTGGAGCCCCTGAGGGGACATGGTGATGGGAGGAAAATTTATATTTCAATGCTTTTGCGTTCCCTCGTGAAAATATTGCATTCCCCCAAGAAGCTTTGTGTTTTTTTTAGCAATTTTTAAAGTTTTTTTTTTTTTTTCTTCGTTCCTCCCGTCGTCCTGTTCGTACGAACAGTACTTCCTGTTTAATTTCTCGCTGGCAGCAGGGCAGCGGTTCACTGTGCAAAAACAAGAGCACGCACCATGTAGAAGTCACTAATAAAACCTGCCGTGTTCTCTCGGCAGGGGGGGGGTTGAACGACAGGTTTTACGAGAGGGCGCAAAATATCCTCGGGAGAACGCAATCGCGAGCTAACGTAAAAGCATTGAAATATATACATTTTCCTCCCATCTGACATTTTTTCCCCACATCACCACGTCCCCTTGGGGCTCCGTACTGATCTAACGTCTGTAGAGAAAGTTGTCTAATGAGCGTTGGTTACTGTAGTAGTTTGTGTTCTCTGTAGAAAAGCAGTCATGTTTTTGCTACATGTCTAACGTGTGTGTTTTTATGGTTCGCAGCCCTTCTGGTCGCCGCCCGTATGCACGAGTTCCGTCGCACCATCAAAGACGTGATCGGTGTCGTTAAAGTGTGTGAGGCCACGCTGAGGAAGAGGTCAGGTCATTAAACACACGTACACACTCCTGCCTGTATAAGTTATGGTACGTGCGTCACCGTATCGATGTTAAATCTCTGAAACTTGATCCGCTAATTGCTACCCTTCATCATGTGACGCCATCATTAACCCTTTCTAACACTGAACATGGAGTACCGATTACACGCTTAGGATTATAGCTACCCGAGCGAGCTAGATAAAGTTGCTAGATTACGTCGTGTAATTGCGTAAGTTCTGTGTTTATTGCTAAACCAAAGGAGAGAAAATACACACGAGTCGTACAGTACACGAAAGCGTCGCATACAGTTTCCACTACCGACATCTGAGGCAGCGTGTACCCGCATCACCTCTTTCCTGACACGCCCGTTTGTGCCATGATTGACAGGCTGAATGAGTTTGAGGACACGCCCACCAGCGAGCTGACCATCGACGAGTTCATGAGGGTGGATCTGGACCAAGAGTGTGACCCGCCCTCTTTTAAAGACGGACAGAGGAAGCTCCGGCTGCAGAAGGTCACTCGGAGATCTGAGTTTGTAATCTGATTTAATACACAGGTGACGTAATGCACAGTCGCGTAGTAGAGAAGAAACAGAAAGAGCTCTGCCAGTTCTGCAGGCAGTCGTTATTTCGTTATTGCTGTATATTAAAGGGACGTCGGAGGACAAATATACGAGTCTGACGTAGCTAACAAATAAGGGAAGCTTACAGCTAGCATTGTGCAAACGACATGTCTAAATCGTCACACACTCTTTGTTCAGAAACGTTTAATTACGTATTTAAAACAAACAAAACTGGAACTTCTAACCTACAACTACAAACCTTAGGCCCCGCCCCCTACGTGAGTTTGATGCTGGTGTGCGTTTAAAAAAAAAAAAAAAAAACAAACAAAACAAAAAACAAACTTTTTATAGCCGTGCCCTTTGTATGCTTTTACAACCACAGTGCAGAGCTAAAGAGTAAATGTCAGACAGCTGATTGATCAGGTTTGGGGTTAAAGAGGGAAATTGTGTGATTCATGGCTGAACTGTTACTTTAAGGCACGTTATGAATGGCTGTACGGTGTGTTCGAGAGCTGTTCTGCTCATGGGCTTGAGACAGAAGTGTGTCTCTGTTTTCCTGCAGATCGAGGAGGAACTGGCTAAGAAGATCGACGAAGTTCAGGGTAAATTAATGCATTTGTGAACAGCATACATGTTTGAATAAGGCGTTCACTCAGCTCGGCGTGTGTGTGTGTGTGTGTGTGTGTGCACTTGCAGGTGAAATCTCTGGCTATCAGGATGAGATTGAAATGGAGCTGGAGAGCAGGCGACCAAAATCCAGAGGGATCTTTGCAGCTTATGGGAAAAATGGTACACACACACACACACACACACACAAACACACACATTTCCATTCTCACGTGTCACGTTACACTCTGCTTTAACACTTTATCTTTATCGACGTGTCTTGTGAAAGCGTTTTTATCGTGTTACGCTGCTCCACGGAAGCGTCCGTCCTCCTCACTCCGCTGTTCACTTTCGTGTGTTTCTGTTGACTCCGGCTCAATCTCGGCCCAATTAACACTTCATTACGGAAAGGCGCGACGGCCGTCCTCGTGTTTGACAGTGATAGCTGGAGAGGGCTAATTATTAGCTGTCCGTGTCCGTGTGTGTGTAAATGTGTGTCGATGTGTAGCTGTGTTGTCGTTAATGATTGACTCTCCATACAGCGGAGCTTTGAATAAAAGGCCAAATAAAGCAGGATTCCTGGTTTAATTAAAAAAAGAAACCCCCATCGTTAAGCTCGTTAACCGAGCCGTAACGACGTACTTAATCACTCGCAGTAACAATACGCAGCGGCGCGGCTGAACGGAGAAAATGTCAGCGATGCCACCGACGCTGCGTTTCATTCTCTGATGATCTGCTCGGCTGATTTCCAATAAACTAATTAACGGGAGCTGCTTAACGATGCTGTTTTTCATTATTCGGGACTTTTAAAAGAAATAAAAGAAATAAAATTTCATCCCCTCTTTTGCGAAAATTTTTTTTTTAAAGCAGCGGTTCATCGTTTTGAAAGTGTTACTCTCGCTATGTTTCCGAGCAGCTGAACACTCGGAGGAAAGCGCCATCTGCCCTCTTCCTCATACATCAGCTTAAAGACACTCACAAGACAGCGTATGCCCCTCCCACTTCGAGAGCATGGCCAGTTTTACTCGGTTTTGGCATGTCTGGGATTTGCACTTGCGATCTCGTGGTGACTGGGGAGCGCTTTTCTGTTGCGCCACTTTTCTGTTTTGCTAACAAATAACGCTACTTTTGTAACCCGTTTGCAGACGACGCCGTGTCCGTGACGTCGTCCCTCGGCGTGTGCGATCTGGACGACGAAGGCGAGGACGAAGACCTGCGTGCGGCGGTGTCTCACCTGAACAAAGACCTGCCAGGCATCAGCGACGGAGAGGAGCGGTGCGACGAGGAGCGACGGGAAGCGACAGAAGAAGAGCGAGACTCTCCGATCAAGCGTCCGTCTCTGGAAGCTCTGATCGGGCCGCTGCCCACCGCCGCCAGCCTCGGCCTGTCCGACTCCATCCAAAAGTGCGTGGGAGAGGAGAAGGAGAACGAGAACGGTGAGGAGCGACGTCTCGGCGTTCACGCTCAGTTCAGATTATTTTAGTGTGACATCACCGTAGACTTTTTATATGACGTCATATAACACGTTACATAAAGTAGAAAAAAAAAACCAGCCAATCAGTAATTAAAGTGTGCAATAACAAATCGCTGATTGGATGTTACGCTGCTTTCGAACGTAGCTCATGAACTCACGCTTTCAAGTGTAAGCTAGCTGAAGACCAAAGCTAGCAATTTAGCTAGCAAATAGGTGTTAAGTTTTTATATTCAGACAACGGAAAGACACAGCGCTGGTGAAAACCAGACGAAAGTGTCAGGAATACGTGGTGGTAAATTGCTTAGAAACGACTCTATGCAGCTAATATTACGTTGTAATTATAATTAACGTCGCCCACAAAATGGCGGATTCTGCCTTTAACGTAGCGAGTGCACTCTTAATTGTT
>JANDJT010000169.1:35045140-35052640 GCA_024331685.1 Stegophilus panzeri | reverse complement strand
TCGTGCATTGTTCCGTAAACGCAGTGACATCACGCAAATGGAAATTGTCGTCAGAGAACTAAGAACGAACACGACATTCGGAATACATAACCGAATTTGGAAAATTGGGAACGTTGGCTCGCTTACTAACAAACACACGGCTGATTTTTGTATTTACGCGCGGCGGTTAGAGTAACGTTGGCTCGCTCGGTAGCAAGCAGGTAAAGAATTTAGGTTCAGTGAAGTGTCACTAACCTTCTGTGTGTTCTGTAAAAGCAGTGAGCTGTGTCGTTTTGAAGCTTTAGTATCGTGATTGTACCGCAGTAAAGGTATGCCGTGCGACCCTACAGTATACGCTGCGTATGATATGTACAGTACTACAGGCAGTTTCCACCAAATTTGACAAAAGGAGATTTGTTCTTAGAAATGACAAAACTTCATCCACCCAGTTCTGTGGTTGTTCCTTCCCTTTTATTTTAAAGCTCTCTCTCTCTCTCTCTCTCTCTCTCTCTCTCTCTCTCTCTCTCTTTTGTGTGTGTGTGTGAAATGATGGAGTAGCAGGTAAAACAGGTGAAGACCCATTTTGGACTGAGATGAGACACAGACAGAGTGTGTGTGTGTGTGTGTGTGTGTGTGTGTGTGTGTGTGTGTTGTCTGCCATCAGAATGAGAAGCAGGCCTGACAGGTGTGTTCTGTCTCCTCGTGTCCTCTCTAATTTGTTACATGTATTACTTGAGCTCTTTCTTCTCTTCTTTCTTTTCTCCCTCCTTTGTTCTTTCTGAAGTCAGTCCAGGTGGGCCATGATTACTGTGTTTATCTCTCTCTCTCTCTCTCTCTCTCTCTCTCTCTCTCTCTCTCTGCACCTGGGTTTGTTCCTTCTGTTGTGGTTTCTGTTTCTTTTCAACTCTTGTTCTGTTTAAGTGCAGTAACTAATCTGTGCAGTCTGATGATCCCTGACCACATCAGAGATCAGACATCGAACCCACATACACATCACAGAGCACACACACACACACACACACACACACACAAGCGCACACAGCAGGGCTTCATGGGGTAGCATGAGAGCTGTGTGGGTCTTCTTCTGCAACAATAAGTCCATTGAGACAGGCAGTGAGGCCACAACTCCTTCACTGGGACTGAAAGGCACTGAGGCCACACCTCCTTCACTGAGACTGACAGGCACTGAAGCCACGCCTCCTTCGTTGGTACTGACAGGCACTGAGGCCACGCCTCCTTCACTTAGACTGACAAATACAATCGCCACATCTCCTTTATTGGGCGTAAGAAGCCCTGAGGCCACACCCCCTTTATTTATTGGTAGAGACACACTCAGCAGTTACGCCTCTTTTGTTGAGCGACAAGCACCAAGACCACACCTCCTTCTCTGAGTGACAGGCCCTGAGGCCATGCTGATGGTGTAAAAGAATTAAATAAAATGAACCGTTATTATTATTATTATTATTATTATTATTATTATACTGCACCAACTGCAGCATCTTCAGCTCCACTGCTGCCTGTTTAACACAGATTTGGGAGCAGAGACTGGAGATCATAGCAGAGTTCCTTTTCTTTCTCTCGAGCCATCTCTCTTCTCTACATCACGAACAGAGAGAGAGAGAGAGAGAGAGAGAGCGAGCGAGCGAAAGATAAGGAGTGCAGGAAGTGTATATGGAGAAGTTCTCCACATCATGGAGGACTTGTGAAGCATTGCCAGAAGGCCTCAGGCTTTTTTTGGAAGAGGAGTTAGAAGAAGAGAGATGAGGAATGGAGGGAGGGGAGGAAGTGGGGAAGGAAAGAGGGATGTAGAGGAGGTAGAGGGAGCCCTGAGGCAGACACACACACACATATTACACTCAATTACGGTGACCTCGGCAGGAAGCACTGGGCACAGGCGGCCTGCATGTAATCAGCACACACACGTGTATGTGCTCTGTGTTCACACTGGCAGAGGAAGCGCTCCCCCCCCCCCCCCACATATCACATCACCCAAAACGCTATACGTTGGATGCTGGCAGTTTGTCTTCGCTGCTGGTTGCCATGGTTACACACCTAGCTACAGCTAGTGCAAGGTGTGATCTCTGTTACAAATGTTACACGTGCTAGCAAATTTGCACACTAGTGCACTTACACACTCCACTCCATGAGGAGTCTTTGGGGTTCAGGAAGACTGTAAAAGGTTAATAGGATTTGTTTTGGTTTACAGAGCAGGGGTCAGACGGCGGCGAGCTGGACCTGAGCGGGATCGACGACGACGAACTCGAGTGGGTGAGTGTGGACTCCTCCCACAGGCTAACGGGGAAGCGCTAGCCTCTTTTCCGAAGGTAGAACGATAAATCGGATGCGCGCGAATCCGTAAAAGGCTCGCTGAGCAGAAGCGGCCCAGCTGTGATTAGCTGTGTGTTATTGATTAGACGCATTAGCTCACACACGCCGTGACATTTCCATCAGAGAGGCTCATTTTCACGTGCATGAGCGAAAGGTGAAGCCTGATGAGCCACCTGCTTTGCTTTTGATCACTTCCTATCTCTGTGTGTGTGTGTGTGTGTGTGTGTGTGTGTATGTATCTATACACACTGACAAATGAACAGAACATCAGTGTACAATCTCTGTTCTCTCATCCTCAGTACATCCTCAATGAGAAGGAGGTGAAGATTAAAACCGACCTCTGGATGCTTGAGAACGCAGACTACCTCAAAGAACAGAAAGGTGTGTGTGTGTGTGTGTGTGTGTGTGTGTGTGTGTATATATATGTATATGTGTGTTGAGTCCCCCCCCCAGGAAACTTGTGATAGCGTGGTTCTTGCTGTGAATAACCATTTCTGGGTTCTATAAAGCGCCAGTAAACAGATGCTTCTCTAATTCTCTAAATAACTTGAGAGTAAAAGGTTCTTTGTGCAATTTAAAAGGGTTGTCCTGTGGCATCAGGCTGAAAAAACCAACTTTTTGGTTCTAATTGGAACCACATTTTCTTTTAAATCATTAGTGACTCCAACGAGGTCGTCAGTATTTCGATGGAATTTACATTGTATGGAAATGTGAATCAGGACCTGCTGAAGATTATTATTTGTTAAACAGCTGATCTAAACGGTGGAGCTCCGCCCTGCCTTCCCCTACGGATGAGCCGCCACCGTTCCCTTCGTTATCCCCTACTGTCATACGTTTACATTTGCACTGTATAGATTGCAAATTGTCCCGGGATCCACTGTTTTTCAGACTAAATCGCAGGTTTAAACCCGGTACACTGCAAACCAGCTCTGAAAACAGAACCGGCCAAGTTACGGCAGTCGTAAAGCCGTATTGTTCCGAGGAAGGTAAATACAAATGATCCAAAAAGGGGGGAATTCTCCTGCTCTGGCAACACTGAATGAGTTGGTAGTGCTATCAGTAAACAGATGAACGTAATAACAGACAGGTAAGTGATATTAAACAGATAAAAGCTTCAACATTTTGGCCCTCTGGTTATTTTGTATGATGAAAGACATTCTGAAATAATTTGTGTGTGTGTGTGTGTGTGTGTGTGTGTGTGTGTGTGTGTGTAGAAAAGGAGGAGAGAATAGCGAAAGAGAAAGAGCTGGGTATCTACAAGGAGAAAAAGGTGATCTCCCCCCCAACCCCCACCCCCAAAATTATTCCTTTAATGCAAGACTTAACAAAGCACTTAGGATGTGTGTGTGTGTGTGACAGAAACGGTTTGTTTGTCCCCCTTTCACAGCGGAGGAAACCAACTCAGAGGAGAGCACCGATCAACGCCAGCACGGCCGACGAGGCCATCGAGAAGATGCTGGAGCAGAAACGGATCTCCAGTAAGATCAACTACGACGTCCTGAAGGACCTGAACCGCTCCAGCATGAACAGCCCGCCTCCCGAGCCAAAGGAGACTCCGGCCCGTGCTGCGCAGAAGAGGACACCGTCAGCGCGCCCACGCAGGGTCAACGAGTTCTCGGCCAGTCTGGCAGAGCCGGCCAGCAACTTCGGCAAGAGGTAATGTGTTTATCTCGCTCTCTCTCTCACACACACACACACACACACACACACACACACACACACACACACACCCACCGGTGCTGTCCACGATGTCCCTGTGTCTGATCCCATATTTCACACTATACACTGTGTCCTGAGTGTGTAGTACGTGATCATACTACATATCGTACTGTGGTGATACGTGTACAAGTATCAGTCACTAACACTAAACGGCTACAACCCCCACATCTAAAGTGTACGGTTTAAACTTTATAACTTTAAGCTGCGTCCATGATGGAGCGCCATCTGCTGGCTCCGCCCCTTCCTCTGACTCCGCCCTGACACTAAAATTCATGATGATCTCGTAAATCCTTATAAAATGATAAATAATTGTCGGGATATAAATGTAATATCAGCTGTTGGCCAGTCTGTGAAGTGTTTCTGTGACTGAAGGAGATAAAAGATCTTCCTCAAGTTTCACACACACACACACACACTTTCCCCCGGCGTACTGTGATGAAGCGGTACTAATCTCCTCACACGGGTGCCGAACAGCGGAAAATTGTTCGTCCACTTGGTGGTCTTTGGCTTAAGCTTTACTGCAGAAGTGTGCGCACACACACACACACACACACACACACACACACACACACACACACACACACACGATCTCATGCGGAGTTAATTGAGTTTTGTGAAGCAGTTTTTCTTCCGAACCGACTCACAGTGCTGATGCAGACAGCTGTTCTCTCAAATGCTCTCTCTCTCTCTCTCTTTTCCTCTCTCTCTCTCTTTTCCTCTCTCTCGCGCTCTCTCTCTCTCTCTTTTCCTCTCTCTTGCTCTCTCTCTCTCTCTCTCATTCTTTCTCTTTGTTATAAGCTCTGTGTGTGTGTGTACATGTGTGGACACACAATGGTCCAGCCCAATCTAAATTTAGTGTGTAAGGGGCGAGGGTTTTGAAGTTTTTTTGAAGGGGCGAGGGTTTTGCGTGTGTGTGTGTGCGTGTGTGTGAATTCTCTCTCCCACTTTATTTGTAAATGAAGCCTTAATTCCATGTGACTGTTAAACTCCTGTTTAAACTATTTCTCTTTTTCTTTCTCTTAAGCTCACCCTCTCTTCCTCTCCTGTCTTTCTTCTCATGTCTCTCCATCTCTCTCTTCATCACTTTGTCCAGCTCTCTCTCATTCTCGACTGAATGGGTGATGTGAACGGAGTGTGTTGTTAAATCATTCCTTATAAAAGTAGCCTGCATTTTCTGAATGGACGGGGACACACACACACACACACACAGGGTTTAAGTGATGTGAGGTTTATCCCTTCACTCGGCTTCACTCCTGCATCATGTCATGCTTTACTTTATACCTCTTTAATGTCCTAGTCTCTCTCTCTCTTCATCTCTCTCCCTCTCTCTCTCTCTCATTCCTACCTTTATCCCTTCATCTTCGCTCCATTCAGTTTTCTTCTGTTTGTCTCCTCCTCCTCCTCCTCCTCCTCCTCTCTTTCTTTCATCAGTAAAACCTGCTCTGCTGCTGCAGCTCTTTACTTATTCCAGCTTTTCTTTTTCTGCTCACTCCTCTGTTTTTCTCTTCATCAGTTCCCTCTTTTCTCTCATTTCCTGTTGAGGATGAGTTCCTGTCTGCATTGTGCGTTAGGGTTGTAACGCTACCCCGGTGCACCGCGATGGGGAAATACAGTGTTCAGACCAGCTGAAAGGATTGTGTTGATGGAAATAGTTTGTGCTACGTCCTTCACGACTAACTGTGTTTGTTTCTCATCTTTTGTTTTGTTTTGTTTTGTTCATCATCGAATTTTAAATGAAATATAAACAGCCTGGACGGCTCGTGATGTCGGAACATTTCCTATTTAGCGTTTGTTCTAAAAGTGATGTTGTATGTAAATTATAATTATAACTCTCTCTCCATCCCCCTCTCCCTTTTCTTTCCTTTACTGCATCTCTTGGTATACCTGTTCTCTTTATTCGTGTCTCTCTCGTTCTCTTTCTCTCCGTCAGACTTTATCCCCCTCTCTCTCTGTCTTCAGATAATTCACTTCAAGGTGCTTTAGATTTCTATCTGTGTCTGTAAACCTGTCTGTCTTTCTCTCTGCCTCTTTCTCTCTCTCTGATTCCTCCCCTCACTCTCTTTCTCCCTCCCAAACACCCCCCCCCGTCTGTCTCTATATCTCTGTCTCTCTCTCTATCTGTCTCTCTCTATCTGTCTCTATATCTCTATCTCTCTCTGTCTCTCTCTCCATCTCTCTCTCTCTCTATCTGTCTCTATATCTCTGTCTCTCTCTCCATCTCTCTCTCTCTATCTGTCTCTATATCTCTGTCTCTCTCTCCATCTCTCTCTCTCTATCTGTCTCTCTCTCCATCTCTTTCTCTATCTGTCTCTATATCTGTCTCTCTCCATCTCTCTCTCTATCTGTCTCTATATCTCTGTCTCTCTCTCTATCTGTCTCTATATCTCTGTCTCTCTCTCCATCTCTCTCTCTATCTGTCTCTATATCTGTCTCTCTCTCCATCTATCTCTGTCTCTCTCTATCTCTCTCGCGTTCTCTGTCTTTCTCTCTTTCTGTCTCTCTCATTCAATGTCTCTCTTTCTCTAACGTTTTCTAACGTTTTCTGTCTTTTTTTTTTATCATAGTTAATGTCTCACTCTCTTTCTGTCTTTCTCTTTCTCTGTCTCTCTGTCTTTATCATTTGCTCTCACTATCTTTTTTTTTTTTTTATCACAATTAATGTCTCACACTCTCTCTCCATCTCTGTCTTTCTTTCTCTCGGGAGAGTTAAAGCTAACGGCAGTAAGCTGATTAAGAGAGAAAAGCTCGGAGAGAGAGAGAGAAAGTGATTCTAACGTCTGATGAATGCTTTATAACAGAAGATAGAAACTTGCCAAGTTTGTCCTACTTGCAAAGTGTGTGAGTGTGTGTGTGTGTGTGTGTGTGTGTGTGTGTGTGTATCCTTGTTATCATTTAAAACACTGTATGTGGCCACAGCAGGAGGAGGGAGTGTGTGTGTGTGTGTGTGTGTGTGTGTGTGTGTGTGTGTGTGTGTGTGTGTGTGTGTGTATCCTTGTTATCGTTTAAAACACTGTATGTGGCCACAGCAGGAGGAAGGAGTGTGTGTGCGCGCGCGTCTTTTGGTTCAATTTTTTTTTAAAGAGCACAACGTAATTAATCGTAATCAGCGTTTTTATTTATTTATCATCCACCTGGACTCAAGGTCAAAGGTCATGGAGTGTCCTGCGGCAAAATATTTCTCAGTACGTTTTTTGTGGATTTACTTGAAGTCACTTTTCAGTTCCAACTCCTAATAAACACGCACAGATCAGTTAAAGTAGCACGACTTCATACACTAAATCTGTTCTTCATGATTTTTGTATATTGAGTGTGTGTGTGCGCAGATTGTTTAGCACCTAGCAATTTCCAAATGTTGCTTCACTTCCCAGAATGCACTACAGCATGAATAAAGGGCCATTATGTGTGTGTGTGTGTGTGTGTGTGTGTGTGTGTGTGTGTGTGTGTGTGTGTGTGTGTGTGTGTGTGTATATATAT
>JANDJT010000169.1:34982705-34995514 GCA_024331685.1 Stegophilus panzeri | reverse complement strand
CCCTTACAGTGCTGAACTTACTCTTACAATAGTGAATTATCCCTTACACTACTGAATTATCCCTTACAGTGCTGAACGTACTTTTACATTACTGAATTACCTCTTACAGTACTGAAACCTTTTACCCCAATGATGAACTCTTACAGTACTGAATTAACTCAATATAATCCCCCCCCACCACACGCATATTTTCACTCTGACGGATTCGTTTTCTCTGAGAACGAGCAGTTACTATAGAAACAATAACATATTAAAACGATCGCGTTAATATAAACGTGTTATAGAAAATAAATAATCATCTTCAACATCTTCTGACTAATCAGAAAGGAAAACTGAACACATTATAACCTGCAAGACCAAAGCCGAATCTATTTACCGACTGTGTGTTAATGAAGGTCGCAATGTTTGCACTAATAACTGTCAACACATCCGAATCTGATCAAACACACACACACACACACACACACACACACACACACCTGTCTACAGACTATGAGCTCATACTTCCACATTATAACTGCTTCAGATTTTATTAGTAAGCACTGTGATTATTATTTTTTGATTAAACTCAATATGATTTCTATTATTAATATGATTCCACGTCACTTTATGAATAAAAAATAAATAAAAAATCTGCCAGCAAGAAACTACACTTTTGCCCCCCTGGGTTATATCCCTAGGGTTGTTTATATACAAGACCTCAAAGGAAAAAATTAAATATCCTGTAACACAGGGAACAAAAGATGTCCTCTTGAAAGCACCGACCCAGAGGCAAATATTTGCCCCTTAAATGCCTCGTCATTTATCTCATCATAAACCAGGCCACTGGGTCACGGCTCTGGAACACTAAAATACTCAGCCCCAAATCTGATTATCAAGCTGAAAGGTGCTGGATAATCATCAACCAAAAACTCGCAATCAGCGACCACTAACAACAGTTTATAAGGTTATATGGGGAGGTACACCTTTGTAATTTTTTTTGCTAAAAGAGCTTTCCACTGTAGGCTATTTACAACCTCGGGAGAAAAAAAAAAAAACAGAAACACTTAAAGCTAAAATCTGAAAAACTATTAAGAAAGTGAAAATAAACAAAAAGTTGTAAATAAATAAATAAATAAAATCTCCTAAATAAATAAATAAACAAACAGATAAATATATAAATAAATAAGCATGCAAGCAACAAAAAATAATGAAATGGAAAAAAAACAACAATATTTAAACAAATAATAAATAATAATAAATAATAAAAAGATCAATCAATAAAAAAAAAAATCACCAAAAGAAATACAAAAGGTAAAATGTTTAAATGTGAATGAAAGAAGAAATAAATTATAAAATGATGATGATAATAAATACAGTACATGAATTAATAAACAAGATAAATAAATAAGAATAAATCTAAACGTGTGACTGGGCTACTTTGGAAACTATTTGTATGCAACTAATAATTTTCATAAAAACTGAGAGGAAATTAAATGAGCAAAACAGTTTTAGTTTATTATTAATATGTATATCGGAATGTAAGAAAAAAAATTGCAATATCCTCTTTTCTTTGACAGTATCTCTAAAATCTGCAGGATTTAGAGTTGTGCCCATATTTCATATATGCAAATACACACACACACACACAAACACACACACACACACACACACACGGAGTGTAAGGCAGTAGCAATATATGCGTGTAATGTGTAAGAAGCTGGAACGGAGCCAAACCGAGGCACTAGTGTTAAACGCCACAACACACTTTAACTAGCTGAAGTTTTCTCAGAACCTGTACGAGGTAACGTGCGTGATGGCCGCTCACCTGGCAGGTGTGCAGCTGTTCCTCTACGCTCTGCTGCACGTCGCTGTGCAGACTCAGCTGGGCCTTTTCCAGCCAGAGCTCCATCTGCATGGCTCGCTCATGGCAGGAATGGAGCGATCCATCCGGGGGAGGAGTTTTACCCAAGTGACAGGATCCACCAGCAGCCTAGAGGGTCAAACACAACAGGTAATGTACAGAAAGAGGGTGAGAGAAGAGAGAGAAGGCAAGAGGTGAGGCAGGAAACACAGGTAGTGTGTGTGTAGAAATGTCTAAACCACTGGGTGTGTCTATTGACCCTGAGAGGACCAGAAATACTGCTTCGTTCATGCTCCTAGAATTTGAGCTAAGATTAGCACACACACACACACAAGTGTTAGCCCTAGTCTAGTCTAGTGTCTGTCTCTATGGTCCTCACAATGAATGACGGTGTTCCTAATCGGTCCTCAGTGACTGACATATATACCAACACACAAACACATACATACGCAGTCCTTACATCTCTCTCGTTCTCCCTCTCCCTCATGTTTTGACTCTTTCACTCATACTATCTCTCTTTTTACCCTCTCAGCATGCCCCGCCCACCTGTGGCTAAAATTACTTCCTGAAAGCGCTGGTCGGTTTTACAGTCAGATCGAGTGACAAGGAAGGAAGAAAAAAAAAACCACACACACACACACACACACACACACACCTAACCCTGAGCAAATAAAAAAGTCTATTGTGTGTGCAAGAAGTTTTCACTTCTCCAATTTGCCAACATCCTCATAGAATTTTACACCATCCCAGAATTACTCCATACTACCTCATACATTTTTCACATCATGTACAATTTTATAATATATTGTTATATGAATTAGACCCATTAGAGTGAGAGTTGATTCAGGAACTAAGGCTCTAATGTTTTAACTTGATGAGTCTGTAGGATTAGTTCCAAAACCAGTGCTGGAAGGGAATAATGGTTAAGAATTAATAAAACGATTGGTAAATCACTGGAGCAACAAATGACTTTCCCGGTCATGAGACTACACGTAAATACACTCCTGAGAAAAAGGGTTTATGCACAGGGTGAAAACTTTGGTTAGGTAAACTGCTGAGGTATTCCATCGAACAGATTATAAATATAAATGTAAAAACAACTTGCATCAAAATCTACACCACGATTAGCATGGTGCTAATGGTGTCGTGTTACAACAAAAAAGAGATTTCTTCTCAGAAGCTCAAGTGTGTTTAGATGTCTAAAATAGAAGACCCAGCGGTAACGACGAAAAGGTTCCTGGCATTTACAGCGGTGCCGCTATGAGATATTTCAGACGCGAGGCCATAACTGAATCCTCACCCCCAATAAAGAGGCGCCTGTGCTGTATCCCCAGCTTAAGAAGCTGCCCGAGACGTCATGCCCATGTTGTATCATGACCCTGAGGAGGTGATCCTAGTTTGAGCCCACCTAAAATATTTCATAATGGCTCCAAATACTTATTCGTGGGTGTTTAACATAGCACACGTAATTATTAATGTGTCAAATATCATGTTCTGCGTACTAACTGTAGTAACTATAATGATGTTCAGTGAAGGTCATCCAAGTCATTATGATGATTCCTTTGTATTTATTCACCCCAAACATCAAACAAGCGCATACCTTAGCTTGTTTACATTTTATTGGTTTTACAAGGTAAGATATAATTTTTCCATTGTTATTTTAACCATTTTTAAATATCGTCTTGGTCTTAAAGCTTGGCCTCGAAAAGGATTTGATGGTTTTCGGTCCAGATCTTGATTCATCTGGACCTGTTCTGCATTCCTTATGACTCTGTATTGACTTGATCTCGCCTAATCAAGGTTTTGACCTTATCCTAGACTTGACGATGGCGGTCTTGCCTACAGCCTAACGTTTTCAGTGGAAATGTCATCAAGTTAACGTCATAAACAGGTCAGGATTGTTTGACAGTAGAGAGAAATTCGGAACACCATCGACGCTCCTACTTCTGTAAAATGCACGAGCGCATAGCACTTACCGACATAACAGATCTTAAATAATAATATTTCCTCATCCTGCCCTGAAATTAATTCATGACTACACCCTTAAACATCCCCTGGCCAATGACACCGATAAGGCGACGTCCATGTCACATCATGGTACACGTTGATTATAGCCCTAAACTCCCAGACTTACATTCCTCACTGTCAGCAGCTGCGGCTTATGATACTAATAATGACATAACCTCAAACAAACTCAAGTCGAGAGGCTATCACTCTGGACGTATGCTATTGGCTACTATCTAGTTGTTTTCAGCGGGTTTACGCGCGCCTTTATTCAACTGTGCTGGAGGTAATAGCATTAACCAGGGTTGCCAGATAAATCTCAAAAACTACACTGAATTGTGGCTAAAAATTTGCACTGGAAAAGGGAGACATTTTCTTTCCCCCCCATGTATTTCTGACGTATGGATGTTCTCCACTCCATAATCCCCCTTTGCCAATCTTTGCAATATATCTTGCGCAAGAAACGGTCCCGTAAATCATAGACACACTGTCAATGCTTAAACTTTGCCTGTTTGCTTAAAAGTATTCGACATTGTCAAACATTGTCTGTCCTGTCTGCTGCTCCTCCCCCGAACATGGAGCACCGTCATTCCTGCCCCAATGGGGCTTCGGTTAGCGCTTGTTGTACCGTAGTTTGACCACTAGTTGCAATAAAAGGTCAACAAAAGCTAAGAGGGGCTCACAGTAAGAAATCAACAGATCACTGCCTTACGAGATGTTTTTAAAAGCTTCCCCTATAAATGAGCCGCTACTGCTCACTCTCGTAAATAAATAAGTTTCACTGTAGTAACTTTTAGCAGTAATTGATGATTATCATATGCATTAAGATGAATAAGTTGAGATTTTAAGGGGTTAACTGATCTGGCGGTTTATTCCTAGTTTAATTTTTGTTTTTTTCCAGCGTGGGGTTTGGTCGTGTCTCTTAGTTACGGTCAGCGCTAAACTGAATCGAGGAAGCATAACGAAAGTGAAAGCGTGTGAGATTCACACTCGTCTTTTTCCAGGGTAATTAAGGGTAATAAAGTAGTGTTGTTTTTTTATTTTCTAGTGGAGTAGTTCACACTTTGACCTCGTACAGGGTTGTAAAGTGTTAGCATGTGAGTTGAACATGTGAGTATGGTAGGTTTTGGAGGAGATACACGGGGTGAGATTCTGGGGACTACACACTGAGAACGAAGACACCTGCTTACCAGGCTGTCGGCTGTCTTCTCACGACGCCGTGTAAACGTCGGCTTTAACAACGGAGTAGAAAGGACTGGCGTCTGTGGCCCCTGATCTGTCTTTATAACACCATGTGTATCTTTGGAGCCAGGAGACGTTAACTCCTCTCGACTTAACGCCTCCTCGGCTGAATTGTTCGTGACCTGGAGTGGAGTTACGGTTTCCTGAGAGTCTGTGGTTTCTACGTGTGTATGTGTGACCTCTCTAAACATGGATGGTGTGCTGCAGGTGTGTGTCTTCAGCCTCTCTGACTCGATTTGCTTCCCCTTCCACGCACCACGCTCCTGACACACAGAAAGAGAAAAAGAGACGACGGAGGGGTAGATTTTAAGGGGGTTTATTCTTATTTGTTTATTTAAAAAAAAAAAATTCTTTCATTTATTTATTCATTTCTTCAAATCAGACAAAATCGTTCACAAAGGTAGAAGACGGGATGAAGAAACAGAGAGCATGCGCAGTGTTAAGAGCTACATCAGTGCATTTACATGGAAAAGAGATGAGAATAAAAAGCATAAATTAAAAAAATAAAATAAAACAACAACAAAAAAAAGCAGTTTATTCTCCTGAATGCATTTCAGGAAAAAAGAGAATGTGTAATTGTACACTAGGCACATTGAAGTAGTTCGTTATGTAAACACGTTCTAGGGGGGGAAAAAAAAAAAATCAATAATTTAATTTTCATCAGCATCAGGCAACGTGAGGAAATTTTTACCTCACAGAAATTCTCATATAATACACACTGTTGTATTATACTTCACATAATACAATCTGTAACTCTAGTCATGGTCTTAGTACGTCTTAAGTGAGAAACAAAAGTGAAACACATGCTATAAAATGGATTTAGGAGAGCACTGACAATTTGTTTAGTAAACTGAACACAATGCTCAAAGTAGCATGCAATCATGTCAGACTTTCCCTGCTGGAGTCTCACACAACATCAAAATTAAGGCACGTGCCTACCTATAAACATTCTGTATGTGTCACACAGATCAATACATTATTAGCTTGATAAAGTGCTTAGGAAGCATAAAATTACCCAAAATGTGGCAACAAAGAGGCACTGATATTTCCAAAATTCGTTTGAATATTTTCTCAGGTAGAGTAGAACTTAAGGAGTTTAAAATAAGTGTTAAATATTAATTCAAAACATTTTAAATGTCCAAAAATCCTATTTGGGGAATTTAAATATTTTATTTTATACCACAGCGCTGGTGATTGCTCTATTCTGATTGGTCAGAAGGGCGTTGATTTAATTTTCTATATCAGTAGCTCTGAGAGTAGAGCAGCTGAAAACGACTGGTTTGTGTTAATCTGCTCGTCCTGATACGTTATTTATAGACGATTATTTCGCTTTTATGGAAGGGGTCTCCGGGTCAGAGCTCTGCAAGAGTCAGCGGGGAAGCTGCAAAAAGAAAGGCTGGTGAGGGAACGACTGTTTATAGCCGCTATAACATAAGCTTGTTTCACAGATACGCCACAATTTAACTTTAAATGGGTAAAAAAAAAAAAAAAAAAAAAAAAAAAAAAAAAGTCATTCATTAAATTATGATGATCAAAAATGCAATCATTGGCACATTGCTGTGGTATAAGAGGAATAAAACACTCCAACAAAAAGATTATGAGAATGTCCAGGATGTAAACATGTCAGAAATAAATCTCTGGCTCTGTTCGATTTTCATAAGCGTCATTAATAATACCGCCGATTTAAAAAATAAATAAATAAATGCCAAAGGCTCCATGTAAATGCACTGCACTTAAAAGCCATTAGGGACCTAATTCTAGAACGTTTCAGGTGTACAGGTTCTGGAAGGTGAGTCTCATTCTAGAAGGTTTCAGGTGTACAGGTTCTAGAAAGCGAGTCTCGTTCTAGAATGTTTCAGATGTACAGGTTCTAGAAGGTGAGTCTCGTTCTAGAACGTTTCAGATGTACAGGTTCTAGAAGGTGAGTCTCGTTCTAGAACGTTTCAGATGTACAGTTTCTAGAAGGCGAGTTTAGTTCTCGAAGGACGAGAAGTCCCGTAAAACGGGAGCTCTAGCACTAGGAGACCACACACTTCTGCTGGCCTCTGGGAGGAGACTTGGAGAGTTCTCTAACGAACGGGGTTTTGGTTACCAGCTCTCTGGGGGGAGATTGCGTTCTCACAGTGGCTGCCGGTTTAGACGAGGCTTCGGGATCGCTCAGCTCCTGAGTGACACGCTCGCCTTCACCCGCCTGGAAAAAGCAACAGGAAAAAAGTCAGCCACGGACACGTACAGAACGAATTCTTTTTTTCCCCCGCCATTACGCGTTACGTCCACGACGAAGCAAGACACCACTCAGCCGTCACTCGATGCTAAAACTGTCCATGTGCTGGTTTTGATGATCACAAAATTAATTAGCAATGGCTCACACAAATTACTTTGTGTGGTGAAAATGAGCACAGATTGCTAATTAAAAAATAGTGACATTCAAGACCTTTTTTCTCCCCGTTAATTAGGTAAATTCACCCAAGGACACATACACAAGCACTTCATGACACCTGTAATGTCAACTTGGCATCAAAATAAAAGCGAGTAATCTGGAAACTGTTGGAAAGTGACTTCGTAAGTGTTTATATACGCTTGTGGTAGGCATCATGAAAGGCTTATGTAGGTATAATGTACAGCATACCTATATACACTTATCGATATTTATAATCGATTTATTTGTCATTTTAGCTATTGAAATTATTTAGTTCTGTCGCTCCTGATGCTTTTGCAGCACATCGGTTCAATTATTTTTTACTCTACTTTTCTTTTTTTTTTTTTTAGGATATAAAGACAAACCCAAGTGAATACTTTTATGCTTAGGTTTTAATGGGTTACCTCTGTGTCTGACTCGTTCCTATCCCTCTCTGCCGAGTCAGCAGCAGCAGTCGTTCCTCCGCTCTCTGTGCCCTGCGCAATAAAACACGAGTTATTATGAAGTTTGGCTTTCTAATTCAGAGAAGGGTAAATACCCAGCAGGCTCGGTGAGCAAATATACACGAGCTTTATTTGCATGTGCATTTCAAAGCTCTCGAGTACACACTGCAACCGTGAGGTGGGGGGGGGGTGTTTGTGAGCAGTCACTGATGACACCGAGAGTGTGACTACGGCGCCACCTACAGGTGGAAGAGAAAACACATGCACACGGGTAGCGCGGAAAAGCAAAACATCTCAAATCTGTGCTTCCAAATGTGAAAGGACCAAAAAAACAAAACAAAAAAACCCCCAAAACATTTCTGTTAAGAAAGCTGGCGCTGGCATGAAGTGAGCAAACATTAAACAAAAATAAATATACCAGATCCAGGCAGTGGAGACACGAGAAGACGTGATGAAGAGCGAGAAAGAAGAGGTGAACTCCAGTGAATAAAGTCGAACGGAAAAGGATGGACTGAGAAGTAAACAGAGACGACTAATCTTTTTCTTTTAAAAAAAAAAAATGACTGATGTCCAGATCGCGACCCCTTAAAGCTGGGTTGATAATAGAATTTTACCCAGACACAAAAACATCACCAGAATCGGTGCACGCAGAAAAAACCTGCATTTCTTCTTCATCTTTTTTTTAATCATCATGATTAAATGCTAGTTAAATATCATGCTAGCAACTGCGTAAGACAACTAGGCAACGTAAGTAGTGGAAAGGATGTTGTTTAGCCAAAGACTAAATCTCACCAAGCAATAATAAACTTAATATATAATAATAAACCTTTTTTTTGTTTGTTTTTAATGCAGAATGTTCACTTGGATAATGCATCAATTATTAATATCTCTTTTTCTTCCTGTGAACATTTAAAGGTATGGGGAGACATTACGTCGAAAACATGATTAAAGGCAGGTTCTTCATATTCATAGTTTTGGATCCTATCATTATAATCTTTCAAAAGGCAAAAAGTGTTGTGATTAAGTGTTTAAAAACAAACAACAACCAAAAAACCCTAATTCTAGAAGGTCCCATTACAAAAGAACAATTTCACAATCTTAGAAGTATAAACGTTAAACAACTGATCATAGATTTTGATCTAACTTTGATACGTTATCGAACTTTCTCGGTTAGTCTGCAGGAAATCGGTTAGTTGCTCTTTATTAGTGACGACAGCAATAAAGACAGAAGACAGGAGGTCGTCTAGAGCGATACGGTGCTCTGGGTGGAGAAATGTGTGATGAGGAATAAGGGATAAAGAATCGTAAAGCAATGAAGAAGCGGCGTTGAGGGGAGACAAGGAAGAAGAACGAACGGGTGACGAGAAATGGAAGAGGATTATTTTCTTTCCTCCTGGAGCATCCATCTTTTACCTCCATGTTACAACTCATCGCTCTCTCACAGCCTGCAGCGCCAGGAGATCCTCTCACCCCTTCATTGTCTTCTCTTGCATCTTCATAGCAATCATCATCAATGTCTTCTCTTACATCCACATATATTTCTTCCTCCTCTTCATCACACCCTAACTGCTGTCATGTTAAACACACACATACAGTACACAGACATACACACACACACACAGCGATATTACCATCTACTCTACACCTAACCCTAACCTTCACCTGTTTTTGTTTTTATACAGGTTTTTAAATTAAAACCTACGAAACTCGACACAAACCGAAATCCTACCGAGATGCTCCTCTATTCATATTAGGGCATCGTTTTGTTTAGTTTTTTTTCCAGGAGGAATTCCTCATGAGATTCTCATACATTTCACTTTCATCCCAAAGTACACTACGGGTCAAAAGTTTGTGGACACTCGATTGAAATGATTCTCATGATGTTAAAACCCTTTTGATCTGAAGGCGTGTGATTAAACGTTTGATATCGGTGTCGTAGACAAAAATATACTCGTGCCGACGTATTCGTTTCTTTCATTAGAAAACTAACGTTTTATTTACAAAAATACCATTTTTTTTTAAACGGACGACTCGGGGTGAAATATTCTGAAAACCAGGAGATAAGCGTCCGGCGTCGGTGTGAACTCCTTTAATACTGTTTAAAAATCATCTCGGGGAAATTCCTCAAGACATCGCTCGAGAAAACGCCACGTATACATTTCTGGAAATTCCAGGCGAAAAGGGCGTCTACTTCGAAGATGCTAAAATGTTTAATTATTTTTGCTTTATTTTGGATTTTTATCACAACATAATTCCCACAGTTCCATTTGTGCTACTACAGAGTTTTGATGACTTTATTATTATTCTAAAATGTGGGGAAAATAATAAAAATAAAGAATGGGTGTGTCTAAGGTTTTGAATGTGATGCGTGTCATGTATCATAAAAAGATCTCAGGAATTGAAATGGAAGTCTGGTGATCTGATCCTGAGTTTGTCGTATCGCACCTCGCCTGTCTGAAAGTAAAGAAATATCAGTGTAATATTAATAATACAATGCTGCGGAAAGCTGTATAAAAAGTTAACACTGTGTGTGTGTGTGTGTGTGTGTGTGTGTGTGTGTGTGTGTGTGTGCGTTACACAGGGAACAACTGTCGACGGGATCTGTTCTGAACTCAGATATCTCCCGATCACGCGAAGCCTTGCCCAAGACCGCACCCTCTTTATTCTCTGTGACCAATCACATTCGAGCAGGAACGCCGTGGAGGTTGCTATGGTGAGGCTTTATTTATTTATTTATATTTCCTAACGCATCACGTCGTCTACAAGAAGAGAAGAGACAGTCCATCAGTTTTCACTAAAGTAACTGGAACCTCAGAGCAGTGCAGATGATGATGATGATAATTCCACTGAAAATATTTTGTTGAGTTCCATGATATTGTGTGTGTGTGTGTGTGTGTGTGTGTGTAAAATATCACAATAGATTAAACCCAATTATGTCAAATTTATACCGAGTGAAAAATTCAGACCATTACATCAGCAAGTTTACGAGCGAATCCAGTTTACTAGCGTTAGCGCTTTCTCTGAGATTACATCAGTCTTCCTTTTTGAGATCATATATTAGTCTCTCTCTCTCTCTCTCTCTCTCTCTCTCTCTCTCTCTCTCTCTGACTCTTTTCCCTTCTTCACTCAATTTGTAAAAAATAAAAAAAAAGCACACATTAATCCTTGTTTAAAGTTTTAGACAGCTGCCAGAGGGTGCGTGTAAAATTTTTCTTTTTTCTGTCTTTCTGTGAAAACACGCTCGCACACGCACACACACACACACTCACACACACACTCACACACACACAATCGTTTTTATACCCTGTTTACCTCTGGAACATCAACCATGTCCACCCCCTGGGCTAATCAATCTTTTCTCTCCACTCACACACACACACACACACACACACACAAACACACTCCTCTGAAGTTACTTCAGGTCATCCAGCCTGACTGTTAGAAACAAGACACAAGCTGATCCCACTCCACCGCTTTTTTTTATGATCTAATGGCGTCGTGTTTGTGGAGTTTTACAAGAAACAGTTGCGGCCTGTGGTCTTTCATAACAGTCGCTTGTTTGCGAGCGGTCCATCTTCTCCGTCGGCCCCGTCTCATAACGCAGCAACTGTTTATTGTTTTAAAATGAGACGCGTATTTTTAGCATGACAAAAACTCACTCTGAGCAAGAGCTCTGGCTTTGATGGAGAAACAGTCTACGTGTTATATTTGCTGTAGCTTAACTGTACTTGCCCGTGTGCTGGCGTATTTACAGTATTCCTGCTGCTCTGATAGTTACATTTTTATTTTTAATGTCTTTCTGTGAAAACACGCTCGCACATACACACACACACACACACACACACACACACACACACACACACATGCAATGTACATGCAATCACTGTCTCTCTGTCTGTCTCTCTTTCTCACTCTCTCTCTCTCTTTCTCTCTCTCTCTCTCTCTTTCTCTCTCTCTCTCTCTCTCTCTCTAGTCATTTGAACAGAGTGCAGCGTTCGAGGAGCACGCAGACATACAGGAAGTAGTCAGCTCCATCATCAGCATCCTCTCCAAACGCCACAACAGTACGCTGTTGCTGGCCATTCGAGAGGTCAAAGTTGAAACGCAGGTCCTGCCCAAAACGCTGGGTGAGTCTTTTTTTCTACCACTCTCAAGTTTATCCACGTAACGTGTGAGGATGTATCTCGAACAGCTATTTTCCTGATCCTGAAAACAACTAGATGTTTACTGAATATCATGGCTAGCTAAGGCTAAGGAAAGGCTACACTAGCATGGTTTACCTGCACAGGGTAGCTGTATATGCTGTGAGGGTGCGTTACATTAGGTAGATAATATTAGCCATGGACGAGTTCTGGAAACAAACAAAATAGAAATACAGATTTGAACAGAAAAGGAAAATCAGAAAGGTTTTGGAATAGTATAGTTCATCATCGTAACTTCATCATCGTAACTTCGTTATCATAACTACATCATTGTAATTGCAGCATTGTAACTTCATCGTAACTGTATCAGTGTAACATAATCATAGCTCCATCATCGTAACTTCATCGTAACTTCTTCATCGTAACTTCATCATCGTAACGTCATCATCGTAACTTCATCGTAACTTTATCATCGTAACTTCATCGTAACTTCATCATAACTTTATCATCGTAACTTCATCATCGTAACTTCATCATCGTAACTTCATCATCGTAACTTCATCATCGTAACTTCTTCATCGTAACTTCATCATCGTAACGTCATCATCGTAACTTCATCGTAACTTTATCATCGTAACTTCATCGTAACTTTATCATCATAACTTCATCGTAACTTCATCATAACTTTATCATCGTAACTTCATCATCGTAACTTC
>JANDJT010000169.1:34924370-34979538 GCA_024331685.1 Stegophilus panzeri | reverse complement strand
GCTTTATGAATAGTCCTAGTTGTAATTATCACATTAATTTAAGACCCTCATTATTAATTATTAATCATTATTAAATAAATATATATCATCATTATATGATCATAATATAATCATTATTCGGCAGGCTATAAAATAGCACTTGATCCAGTACATCATATTATTTGTCAGTAACAGTTACTTGTCTGTTTAACGGAGTCATGAGATACTACAAAGTAAAAATGGTAACGTGGGATATGTGTCTGTTTGTATATATCTCCCAGTCATTAGTGTGTTCTTTAATCTCGAAAAAAAAAATCTACAAAAATGAGCGTTAAACTGCGAAGGTGTAGAAGACCCAGTCCTTTCATAGTCTGTTAGGATTTACAAAGTACAGTAGCGTATCCAGTGCTTCACCTGCAGAGCGTTAACATGGCTGTCCAGACATTTCGCAGTAGTGTAGGTGTATGGTGCGGTCAACCATGATTGAGATTCAGTAATCCAGCTCTCAGATCCTTTCACCATCTCCTCATGCTCCTGCAGCCAACCATGAATCTACACACACACAGGAAAACACACCAAGATCAGAATAAAAACCACTGTACATTATGTGTACAGTTCCCTCCGAAACTATCGGAACGGCAAGGCCAATTCGTTTGTATTTGCTGTAGACTGAAAACATCTGGGTTTCAGATCAAAATATGAATATGAGAGTTTAAGAGAGTTTAGAATTTCAGCTTTGATTTCCTGGTATTTATATGTAGACGTGGTTCAGCACCATAGAACATAGCACATTTTGTACCAGATCAGAATTTTTAGGCGAGCAAAAACACTAGAACATGTGACTGACAGGTGTTTCTTGTTACCCAGGTGTGTCCTGGTAGATTGATTGTTTAAAGAATAAACAGCTCTGAACATCTACTCTTGGTTTGAGCCTTCAGTTTCACCTGTGCAGACGGCATTTGTTGTTAAAAAGGATAAACCAACATGAAGATCAGAGAGCTGTCTACGGGAGAAAAGCGAGCCATTCTGAAGCTGAGAAAAGAGGGAAAATCAATCAGAGGCCAGTAGAACAATTTAGGACGTCTTGAAAAGGAAAGAAACCACTGATGTACTGAGCAACAGACACCAAACGGGTCGGTCAAGCTTTCGGTTTTTACTTTTTATTTATTTTTTTCCCCACGGTTTATTGTATAGGGGTTACTGTGTTATCTGGTCTATTTTTGTTGTTGTTGCTGTTTTAGGGGCCTTTAACAACATAGAAAGGGAACAAACATGAATATACAGTTCATATAGAATTTGCTTATTTTTTTATTTAATGTTGCTACACTATTTTTTTTTAGTTGGTCTAATTCAAATGATAACACACACACACACAAAAAAAATCAGGTACTTCACAATTGACACCTGATACTGAGTACATTAGTTTTATAAAAACAACAACTAATGTGTACTTCTGTGAGTCAGGCTGGATAAAAGTGTCTGTTAAATACTTTAAGTGTAAACTACTGCTTTCAGTCAATAAAAACAGACTTATATTAGCCGTGCCTTGTTGAGGAAGGCTGTTCTGTCCTCGGCTTGTTTGGAAAGGCGTGTGTGCAGTTGCTGGCTCTGAGAAAGTTTCTCCGCGAGAGCCTGCGCCTCCTCCGGTTTTTCCTCACTGAAGGCCTGGAGCTCCACCTCAACCGCTGCGAGACGCGAACGTAAGCCGTCCAACTCGTCCCACACACGCTACAGGAGAAGATATGCATGTTCAAGCACAGCTAATTACAATCACTAGACTCGCCTTGTGTTTTTAACTGTTTAATTGCGTAACTACTTCACCCTAGGGTAGCGAAGTCATAAAAATAGGAGTAAGTGACATAAGCATGTTATAAGCAGTACTGGAACAGCGCCCTAAAGATATTCATCTATTTGACTTTGTATCATTCTGAATGCAGGACTCCTCTTTATGATCTTGACAGATCTGGAATAAAAACAACAAAGATTTCAGTGCTCTTTATGCTAGGACTGCATGATAACGGTTCAAATAATAACAGCAGAAGGTTTGCTCAGTTTTAAAATCATGATTATTTATCACAAATATTCAGCTAATTTAGGAATAAAATACTTTGCACTTTTAACTAAACTCTTTCATATTGTGTATTTCATTCCTTTGGATCAAAATGACAACTATATTTAGACTTTATTATTATAGATATTATTAGGACAGGAAGTTGCGATATAATGGGTCAATAAACAGTGATATCTAATCTCAATCTGATTGTGATTAAATTATGATGAATTGTGAAGTGTGAGTGTATATGTTTGTGACTGAAATCTCTCTGCAGTCCCAGTGAGTGAGTCGAACCTTCTGTACGCTCTCGGCTTCAGCGACGTTAGGACACTTTTTATTCAGTCTGCTCTGTACGCCATCCAGACCTGTGTTGATCTCTGAAAGTTTAGCATCTAGCCTGTGTAATGGCCCACTGTTCTGCACGGCCACCTCCACCTGGAAGGGGCGGGGCGGGGGGGGGTGATCAAAGTACTGTATGTAGGTAAAAAAAATTAAATATTTAATACATCATTTTTCATCACATAGTTTCCTCAAAGCCAGATGTGCAATTAACCCTTTTTCCTCCAGTCTCATCATTTATATTCATCATAAAGCAGGTTGTTTAGTAATTAGGGTAAATAATTCAATAAATACAATGAGATTTAAAGTAAAGATACATAGTTACAATGATTATGTTCCTCGTGTCGTATATAAGGATTAAAATTCTGAACCGGACTCAGGCAAGGCTGGATTTAAAAGCTTCAAATTTTCCTTGGAGACCCATTTTCTACTAATTTAGTAGGACAACAGGTGGTGGAAATGCAGTGATAAGGAGTAACTAACACACACACACACACACACACACACACACACACACACACACTGCCACTAGTAGCATGAACTGCAGGAGGTCCAAACCATAATGAGGACGATGGAGCGTACAAGCTGCAGGTGGCTAATCTAACACATCTAGTGTCTGTGTGTATCTGTGTGTGTGTGTGTGTGTGTGTGAGACAGCAGGTACAAGGACCTGCCTGTTTATGAGTGAGAAGCTCCTGCCTCTAATTCAGCAGTCATGAAAAACAACATTAGCGAACTTCAGTGACCTTTCAAAGTTTCAAAGGCTTATCAAGATATGCGTCTTGTTACTTGACAGTTTTATAATGTAAAGTAAAAAATGTAAAGTAATAATGTAAAGTAATGCAAAAGTAAATTAACTTCACTCCAAGCATACAGATGGGATTTGGACACACCGATATGAAAAAAAAAAAAAAAAAAAAAAAAAAGGTTTGTAAATACTCCACACCTGCTTTACCACTTCCTGTAGTGAGAGAGAGACTTCCTGTACTGGGCCGTCTATCTCCACGGGAACCAGAGTGTACATATCTGAATATTTCATCCTAAGGCCCTCCATGATGCGCTGTAGCAAAGCCTTCTGGGTACACAGTTCAGAATGAAGCTCCTACAGGGACAAGGACAGGATTTATTAATTTTTTTGGTCATTAATTAATTTAATGATCTACGAGACGACACACTGAATCTTTGGAAGCTGATCTGTCTGAGCAGAGTGTTGCATCACTCTCGTTAGAATCAAAGGCTAAATCCAACTGCACCACGATCACTATTCTATTTTTTCTTGAAATCAGGCCTTGTTTTCAGTTCTTCCACAGGCATAATTATATGTTAATTACATGATTTCATAATCTAATAAGCAGACAGTACATGTGGAACGTGTTTTCTATGTTACTATTCGATTGAATTTTATTTGTATGTAGCTTTGCTTCCACCTCCATTTTCTCAACTTGGTCTTGGCCAATTCCCACGCACCAGCCGACTTTCTCCTATCATACGACAGCTACCAGCTGGGAATGGTGCTTCCTCTGAGTCACGTAAAGCCACACAACTGCATCTTTACAAACTGTTGCACATGCTGAGTCACAGGGTAATGTAACATACTCTGGAAAAAGTGCTAGCTACCCTCTTCCACATACATGAGCTCACAGACGCCCGTGATTGACTAGTGTCGCTGTGATTGACAGAGAGACAGTATGCCCCTCCCACTCAGAGAGCACGGCCAATCTGGCTCTCTTGGGCACCTGCGTCCTGGTCGGGATTCGAACACGCAATCTCCTGACAATTTATGTTATGCCACTCGGGAAGCTCTACAGAAATCCAGCTCTAGATGTAATGTAGTAATATTTATACCAGCTTGAGTAGAGAAACAAACCAAAAATTACCGGTTCTATCATAGTGTAATTTAGAAAAGAAAAAAAAAAAAACCTGCACGGATGATATCGAGGGAACAAAAGGTTAGGATGCTGCAATCATATTTAATGACAGATCTGGTGAAATAAGTCAAAATTAAGTCTGAAACAAACAGCACTGCTATTTTTCATCCTTTATTTAACCATTGAAGATCATCTAATCTCAGTCTGTGCTGGTGCATCTTACCGGTTTAGCCGCTTAGCCGTTTACAGGTTTCTGCCAGACCTTCAGCTCCACATGAATGAATCCCACGCAGTGTACTCTAAACCGCTCTGTGTTTCCCTTTCTCTGCGCTGCTAAGCATCAACCCGCTTCACCTTTCAGCCCCTGGGCAGCAGATAATACTCAGCTCCCTCTATTCATATTGTAATGAGTTATTTGAGACCGAGTCAGAAATAAAGGATACGAGACACTAAAACAGTTATATCGCTGTATTCCCATGGCGGATTTTCGGCCGTGAATGATAAAAGACACGCTAAGTGTACATTAGATCCGTTTGGACGTGTGTAAGGATGACGACATCACTCTCGGCCTTAGGGTCAGGCTTGAAAATCCGCTCGTAAGGTAAAACACAAAGGTATGGGAGATAGTGTGTGTGTAGATACCGATCTCTAATATTTGTAACCGGCTCATTCTTGGTGCACATGAAGGAAACGGTGAGAACATAATGACCAAGCTGTTTAGCCTGTGGGACTTAACACAATAGGAAGAAACTTTGAGAGGGGGATAGATTGGGAACGAAACTGTGACATTCAGTGAGACAAAGAGGACTGAGACGTGAGTTGGGGCAAGAAACGCAAGGAAATTAAATTCAAAGTTGCGTATTTCTGCTGCCGGTGAGGTGATTATCCTGACTAGAGCTGGCATGCAGCCTAAGAGTCAGAATAACGTTTACTTGAAAACAAGCAAGCCCTACTCAGACCAAACAACGCCTCGGTCAAAGCGTCGCATTATTGAAACCATGAAACATAAAACTAACTGTGACGATGGCTTCCAGGAGCACTTCTCCAAACAAGCTAAATGTCAGAAGCAGTATGAATGTCCAATTCAATTCGGTCTTATCTGTTCAGTGCTTAGATATCGTTAGAAAGAAACTTTACAGAAAAACCGTCCTGAGATGACACACGGAAGAAGCCAGACACAAAACATTCAGTGTGAGCAGATAAGAGTGAATAGGAGTCCTACAGTATACAGGTGAAGTAAGGGTGAGACTTGGGTCTGTTTTGTGGGAAGTGCAATGAAAAATAAGTAAATTACAGCAGAGATTTACGATATTCTAACCCCAACTTCTGGATATTGGGTGCTGGCTTTTTTTTTTAATTAAAGAAACAAACAAAACATTGTGCAGATGCGAAACCACTTCCGTCTCTCCTCAGTAGTGCTATTCCAGGTAACACCGGAAAAGATGGAAGTTGCGAAGCTAACAGATGGCCTTACTTTATTACTCATTCAAATGCTGCTAACAGCTTTTTTTTGGAGATAAACCCACCTGGAGCCGTTCTGTGTTGGGCGTTTGCTCCAGCTCTGACAGCACAGTCCCTGCAGCTACGAGCCATTTCCGGATCCCCTGCAGCTCCTCACACACCTTCGTCCTCTCTTCCATCTCCGCCTGAACTACCTTACGGCCCTGGGTACTCCTGGACTTTAGTCTGCAAGACATAAAGGTCAAAGGTTTTTCAATACCTGGTAAGATTCTCTGAGAACACACCTGGCTAAACTTGGTAACGTGACTGGAGTTTGGTGCATGCATTACTATTGTCCTAGTCGGCAAGACAGTAAAGAAAACCAAAGTAACTACTTTTTTACCAACCAAAGTAACCACAACCAAACCTAACTGGTTTCTATTGGCTCAAGTTCGACACTCTTGAATCTTCCAAAAAAAAAAAAAAAACCTGTCAAAGTTCACATAGATAAAGTCAGCATGAAGTGACACAAATGCACATCTTTTTAGCCCCCCCCATCCTTTCCCCTTCAGTGAATCCATTTTTTCCCCCTCCAGGCAAATATTACAGATGTTTGCTCCAACCAGTGCTTTAACTGAAAAAATCAGGTTTTCAGGTGTCTCTTGTATCGCCTAGCAAGAAATAAATCTAAAGTACACGTTAGCACCTCTGCATTTGTGTAGGGCTCATATACCAAACTTCAGAACCCTCATCCTAAAAGCGTACACATCAGAATGTTTTCAAAACAGATAAGAGAGTATGTAGAGAAGAAAAGCATCATCATTTTGGATAAAAACAGAATTTACTTTGAAATTAAAAACAAAAAAGAAAGAAAGACGCAAACCCATACTTGCACCGCCAAACTAACTGCAATCGAGTCCTCGTTTGTTCCCTCTGGAATGTAATAATGAGGTCAGAATTTGACCCAGTTTCGACCGTTATGCTCAGTGTGGCAGTAATTTCATGACATGAATTTTACAAGACGTGACAAAATATTTCTACCGCTCTACAACGAGTAAACCATGAATCCGATAATATTATTAATAACACATAAAATGAAGACCTCTAACCTGTGATAGCGCTCTTGCATGGTTTGCAGCTCCTGGCACAGTGGAATGGGTGGGGCTTGTTCCAAGTGGGAGGGGACTCTCAGTAGCCTAGCGACTCGCAGTTCCAGTGCAGACAGAGCTCGATGCTCGCAATCCAGTCTGTCCTGGTATGGTGACCAAAGCTGCAGCAGTTCCTCAAGCTCCTCAGCAGTAGCCTTCTCTCTGCTGCTCTCTGGCAACTCAGCCTCCATCTGCTCCAGGACAGACGATGCTTTCTCCATCTGTGAGGCAAAAATCAAGAGTACAAGCTCACAGGCAAATTCGTTATTCCGTTATTAATTCGTTCCCTTATTTTAGGTAAATGCTTTAGAGGGAACAACTTACTAAAACGTGGCCACGATTTAACTAAAACGAGAGAACGGATTAATAAAATGTGGGAACGAATTCTTAATTCGTGGCCACGATATTATTGTTTTTTTACCCGCTTGTCATGTGCAGGGCATCCGGTTTAAAAGGTTTTTGCCATATATTTTGTATAATGTCAATAAATATATTGCAATAAATAAATAAAATAAATAAATTGCACGTTTATTAATAGGCACTGTTTCAAAGAAGGTCAAATGTTTGCTTGCCCAAATACATAAAAAAAAATAAATAAAAAAAATCAACAATTTCCATGAGGTGTACTTATTTTTTCACATGACTGTGCATATTGTTATGAATACAGTATACTATACAAATATTCCAAAGGTTAAGGTTTAGGAGAGGGGGGTTACATTTGTAACTTCTTTGTATCAAATCACATTAAAGCCGGTCGAGATGCGATGTAACTTACACTCTTCCCGATGCGTATCCATTCCTCTCCCCTCCACTCCGAGTGTGCGAGCAGATCTCTGGCGCATTGCCGCAGTCTGGCCACCTGACCCCAGAGGGAGTTTACAGCATCGTCCCTGTTGCCACGGCAGCCCTGTACTGGACACCACTCTCTCAGCTCGTCCAGTTTGCCAGGCAGGGTGTCGATCTCTTTAACGAGTGTCTGAACAACCAAGAGGATAAAACTCGTTTGCTTTTTAACACCAAAATAATACCTTACCTACAGCATGCATGCCATAAACACTTTCCTTACTCTAAGTTTCTCTTGCTGGTCACGGCAGTCCGTCTGAGAGGTGATTTTTTTAGAGGCGCACTCCGCCAGGGTTGTTTCTGAGTCCCGGACACGTCGGCACAGCTCTTCGTAGCGCACCCGGGTGTTTCTCTGGCTGTTTACACAACTTAGGCGGGGGGAAAAACCCAATTACAATTACTGTATAAACTACTGATCCAGGACAAAAAAATAAGAAACCTTTCAATGATTATGTACCTCTCTAAAGCTTCCAGTCTCAGCTGGGCCTGGGCTTTAAGAGTGGACATCCGAACCAAGAGGCAACCTAGAATCTGAACTTGCAATTCTTCTACCTTCTGTGCTGAAAATAAGGGACTGAAGGGCGCAAGAGTCTGAATTTCAGCAAGATGGGATTGGAACTCTTTGTCTGAAGTTAACAGGGCGTGTTGGACGTCCTTCAGCCTTTCTGAACAGCTCCTCGGTGAGCAGAGAGACGGGAGAAGAACGGATTCAGTCCTCTGGAGGAACTCACTGGCACGTCTGACTCCTCTACAATAGTTGTTCAATGACTCCTTTGCTTTGGACAGGTCCACCTAGGAAGAGTATGTGGAAATTAACTTTATACAGTTTATATTTCAAATTCGTATAGTTTGGATTCTATACAGTTCTTACTTACCAATCTTTGGTCACAGTTGTCCAAGACCATTTTAGCCAAGTCTGCAATGTCCTTAGCATGCCGAGAGGCCTGCTGGTGTCCGTTTCTGATTTCCAAAACCTCCAGAACCCGCATTCTAGCTTCAATGTTCTTCTTAACTTTAAGGAACTTTCTGAGCTCGTCTTCAACGGCTCCCTGGTTAGACTCCACCACATAAGTCTTCTCCAGCACCTGATTAACCTCTCTGAGGAAACCGCGTACCACTCTTTGCTCTGAGAGGTAATTTATTTCTTTCAGAATGTCCCATTCCACAATATGAAGGTTATTTCGGATAGCCGTCTCCCAAGTGTTAAGACTGTCAAGGTTTTGTCTGAGCCTCTCTTGTTCGGTAGTTAGCTGAGACGGATAAAGGTCCTTTGAGATGTTTGTAAGTTCATCTGATGCCTCCTTGTACATAAGTTTGATTAGAGGAATCTGGGTAAGAAGAGACTGACAGATCTTATAGCGTTCCTCTTTGCCATTGCTTTCATCTTTCGTCTTTGGGACATAGACCTCGACATTTTCCCGAAGATCCTCCACACGCTGCTTGAGGCGGAGGAACCTTTCGTGGATTTGAGATTTAATATGAAAAGCCTTCATTTTATGATGAAGCTCAGAGATCACACATAGCAGCTCTCTCCTCTTGCCTTCGGCAGAGGTGTTTATTTGTTCAACCTGAAACTTGTGCTCTACAAGCATGCGTTTGATTGGCTCAGTGGCAGACAGAGAGTCCTTAGTGATGGGAAATGTGTGTCCTTTCATGTCCATCATTATCTGTCTCAGTTTCTGCTCCAAAGAAGCCATTTTCTGTTCTGATGACTCCTGGGTCTGTAATATATCTGTTATCTCCAGGATGGAGGATTTCTCATAACTGATGATGCCCTTTATATCTTCCTCAAGCTTGGTGAGTTTCTCATACAGCCATGCGTTCTCAGAGATACTAAGCTCAGAGGTAATGTCTTTACTCTTCATCAGCAAAGCCTCCGCAATCCCGGAGTGTTTTTCCGCCTCACCGAGTGTATCCTGACACTGCCGTAACCTTCGATCGAGATCTGCTGCGCTCAAGCTTTGGAAATCCTCTCGAATCAGAGATTCCTTATGGAGGTGGCACAGAATCCAGGAATCCACATCAGCTATCTGCTCTGAAATCTTCTCCCGAGTCTGAAGACTCAACTGTATTTCTTCCATAGCAGTGGCTAGTTTTTCTGCTGTCGATTTCGACAAACCTGCCAACAGATCCAAAAAGGAAGTGACCACAGGAACATCGGCTTCGTCAAGATCTGGGATCAACTCGGTTACCTCCTCAGTCAGAGTGGTTAACTGTATCTGCTTAGAGGTCATCTCTGAATGCAGCTTCTTCAAATCCTTGATTTGTCGATGGACTTCTTCTGGAAGCAGAGAAACCTTCCTTTGCCTGTTCTTAATGTCGTACTCCGTCTTCTTGGCCCAAGCTAGGGCTTCTGTTATCACGTTGATGATTTTGACCATAGCTGGGCTGTTGCTGGTCGGGACTGAAAAAACCAACTCCTCACCAATCAGATCGATGTGATCTTTGACACTCCATAAGCCCTGCTGTATGTTATACACCTCAATGACGAAATGACATCCTTGGGAGAGCGCTTCAAAGCTTTGCTGGAGATCAGAATATCTTTGTTTGGCAGCTGTGAGCTCAGCGCCGAGTCTAATCATCTCTTGCGCTCTCTTGCCATCCCAATGAGCAGATGAAATCCGAGGTGATCCCAAGATCTTATGAAAGTTCTCCATATGATCTTTTAAGGTATTGATATCCTCTAGAAGGTCGAAACTCTCTCTGGTGTAAGCGCTGACATCATGCAAGGTTTTCTCAGCAGATCTCTCCAGCGCCTTCCATTCGCACTGCAAGATGCTCTGTTGCGACTGTGCTGCTGCTCTCTCAGGCTGGCTGAGGTGCGGTGATAGCTGGGAATGTATTTGGATCAGCTCTCCAAGAACTGTCCTCTCCTGTTCCATAGTCCTCAGGAAGGAGCGCAGTCTCTGCTCCTCAACAAAGCTGCTTTCGACCGGACACCTTCAGATGTATGGTACAAAAAGAGAAAACAATTAGGAAGTTCAGTAATGTTTGGGCCAAAATGAAATGATGTACTCAAAGTGAATTCCAATGGAGAATGAATCAAAAGAAAATATAAGGTAGCTTCATACGTCTCGGTTGGTAGCTGTCGTTTGAATGCATAGAGCTAGGCTAGTAAGAGTGAATAAATAACATTATATAGAAAGCAACTAAAGCGCTTCTCGAATACTTACATTTTCAAGGACTCCAGTTCACCTGCCAGTTTCTCAAGAGTAGCTTTGGCTTTCTCCATTTGTCTGTCATAGTCAATCACCAGCTGCAATTGTGCCTCCTTGGTGTATACAGTGCCAGATGCATCCCACAATGCCTCTGTCCACTGGCAGCTCAGTCGCTGCATAGCCTCAGGGTCGTTGGATGAGCCAGCGGCAAGAGCGCTAACATCACCGTTAACGTGATCTTGCTTTGAGATTGAGGAAATTTGCTTCTGAGCCCTCTGTCTGCAAGACTGATCAATAAAACGTTTCATTTAGAGACCACGTCCAAGTATGTGAATAAAAAAAATAAAAAAATAAAAAAACGACTTTCTTGCTAACTCACCTCAGCGTCTTCTACTTGTTTGGCCATATCTGTGGGGTTGAGCACTGCAGGGCAGTTACGGCAGCTCAGTATACAGAACGCCAATCTGTTCAACTGGGCCTCAAGGTCAGCGTCAGAGGTGTTGAGAATGTCCAGAGGATCTTCATAAGGCCTGCTCTGTGGTCACAAAAAACATAGGGGCAGAGTTATGTGGCTAACTCTGAAAGTGATCAGATTGCATACGTGTAATATTAGTTGGGTGGTCCTGTCGATCCACCAATTACACAAATATAGCAGCTCTGAGTAATACCTCAATCAGCAGACTATTTGGTCGTGTCTTAGACATCTTCTCAATCTCAGTGAAAATATTATTCATCGTAGCACCAAGTGGTTCTTCTTCTTCTTCTAATGCCTCGGACACGTGAATACTTTTGGGAACTGAAGCATCCTGACTTGGGACTTCTGATTTGTCTGCATCTTGTACTTGTGCCTACAATTTAAAGTTACGACGAGATAATTCAATGCGATGTGTTAAAAACCATGCAGTGATTAGTGAACTTGTGCAACACTGTTGACAATGTTTAGGCTTAGTTAGTCACTAAATAGAACTCATTCAAGACATTCAGATGCTGGGTATCGTGGTATTCTAGCTATGCCGAAGGTGCCCCGAAATGAGAAAAATAGATTTCTTTTAAAGGAACCAATAATTAATAGATAGAGAGGCTCGTCCATCTTTGCCAGAGGGTTTCCTAAGGCCTGCTCTCTCAACATGTCCCCTATCTGCCCAAACATCTTGAGCGATCGTCATCTATTCGTGACCTCGGCCACTTGCTATGCCATCGAACCTTATTAAATAGCATTTTAATCTAATTCCTGGACATTAATATCTTATACAAGACTCTGGTGCCCTTCAAGAAGGGCATGGTCACTGGGATCTATAAAAAAAATTGTCATACAGGCACTACTGAACCTATTTCAGACTTAAAAACATTGCATGCATTATATAAATATATTCACAACGAAATCCTTCCAGATTCCAGAGCATGTTTATATTCACATGGAACACTAATCAATGTGATTTAACTGTTTCATCACAAATATCTCAACTACACTTCTTGAATCTTTGGTACAGGATATCTATGAATGTTACTAAATCTGTGGTAAACATCATGCAGAAAATGTGCATCAAAGTCAAGCTCCAATGTCAAGCACATCTTTCACATACATGCAATTTCCTGTTACCTCAGCAAAACTGATGCTTTCAATCCCAATCAAGCCCTCTGTAGATTCCATGCCGAGAGCAGCGCATGGCTCTTTCTCAGGCTGATCAACTTTAATGATCTCAACACTCTTCGTTTTTTCTATGTTCCCGGTTGGTGGGATTGGTTGGATCAGTGGCTCTTCTATTTTAATTGGAATCATATCAAGACCAGTTGTAGTTGTATCCTTCTGGCCTATTGGTGTGGTTGGTTTAGGTAGAGCTTCTTCAGGTTCTATGCTAACAGATGATACTTTGATACTTTCACGCTCTACTTCGTTATCTTCTTCTCTCAGAGTTGGTTCAATCATACCCTCCTCCTGTACATCAGATTGAGAAACTTCAGTAACTGTATCACTCTTAATTCTGCTACCTGTCCTAATTGGAGGTGTGGGCTTCACCAGTGTTTCCTCTGGCTCCTGGGGTTTGGAAACCACTGAAGAAATGTCGCTTTCAGCTTGGCTTGCTTCTTGCCCCACTGGAGTACTCGGTTTTATAAGATCCTCCACATCAGCCCTCTCTTGTGTCATGGTCTTGTCCAAATCAGTGCTACTTGGGAATTCACCCTCTGTTTGTTTAGGTACTATTTCATCCACATTTCTGCTATCTCTCCTGCATGTCGGAGGTGTGGGCTTCACCAGTGCTTCTTTTGGCTCCTGGGGTTTGGAAACCACTGAAGAAATGTTGCCTTCAGCTTGGCTTGCTTCTCGTCCCACTGGAGGAGTCGGTTTTACAAGAACCTCCACATCGGCACTCTCTTGTGTCACGGTCTTATCCAAATCAGTATTGCTGGAAATTTCACTCTCCATTTGTTTAGGTACAGTTTCCTGAACATTTCTGCTATCTCTCCTTCTTGTTGGAGGTGTGGGTTTTACTGGTGTCTCTTCTATTTTTTGTGCTTTATCTATGATGGAAGAGTCGCTTTCAGCTTGGCTTGCTTCTTGTCCCACTGGAGTACTCGGTTTTATAAGATCCTCCACATCAGCCTTCTCTTGTGACATGGTCTTGTCCAAATCAGTGCTACTTGAAAATTCACCCTCTGTTTGTTTAGGTACTATTTCATCTACATTTCTACTATCTCTCCTTCTTGTTGGAGGTGGGGGTTTCTCCTCCATTTCTTTGATTTTATCAACAATGGAAATGTCACTTTCAGCTTGACTTGCTTTTCTTCTCATTGGTAGAGTTGGTTTTACAAGAGTCTCTTCAACAGCTCTTTCTGGTGTCACCAAAGTTGAATTCTCCAAATCACAGCTGCCAGAGATTCTACTGACCGCTGTGTCAGTCATATTTCCACTATTTCTCCTTCTTACTGGTGGTGTGGGTTTCAACAGCGTAGCCTCTATTTCTTGGGCTTTTGACCCAAATGAAATAACATTGATTTCAACTTGACTTGCTTTTCGTCTCCCTGGTGGAGTTGGTTTTAGAAGAGGCTCCGCAAGAGCTTTCTCCTGTGTAAGTGTCTTCTCCAAATCAGCGCTGCTGGAAATGTTGATGGCTACTGGGTCGCTCACATTACTGCTATCTCTTCTTCTTGCCGGAGGTGTGGGTTTCACTACATTTTCCCCGACTTCTTGGATTTTAGAAAGCACCGAAACAACGTCACTTTCAATTTGACTTGACACTTTTCGTCTCACTGGTGGAGTCGGTTTAATAATTGGCTCCTCAAAAGCTCTCTCTTGTGTCACTGTCTTCTCCAAATCAGTGCTACTGGAAATTTTGCTGGCCAATTCTTCATAGGCCCCATCACTGACATTTCTCTCTCTCCTTCTTGTTGGAGGTGTGGGTTTCACTAATTTCTCCTCCATTTCTTGGATTTGACTTATTTGGCTTCCTTTTCGTCTTACCGGTGGGGTTGGTTTTACAAAAAGTTCCTCAACAGCTCTCTCTTGCATCACTGTCTTTTCCATTTCAGCGCTCTTAGAAATTTGACATTCCATTTCTTTAGATATGGTGTCTCTTACACTTCTGCTATCTTTTCTCCTTGTTGGAGGTGTGGGCTTCACCAGTAAATCCTCTGTTCCTTGGGGTTTGGAGACCAGTGGAGTGATGAAGGGACTTACATCTGAGCTTGTTTTTCGTCTCACAGGTGGAGTTGGTTTTTCAAGCGATTCCTCAACAGCTATCTCTTTTGTCCTTGTTTTGTCCAAATCACTGCTGTCAGACACCGGGTCAGTCAAAGTATTGCTATCTCTCCTTCTTGTTGGAGGTGTGGGTTTCACCAGTGTCTCCTCCACTTTTTGGGTTTTGGAAACCACTGAGGTGCTGTCACTTTCAACCTGACTTTCTTTTCGCCTCACCGGTGGAGTTGATTTTACATGAGGTTCCTCGACAGATGTTGTTTTACTCATCTTCTCCTGTTCAAGTTGTTGATGCTCTGCCTTTTCTTTTTGTCTTCTTTCTGGTGGGGTTGGAGAATCGAGATCCAGGGAAAGCCTTTCATCTCCTAACTTGTCCTTATGTCTTCTGTTCGGTGGAGTTGGAAGAACCTCTGTAGTTGCTAATAGGGTTCGATCATGTTTGCATTGTTGACTGGTTGGTATGGGAGGATTAGGGGAAGATTCTTCAGACTGGACCTCTGAACTGACTGATAACCTTTCACTTTCCTTAGATTGTCTGGTTGGTGGGGTTGGTTTAGTCTCACCTTTCACTGTTGTCGTTTTTATGCTCTCAACTTCCAGAATTACTTTACCCACTTCATCCACTAGCTTGTCTTCACTACTGAAGGATAACCTCTCTAGTTTCCTTCTAGCTGGTGGAGCTGGTAATGTCCTTATGATCTCTAATGTCTCAGATTGTTTCTCAGCATTCAATACTACGCTCTGTGTGTCTTCAGTTTCAACTGATATTTTACCAACTTCTTGTTCAACGTTTTCTGCAACTTCAAGTTCAGAAACGTCTGTTGCTACTCTGCCAGGTTTACTTGTAGCAGCATCAAGTGCTGGAACGTTTGACTCGGCAGCTGGTTCTCGACGTATCTCTAGTCCTCCTTGTCTTTCCAGAATGATGCATCTATGTTGGATTTCTCGAGGACCATTATTTACATTCCAGTGTTCAAGTGGTTCCATCACTCTCTGGACCTCCTGTGGACCATTGTTTGTTGTCCAGGTTCCTTCTCTTTCAGCATGTGTGGTATTTGGTTCACTGTTCCTGGTTAAGATTTGGGTCTCAGTTTGCCCAGAGATTAATAGAGTTCTATCAGTGTTTTCCTCAGATGGTTGACTTGATTTAGTGGAATCAACATTCCCAGCATTTTCCAGTTCTTTTTGATCGGGAGAGGTATGACTGCCAAATTCTTTTCTCATTTCTTCTGATGTATCCAACCTTTCCATTTGTTGAGACAAAGTGATATCATAGCCAGTGTTTGAAGCTGAATCAATTCTCCCTGCATTATGCTCAATTGAGACAGGGACCACAGTGGTATGAATACGTACCGTGTCTGCATCAAGAATTAGTGCAGCTATTTTCTTTTGTGGCATTTTACTATCTTCGCTCATAAGTTCACAGGTATCAGAAGTCAATGACCGCTTCCTATGTGCTTCATCAACTGCATCAGATTCTCCGTCAAAACTCTGAACATATATCATCCTCTTGTCGCTTCCAATTGATTCCTTGGGTTTTCCTTCCACGGATATCTCGGCATCAAGGAGTTCGTCACACGAGGCAGGTAGTATCTTTTCCCTTCCCTTCAACTGAATTTTCCCTTCACCGTCTGTTGGACCAATGGCAAATTCATCAACTTCTGGTACGCTGTCAGACCGCACAGGCAAAGCTGTGGTAGACAAACCATCGGTTTTAAGTTCACTTGAGTCGAAATGCAGTGCTGCCAGTGACCAGTCTGCTGTTGGAAAGTCTATCACTTCTGAAATCTCCTCAGTGAGTTCTGTAGGTATCTCTCTGTCCATGATTGTGGAGACAGGCGTGTTCAGTGGAAGTGCTCTTTCCTCCAACTCTTCACATGGTTTTATTCTCTCTGTGACAGCTTCTAAAACATGAAGATCAGCATGAAGAGACTGAATCTCTGTTTCAGATACAGTGACATCAGTGGGTTCTTCTTGTTTAGGGGTTGTAGATAATGTTGTGGCTGGCAGATCATCGGTTTTGAATTCAGCCCGGTACTCATCTACTGCAGACACCAGCGGTGGTTCTGCAGTTGGAGATTCTGGCAAGGATTCCTCATTAACGGTCATGGAAACCTCACAGACTCCTGATTTTTGTTCGGGTGCCGTAGTCAGCGTGTCATCTGACTGATCGTCAGCCAGAAGAACATCTTGCACTAACGTTTCCAGTGGCTGTTCTGCCTTTGCTGGAGTTTCTTCAATAATTGTCATGGAAACATCTCTATGCATCATTTCAAAAGGCTCAACCACTGAGCTTTCAGCAGTGGCCACTGGAGCACAGGAAATATCTTGAGGCTTTGACCAATCAAACTCAACCTTTTTGGTAGCATCCAGTGTGCCGGGCCATTCACAGGAAACCTGCCAGGATGCCATGACAAAGAGAAAGCTTAAAACAGAGACTAAACGTTTAAATAATGACCCTGATCCTGGTAATTTAAGATGAAGAAGCTACAGAAGCCAAAGCTAGACAAATTAAAGACCAAAAATGCATGAATATCTAATTGCATAATTTGTTTTGTGAAACTAATCGTTAAATGAGTTTTCATAAAAGAAGGAGGAAATCATGCTGTTTTACCTCTGAGACCACATGACTGGCTTGCGTTTCCAGTGACGATGTAAGAGCTTTATTTTTCATCCTTTCCTCCTCAAGATCCTGAGTCACAAGAAGTAAAATAAGTGAATTATACACACTTACAGTGATACTTAAAGTTACCATTATAAACTAGAATAAAAGACTGATAACACTTCCTATGAATTCTATATCCCCGATGTATCACGTTATACAGCACACATTATGCTTTATGATGCCTAATGTAAGGCTGTATAATTGTTCATAAGTAGTTGGTTAATTAATTACACTCATAACTGTGCATAAACCTTGCACGTGACTTCATAATCTTAAGTGTATAACATTCTAATATCGGTTCACAAAAACGCTATACACACTCATGTCGTAGTGCATTGTTTCTGTACCCAAAGTTGTAATGGATTATAATGCTTCATAACATGCACATTTACAATATGTTTAAAAAGTTCCCTTCACTTAAATCTGTAATGACTCGGCACAGTGCACTTTTACGGCATGTGATGTACGGCATAACGGCCTGTGTGAGACGTAACATACACGTCTCTGTTATAGAGCATTACAACATTAGCGACCACAATATTCTTATGAACAGATACTATAATATGTCGTGCAACCTGATATTATGAAGTCATATACACACGTTTAGTAAAATGTTACGCAAGTACAATTACATACAAGTGTATGCCAGGAATTATGAGATATTATGCATGCTATATAACACATTATGATGACCTGTGGTTACAGAATTTACATTACAACACTATGAATAGAAATGCTAATGAAATATATGAAAATAAAATGCATTTATACAAGTGTATGCCAGGTATTATAAGGTATTATGTATGCTATACAACATTATAAATGCACTGTGTATACCTGATTCATTAATCAAACTGAATTCAAATTGTCACCTGCAGCCTCTGCTGAAGTTGATTAACGAGTGTCTCTGCATCCTTTAACGCATTCGAGCCGTCTTTCTCCAGCTTGTCGGTGAGTTCTTGACCCAGACAGTCTCTGAGCAGCTGCTTATGTGACACTGCCACCTGCAGGTTCTTATGCAGCACTGCACCTTCATCTATCATCGCCTGAGGAAAAATGACATGAAATGTCTTGGACCTTTTTAATTAAGAAACATCCTTTGCACATCCACTCTGCAGCAGTGTAGTGTAGCGCACAAACCGCGCGTACAAACCTGAACGGCGTAAGCCGAGTCGGAAGGAGGTCGTGTGTGTGTTGACTGGGTCCAGGAACGCAGGGCCTGCAGTGTATCTCTCATACACCGCACAGCGCTATCAGAACAGACGTCCTGTCGTTCGGACAGCTTGGACTGCGATCTGAAAGTGAAGCAAAACAAAATTACACACATTTTTTCACGCCTTTTCGGGAACGTTACAATGAGATGACTGGAAAACGAATTCGTGTACCTGCAGTACTGCTGGGTCACTGTGTCTACGAGAGAAATTATATTAGAAGGAAGATCCTCTTCAGGAGGAACCATGCGGATGGCCTGGCCCAGATCACAAACTTTGACCTCTATTGCCTCGAGCTCCTTCTCACAGGTCTTAAAAAAAAAAAGCAATGAAGGTGAGACTGTTGGGGGGGAAAAAGAAAAAAAAAAAAGGTTTATTGTAATATCGATAAATGCTAAGATATGTTCAGTACCTTCAGGATATTCCAGTTTTCCTGTAGTTGGCTAATATTCTTGCTTCCTTCTACAAATCCTAGATATTCATGTGCTCTGAGATCATTCAGAATCCACTCAGCCTGTGCCCGGAGTCTCTCTGCTCTTTCAGCTATCTTCAAGTCGATGTCAGCCAATCTAGTCTCACACACAACAAGCCTCTCCTTTATTTCCCTCTCAGAGGCGGCACAAAGGTCATGGAGGTGGCGGGTTTCTAAAGACAGAGCATCACGGCCACCTGGGGTGCACAAGTTGATCAGGGCGTCCTTAGCCGCGTCTAGCTCTCTCATTTCTCTCTCCTCCCTCTCCACTGTCTGAAGAAGAGCCTGAAGACACAGAATCATGATTTTTTTTTTTTTAAACATAGCAGTTTAGTGTGTCAAAGTGTATAATTAAATGAAAAAAAAAAAATAATCCACTCTGAATTACTTGTTCATGGACATGTCGGTCTATTTTCACGACAACAGATTTCTGCATTACCCACAATGCCATTTGACTGTTTATAGTCATTTATTATGTTATAATTATGTTAATAAAATGTTCTCCTATTAAGTACTATTGTAACTGCACAAGCAATAACAATGACAGTAACAATGTCCCCTGTGACATCAGCAAGACACACAACAGCTAACTTCTCACAGGAAAATCAAATATACATTAGAAACAACAGATACCAACAACGCTTTTAATAACAAGCGTAAACATATTTAAAGATTTGTGGCGTAACCTTGGATCTTCCCTACATTTTCATCTTATACAAACCTTTAAAGTGTTAATAGATCCATGTAAGCCATGGCGATCACTGGGCAGGTCTCCAAAACCTTTGATTTGCTCTCTCAGCCAGTCCTGTGCGGCACTGTGCTGCTCCACCAGCTGAGCGCAGTTTCTTTCTATGCGAATGCCCTCCTCTAGGCTCTCGCACAATTCCTGTACGTACAAAAAACCCAAACAACAAATTGTTCTCAATAACACAGACACAGTAAACTAAACGCTTCACGAATCTTACCGTTAAATCTTTGATTAACCCCGGGACGCACTCCTCGATGGTTTGCCAAGACGGATCCGTCCAGCTCGGGTCCCGTGTGAGCTGGCTCATCTCTCGGCCCAGGGCTCTGAGAGCGGACAGGGTAGGGCTCAGAGACCTCGCCTTGTCCAGAAGAGCCGTAGCCTGCTCCACTGCATGCCTGCGGTCCCCGAATCCGGGCCAGGGGAAGTGGCGAGGAAGCGCTGCCGTCTGCTGCATCAGCTGCTCCACACGAGACTGGGTCTGCTGTCTTTGGCACTGACATGAAACCAGACGCTCCACCACGCTCCTCAAGAGACTGAAGGCGTATATAAAACAATACGTATATAAAACAAAAGGTGATGGACATTTTAAAGAAAGGTACTCTGAATTTTTTAAATAAATATTTAAAGCATTAATAAAACCTCAACAGCGCTTAGAAAACAGAAAACATTATGTCTGTCCCAGGTCACTACAAGTACAACTGGTATGAGGGCGTGTCAGTGCCCATGAAACGGGTAACTTGCACATCTGTGAGGGCATCATTAATGCAGAAAGATATGTACACATTTTGGAGCAATGTATGCTGCCATCCAGAGCAGGACAACGCCAAACCACAGACCACTGCCCGGATTACAAGCACATGGTTGCGTAAGCAGAGTGCAGGTGCTAGCATGGCCTGCTGCAGTCCTGACCTGTCTCCCATTGAGAACGTGTGGCGCATTTCAAATTACTCTTTGTGGTTTTTTGCATTTTCCATACTGTCCCAAATTTTTTTCGGAATTGGGGTTGTAAATCAATATAACATCCTTAATGTCATCATGAAGTTAGCACAGATGCTAGTCAACCACTTTTTTTTTTTTTAAATTTGCTAGTTATGTGCCAAATACTCAATCGTGATACTCATTTAAGAGCAAAATGCAGCCATCGTTCATTTTTTTTGGTCTGAAGTGGATATTTTGAATGCATGAATGCATGTTTTCTTAGATTGATGTTAAAAAATGATGAAAGAAAAATAAGGTAAAAATAAATTAAATGCCACCCTAGTCGTGGAATCATGCACATATTTTATATAATTATTAGTGTGTGCTTTTGGTTTGCAGACCTGTGTAGCTCTTGGGCGTTCTGGAGAACTCCTTTCCATTCTTCTTCTAAGGACTTCTGGTTCTGCACAAGAGCGTGTCTCGTTTGTCCATCGAGATCTTCCCGACCACACAGACTCTCTGCTTTTCTTTTTAGGGAGGACATCTTGCAGTTTCCTTCATGTCGAAGGCTCAGAACAGCCTGAGAGATATTAGAGATATAATATCAGTCGATATTACTCTGAGACAATCTGTTCACGATTTATCGTGTTTCACCTCTGAGCGAACAACCGAGACATATCCAGTGTACACTCACTTGAGCTTTGTTGAGCCGTTCCTCTATTTGCTCTTGGGTGCCATGAGTGCTTCTGCCCAGTGAAACCAAGTCTTGCTTTAACTCTTCAACCCAGGACCGTATCATCTTTTCCTCCGACTGGAAAGTTTGAAGCTCCTTGGAGAGAGAATCCTGGAGCTCAGCCTGATTTTTGTGCTCTTGGGCGATTTCCATCAATATTCTCAGTTTCTCCTGAACATCTGTAAGGATCTGCTGGATCGATTCCTTCCTGCTTTCATCCAGCTTTGTGGACAGATTCTCTCCTTTACTCTTCAGAGCAGTCATCTTCAAGTCTGCCTCTGGCTGCAAGTTCAAGACGGTCTGATGGTAACAATAAAAAAAATTTGAGTAATACTATACATTTCGGACCTCATTCTACTTCCAATAATATACACTGTACATTACCTGTGATATAACAAGCATCTCCTGTAGAGGAGCATCTTTGTCCAGCGGTTCAAACAGCTTCTGATGATCCATGACCCAGGTTCGAAAGATTTCTTCTTGGGAATTAAAATCCTGAAGCTCCTTATCAAGAGCGCCCTGGATTTCCGCTTCGTTCCTCAGGATTTGAGCAAAATCAAGCACTTCTCTCCAGTCTTGCTCTAAGGCTTGCTGAGTTTGCTGGATGGACTGCCTAGTGTCTTCTTCAAGCCCTTCACGAGTACACACACACTCACCTGTATGCTTAAGAGCAGCAAGTTTTGAGTCACCCTCTGGACCACGGACCAAGACAGTCTGCGTTTTATAAAAAAAAAAAAAATCTAATATTTATCTCTTTCGAGATTTTACATTTCTGTACATTTCATTTCAAACACAGATGGATATACATGTATCTAAACTTTTAAGCATATAAACAATATACAAAAGTTGAAGATGCAAAATATATTTAATAATATATTAAATCCTTTCTTTACCTGAGCCTGGGTAATTATCTCCTCAGCTGGAGAGGTTTTATCCATGGACTGCAGGGTCACTTTTAGCTTTCTAATCCAAGCTTGTGTGCTTTCCAGCTGGTCTTGGAAGTTCTTTAGTTCCTTGGAGAGAGAATCTTCACGCTCAATCTGGTTCGTCATCTCCCATGCAGTTTGCAGAACCCTTGCCCACTCCTCCTCCAACTCTCTCTGTCTTTGTTCAATGCTGTGTCTCTTCCTCTCCTTACGAGCACATATGCTCTCTCCCTTTTTTCTTAAAGTCGCCATTTTTGATTCGCCTTCACGTTTCAGACTCAGGAACTCCTGAATAAAATAGAGAGTAGGTATTCTGAACTTCCAGATATCTCTAACATCTTCAGTCACCCTATGATCTCAGACTTTGAACCTACCTGCAGCTGCTTGTGTCTTTCCTGTACTGGAGTGTTTTTGTCCAGGAAGTCCAACTTTCGCATTTGTTCATCCACCCATGACCGGGTATTCGTCACATCATCTTGGAGAGCTTCTAGCTCCTTTACGAGAGTTCGCTGGAGCTCGGCCTGAGCTTTAAGCTGCTGCGCCGAATCCAGAACTCTTCTCCATTCGTCGTCTATATTCCTCAGGGTCCGGATTATTTCCTGCCGCACGCTTTCCTCCAACTCTTCACGGGCACACAGGCTCTCGCCTTCCATCTTCAAAGCGGCCATCTTGGAGTCGCCCTCGACGTGCAAGTCTAAAACAACCTGGCAACACAACACGAGTTTATCTACATGTTCTACACGAGATTTCAAAAAGATGCTGGACCTCAGATATCAAACAATTGTGTTTATACCTGAATCTTCGGGAACTTTTCCTCTGTTGGAATGTCTTCCTCTCTGTCCAATGTTTCCAGACCGTGTTTTACATTTCTCACCCACGTCCTGGTGTTTTCCTCCTTAATATTGAACATTTCTACCTCCTTCTCCAAGGATTTATAGCTTTGAGACTGATTCTCCAAACGAATTCCAAGACTGTGGTACTGGTCCACCAGGGACTCGCTGTCTCTTAGCAAGGGGTCTCCTCTTAAGCCTTTCAATCTTACAGAAGCTAGCAAGTCACTGAACGCCTCAATACGTCCACTAGACAGGAAAGAAGTATGGTGTAAGATGTCTAGAAAGGTATATTACTGTGCTTAGTAATACTTGTTAAAGTACTGATTAATTACTCTTTTTAAATGCTGTACTTCCTTAACCTGATATTTTCAGATATTTAAATTGATCGTCATCATCAATTGTGAAATACGTCCAGATCAGATCGTGGTCATTTCGTGTCAAACGTTCATCAGCGCGACAATGTTCACTAGGCTTATGTCACATGGTATCACATAAGATGTTGGATGTTTTTTTTGTTTTTGCATGGTATCGACCTAGTATCGGTATTAATGTATCTATAAAGATGACTACATCTACACAATTTAACTTGTATAGATAAAAATGAGTGCCTGAATCATAAAAAAAGAAATTCGCTAGGTAAATTGAGTTACCTTTCTTTAAGAAAATCCTCATGGAGGTGTCTCAGCTTTTCCCTTTGCTCTGGTAGCTTCTCTCTCCGTCGTAACCAATCTTGGAAATGGTCATGCTCAGCTTGCAAGCTATTTAAAAAAAAAAAAAAAAAAAAAAAGTTCTTTAAAGCAATTTTATTTCATGGAATTATTGAACGACAGACAGAAATGGTAAGAACCTGACCTGTTTAGTTTGCTTAGGATGTCCTCCAGCTGTTTGTGGCGTCCTTGGCTGTGAGCTCGGAGTGCGGTCAGCTCTGCCTCCTGCTCCTGCTGCCAGCCACAAAGTTCAGCCTGGGTTTCGGCAGGGACTTCCTCCTGATCTCTCGTCTCCAATGCCTTCTTTACCTGGGCAAGTTTCTGCTCACCTTCTTCAGAAGCTAGGAAATCCTACACAACACACATGTGTAATTATTATTTTTTAATTATATCATGAATCTGATTGGTCAGATAGCGTCGATTAATTTTCTATAACATCAGCTCTGATAGCAGTTCCAGCTGTAAGGCGAATCACAGGTTTGCTCACTTGAAGCCTCTGCATGGACGCCTCCACATCCTCCCTCGTCTCCGGGTTCTCAAAGCACTCGTTCACAGCAAGCTGTGCATCCTGTAGCCAGTCCTCAAACATCTGGCACTCATCTGAAAGGAAAGGACAGTGAAGATGATAATAATAATTTTAAAAAAAAAGAAAATACCCATCACTCAAAATAAATATAAATAACGTGCACCTTTAATTGACTGGACGAGAACGCTTTTCTCTCCCTGTTGTTTCTTTTGACCAATGAGCTCCCGAGTCACCGCGATGCTATATTTGAGGCGCTTGCTTTTATTGGACGGTTCCTCTAGGGCCTCGGGTGCAGCAGTCACACTGGACATGAGCTCGACTTCCTTCATCAGAGAGTCAGCCTCTTCTTCCTGATCCAGCAACTGATCAGAAAGATCCTACAAACGGTTGCAGAGTAACAGTCTATGGTTATACGGTTAGGACTTCTGAGTAGATGGTTCAATCCAGCTAAAATTAACCTTGGAAAAAAGACGACCACGTGGCTAGAGTTTCTATTCTCAAAAATTTGGACACTTAACCCTCTAATTCCCCTTCCACCCAGAAAGGATTATAAATAAAAATGTAATCCATATGCATTTGAAAGAAAGAAAGAAAGAAAGAAAGAAAAATGTCATACTTTGAGAAAATTCAGTAAATAAGGTAAAAACTCTACTAAGTTTTCAGTTATTAATTTGCTTAGGATTTTACTGAATGAAGCTGTCGAATCAAATCAAAACCAAATTCGATATATCCGGAGACTAGAAAAGTGTGCATACCTGTAGATGCTGCTGCAGCAGATCTTTGCTGTCAGGACAGAGCATTCTCACTGAGGAGTGTATTCTCTGGATGGATGTTTGACAGGCGTCAGTCCTCTGCAGGAGGTGTGCTCGGACACTCAGCAGCTCCCGGAAGACTTCGGTGCGGCTGTCGAAAAGCTCCTTCACCTGCTCCATCTTCTTCTTCAGGACAGTCTCCACGACCTTGAGGACACGTATGAGAAACAGTACTGACAATTGGCAAGGAAAGATACCGGAGCACCTAGAGAAGCAAAAAATATTAGGAAGACTTTGGAAGAACGAATAACCTGTAGCTCCAGTGGAGCCTCTTTGCTCTGCAGCAGCTCCTGGATCTCCAGCGTCTTCCTGCCGAACTGTTCGATGCTCCGCTCCTGATTCTGGATCTCATCCTGACGCAATTGAAACCCAAAACAACGTTAAAAAAGTATTAGTAACGAATGCATTACCGCAAACAATTTCTCTCAACAGGAAGTAGATCTCCAAACCTTCATTTCGAAGACCTCTTTCTCGCTGCTGAACGGGTGAGACTCGGTGAAAATACTGAGTTTAGCGGCAGCCCAAACGTCCAACTCTTCACCCAGCATCAGCTGCTTCTCCCACACTTCCAAACCCAGGCGCAGGCTGTCCACATAGCTGTCTGTCTTCTCTGAGACCTTTGAAGGCGGCAGGGTACACAAAAAACACTCGGAAAAATTCATTAAGGACTGCGAAGGCTTTTACATGTCTAGATTTTAATATTTAAGTATCTATAGAGAGAGAGAGAGAGAGAGAACTGTAAAGGATGACAGACTTGTGTTAAAACCCTCTTACATCCAGCCAGGAGTCCACCAGAGCGTCTGCCTCGGCTTCAAATGGAGTTTCTGAGCAGTCTGGGAGTTTCTTTAGTTGTGACTGCAGCTGCCTGCACACAGCCCTGAACTCCTCGATCTTAGGTCCGAGGCCATTCAGGTCCTCCTTTATCCCGTAAACCTGATATGAGCAAATAAAAATATTCCATTTATTAGTCCACACACCTGCTTATGAATGATTTTTCTTATTTAACTGATTTAAAACATATGAAATGATGGCACGACCAACATGTTAAACAAATATGTTATAGATTCTTTAAAGTACACCTCTTAATTTGTGTTTTTAATAAGAAAAAAAAACGCAGCTTGTCATGATTTGTGTTTTGTGAGCTGTCTTTTTTTTCCCTCCTTTATTTAGTCAAATTGCTGTTTTCTGGCTTTAACATTTATTTTCCTGTACCTGGACATTACTTAGGGATCTGCCCCACTCGCTTACTTTCTGACCCACACAGTACGGCCAGCTTAATAAGAGTGTCACTCGTGATGCTTTGCCAGCTAATTTCCACATACTTATTTGCTGCTTTATTTAAAATGCTATATATGAATTTAAAAGTTGGTGAATTTCAAAAAAAGGCAATTATATAAACGTAGAGCTTTAAAAAAAAAAGACAACAACATTGTTTCAGTGGATTTATAGGGGTAAGGTAAACATAGTATTATACATTAATAATATAAAAAGATCAGCCTCTGCGAATGCTGACCCACCCTGGCTATGAGGCGTTGGAGGTTGTCTTTACTCATGTACGACGCCTGCTCGCTGATGGTTTGCTCCGCCCTCTGGAGGATGTTGCCCAGGAAAGCACGGCAGCTCTGAAACTTCTTCAGCAGTTCCATTAGAGTGCTGCACTGCTCTTGCCTGTCACACACACACACACACACACACACACACACACACCCCCAACATGTGTCAGATGTCAGTGGATCTTTCGCTTCACACTGCACATCTCAGAAGTAATAAACCTTTCTCTAGCTCTCTCCTCCTTTAAGGGTTTACGTTTTTTTTTTACGTATGGAATAAAACATTCCAGGTCATGCTGTTATAGCGAAATGATCAACGATGGGGCGGTGTGACGAGGTGGCGTTACTGTCACCACCCCAAAGTTAATTATTTTCCTACAACAGAATGTCACCAAGTGTTTTATTCCTCTTATACCACAGCAGTTTGCCAGCTTTTTTTACTTTTATTTGTTTATTTATCATATTTTTTTTTACCTGTTTGTAGTTACATTTAAAGTTGTGGAACTTCCATGGAACAAACCGGATTTGTATGGCGGATGCGCCACAAAATCTAAGGCTAAAAAAAAAAAAAAGAGTCTTTTAGTGTTTTCATTTATGGAAGGAGTCTCCAGCATCAGCACTTTGCAACAAGTCAGTGGTAAAGCTGTAACATGACAAGCTGCGTTTTTTTCTTATTAACTTCAAGATACATAAAGAGAAGCTGATGGGTGAACAACTGTTTATAGCTGTAAATAACTTTGTAGATTAAATGTAACTATAATCAGTTAAAAATGATGACGCGATGTTTGTTAATGAAATCGCTGGCAAAATGCTGGAGGAATAAAACACTATGGGATGTGCTGTTATAGGAAAATAATCAACTGTGTGGTATTAAGATATTCCTTACATTTTAGATGAACATCTATCGGTTGCCTACTGCCATTTAAACCCTTAAATTGCAGGTCGTTGTTATTTAAACTGTAAACAGAATTTACGCTAGTTTTTGAGTCGTTCCTCGTCACTACGTCATTTGTGTCACCTTTCAGCAACGGCTCTCTCGGTCTCCTCCCAAACGGACTCCACCTCATCACGCTGCTCTGTGTCTGTAGAACGCTTCGAAGCGGTTTCTCTGATACTCTCGTACTCCGGACGCAGCGAGCTCATCTGCGTCTCCAGATCTGACAAGGCGCGAATCCTACCAAACACACGAAACAAACACGAGGCGCATGCTTAGATTGATAAAACCATAACCATCTTCATAAACAGCCTACATATATAGTCCTCACCTGTGCTGCACAGACGGCATGGTCGGTTCCTTGAGCCCCTGCTTCTCTGCCACCCCCTTCACCTTCCTCAGCTCCGCCAGCAGAGTCTTCTTCCTCATCCCGAGTCCCTTGCTCTGCTGCTCTTTCTGAAGCTCTTCCTGTCTGATAACGAGCTTGTCGTCGGCGTCTTCTACCTTCCGCACCAGCACCTCCACCATGTCCAGACACGTCACGGAGATTCCCTCTTGGGTCACCTCCATCTTGGCTCCGCCAAGGAGCTGATCCAACTGTGGTGCTTTATCGCTCAGGCTTGCTGCTCCCTTCCTGATCAGAGCTAGCTTGGACCTGCTGTCTTGCAGCGCAGTCACGTCGGCGCAGGGGGCGCTCTGCGCAAACAAGACATCCTGATCCAAAGTGCGCAGTGATACGAGGAAGCGGTCCAGGGCGCGAGCTGCCGCCTCGCTCTTGCGGACTTGCTGCCGGAGACGATCCAGGCTGGATCGGTGCTTCAGTACCAGCTGGGTGAGGGGAGAGCGATCACGTAGGTCCAGGTGGCTCGGTTCCGAGTCAAACCGAGAGAGGAGGTCCATCTGCGTTTGGATGCCCTCATCCAAGTCCTATTGAAAAACACAATTAAACAACATTCTCAGTAGATGGTCAGCTAGATCCACCAGCAACGTGCAGTGATTAGAGCTTTTCTTAAATATAAATATGAAAAGCTCTAAGTGTCCAAGTGTCTACTCATTTCCTACCTTAACATCTTTCAGGATGTTTGCATTGATCAGCGTGTATCCTTGAACATCTTTGGGTTCCTTGATGAACTTGTCGAGACGCTCGGAAATCTCTGCAACGTGGCGTTCGACGGAATCCATGAGCTCCAGAGCCGAGCCGAGAGAATCGACCCTGAGACAGAAACAAAGCGCAGGCACATGATGCGTGCAGCAAAACACCGTTCTGGAGGCAAAACTCCGAAGACTGAAATAATGTTGAAAATGACAGTTTCTCATGCACTCTTTAAAAATAGCACGGAAGACGATAAAAACTTTTGACCGAAACGTCTGGGTCAGAAAGTAATTTATATATTATTGCTGGTGATAATGATTTTAAAGTGTTACATATCTACCATGCATACTAAATCCATCCATGGAGATTATAGCTACAACAGCACTAAACATTAATCACTAGTCTACATAGTAGTTTTTCTGTGACTACAAGATTAAAGAAATGACGATTAAATCTGTATGCACTGAAATATTTTGCGTGCACCTCCTCTGTAGCTGCACTCTCTGCTCGTTCCACTTGACCGTGAGCTCGGCTCGATCTTGCTCCACCGATCTCTCGTTGATCTGAGAACACTGTGAGCACTGCACCTCGTACTCCGACCATAAAGACTCTGTCTCGTCCTGCAGAGCCTGAAACATCAAAACACACACGGAGAGGCGCTGTGTTTGAGTCGTCGTAATTTGGCATAATCATGAGAGTCATGTCTCATTGCTACTCCTTTGCTGTATGAACACTGTATGAACATTCTTTTCTCTGATACTATGTGTGTCTTCATAGAACGTTTACGATTACGCATGCTAGCATAAACCGTAGACGCATCTGCCCTCCGGCTGGCAGTTGGCTAGCTGTAGCTTCAAAACAGACAGGGTACAAGCTAATGCTAACGTTTAAGCACCAACACACTCACCGCATTTTTGCAAAAGAAAATTCCATGTATTATTGTCTGTATAAAATGAGTGACACTCTTGGACACTGCTAGTACGAGCATCTCATTTATGTTTGCTATTTATTTTTTTAATGTTTCAAGTTTGCCGCGATGAACACCAATCCACCCAGGCCTGATTAGCTAAATAAGTGTATGTGATTAGATTAGGATCTGCTAAAAGCTTGCTGAAATCCCGGACCTCGGCTCGCCACTTGACGACCCCTGGTGAACGCCGACTCTACCTTTAGCTCTCGGAGCCTCTTTTGCAGGTCTGTGACCGTGGCTGACCCAGAGGGACGATCTCCCAGCATGTTCTGCTCGTTCCTATTCAGCTGAGCTTGCAGGGCGAACCTGGAACTTCTGTACCTGTAAAAATAAATAAATAAATAAAGGATCATTTTGACACATCTTCAATGTGTTAATTAGATATTTTCATCTTTTGATGATGTGACCAGTAACAAATTGCCCATGGCAAATGAAATTTATAAATATATATATATACACACATACACACATACATACAATCCACCACTACTAATCTAAATGTATTGATTCATCAAGATGAACAAATGACACCAAGAACACCTAATCTATTTCAAAGTAAACGTCAAAGGCTTCACCTGTCCTCCTCTGTGCTTATCTGCTTTAGTATCTCTTTCTTCTCCACGGTTTTTGGCCGGTGAGCTGTGACAGGGGAGGTCTACAACACAAACATGTTTCCACAGTATGTTTAAGTACACTTGGGGGAATTCATCCACGATGAGGTATAACATGGAGTTAGCAAACACAATCTCCAATATAAAGACCAAAACACTACAAACACATCATATACTTAGGCAGCATCCAACATTAACATCTCTTCATACGTACCTCTGTAGTGATTTCCACAGGTTTCTCTGGACGGGCAGTTTTCTGTAGTGATGTCTCTTTTGCCTGCTCTACAAGCACACTAACGTATCGTAGGAGAGAATTCAATGTCATGGAGAAACATGCAAATAAATGAAAGAAAGTCAGCTCAGCCATTTTCACGAAAAAAATCTAATCTGAATGATACTGCCAATATGAAAGATTAAAATAAAAAAAAAAATCTCTGTTCCCTTTTAAATCGCTTGTATTAAATCCTTTGTTTTTCTTACCCAGAGTCTGTTGGTGTCATTTCACCATCTCCACTGGACTGATGCTGGATGGCAGCGAGTGTCGTCTCACATTCCCGGAGCTGAGCCTGTGCCAGCCTGTTGGCATCTTCTGTACTCAACGTCTCACACAGCTGCTTTAGGGCCTCCAGCTGCTGTTCAGCCGGAACGAGAATGTTCTCAGAGAAGCAGGCCTGGAGGTGTGGTGTTACAAACAAATAACTTCAACAAAAGTGTGTAAAGTCATCTGAGGAAGAACTTCTTCTGCATGTAATGCACTACAGGTGATAAAAAAAAGATGAATAAAATTTTATTCTAAAGGGCTTCCCCCCGGGTCATAAGTGGAATATAACAATTTGGGATGTTACTGGAAACAGGTCATTGGAAAATAATCAACACTGCGGTGGTAATAGTAACTTTGTTTTTGTTTTTTTAAACATCACACTCACAAGTGTTTTATTACTTTGTGAAGTCCCAGAAACAGGTTAGTTAGTGTAAAACTTTTAGAGTTGGGGTTGTTGTTTGTTAAAATGTGCTGGTTCCCACGGCTGTGAAATACGTTTAGAGTGCAGGTAATTCTTTTACACACCAGGCAATTTAATACTTTACATTATAAAAGCTAATAAAAGTATCATGAAGTATAACCTAATCCTGGCATTAAATTAACAAACTTGATATCACGGTGCAAACACTAAGGATAATTAAATTGTATTTTTCGCACAATTACATTTTATAGATGTAATGTTAAACTGTATACAGAAGACAAACGTGCACCTTACCTCCCACTGAGTTCTGACAGACTGGGTAAGGAGCTCCATGTCTCGGAGCTGAGATGGGGTGCAGAAAGCCTCCATTCCTTGTACAGCCGTCAGGAATTCCTTCAGGATTTCAAGATCCAGAGATTCCTAGAAATCATTTATACACGTTATTCAAGATCTGGTCCACATGTGCATGAAGGATGAATCACATATACACGTGGGCATGCAACTGTATTGTAACTGCAATCGGTATTATTCTGATGTTGGGATCAGCACAATGTGTCTCAAATATAAATCAACCTCTTTCATTTAAGGATGGTCTATAAAACATACTTCTTTGAAAAGCTCCTGCTCCTGTGTTATCTTCTTGCACTTTAATATGTCGATAGTCTCTAGAATGCGCTCTTGAAGGCAGTGCTTGGCATCCTCAAACTTTTTCCTCGCCAGGGAAGGATCCTGGGCCTGAGCTGGAGGTTTGAGCTGAGCAACTAAGTTCTGTTGGAGTTGCTCCTGCACTGGGGACTGTGGCTTTTCTAAAACGTGTACCTGAGGCTGTGTATGAGGAGTTTGGCTCTGAATCTGAACTTGAAATGGAGCCTCAGTCCTGTCTTGTGGCCATTGTTGCTGTTGAGTTGGGGGCTGCTGTTGTGCAGGACCTTGGGGTCTTACTGGAGCTAGGGCTGAAGGTTGGACCTGAGCAACTGACTGCTGTTGGGGTTGCTCCTGTTCTGGCGACTGTGGCTTTTGCAAAACTTGAACCTGAGGCTGTGACTGCAAAGTTTGGCTCTGAATCTGAACTTGAAATCGAACCTCAGGCTTGTTTTGTGGCCACTGCTGCTGTTGAGTTTGGGGTTGTTGTGGACCAGGACCTTGAGGGCTTACTGGGGCTTGGGATGGTGGTTGGACCCAAGGTGTGTTGGTTGGTTGAGAAACCATTTTCAGAAATGTAACTTTGGATTGTGGTTCTGATTGCGTAAGCCATTGCTGAGGTGGGCTCTGCGGTCTTGGAGTGACTTGATGTTGGACTTGTGGGTATTCAGACATCTGCAGCTGCGGGTAACTGTGTCTGACCATGTCAGATTGTCTTATTGGTTGCCAGTGCTGTGATGGTACAAAAGACTGAACTGGGCTTTGAGGGCTTATTTGTGAATAAGGCTGCACTGTTGGTTCAGATCTAAATTGGCCCCACTGCTGACTCTGTGGCTGGGGACTGGGGTAACCCTGAGACTGGGCATAAGGCTGCACATGACCTGAACCCTGGACACTGGGATAATTCTGTGTCACCAGACCTCCTCCTAATGGCGCCCATTGCTGAGGCTGGGCTTGAGTTTGGGTGACACCTTGTGAAAGTGGATGGCTCTGGCTCTGATATTGCACCTGGTGTGGCATATGGTATGGCATGAAACCCTGGTGGAGGGTCTCATGATAACCCTGTGTCATTATGTCAGGCATGACTGGTCTCCACTGAGGCTGCTGGATGTGGGGTTGTGGTCTTAGCTGAATGTTGTCATGAGTTTGACCCATGCCCATAACTTGAGGTGGGGATTGAGGTGGTTTATAGAATTGTGGTTGATTCTGAGGCATGGTGATTATTCGTGGTTGGATAGGAGCTGTACTTTTGGGCTGGGCTGGTGTTATTGAAACACCTTGAGATTGATTGGGAGATACTGCTTGCTGGGGTGGAGACTGGGCTGCAACTGGGTGTGGCTGCCTTTGAGTTATTATTTGAGCATAGAGTGGTGTTGGGGGATGTCTCATGGGTTGACTTTCTTCCTGCGTAGCTGGCAGATATTGAGAAGTTTGAGACACAATTGGGGGTTGAGCCTGAGCCATAACTGGTCGTTGCATTAGAGTTATGACTGGTGGTTGCATTTGAGTCATGACTGGTGGTTGCATTTGAGTCATGACTGGTGGTTGCATTTGAGTCATGACTGGTGGTTGCATCTTGGATTGCTTTGTTGGTGGCTGAGTAATTGTGGTGGCTGTGAATGGTCGTGGATGTTGTTGGACAGTCAAAGCCTGAGGTTGTTTTTGTGAAGTAACTGGCACCATAGCTCCTACTTGTTCTTTTGCTGGTATTTGGGAGAGAGAGGGTTGTTGGTGTACTTGACCCAAATTAACGTGTGTTACAGGCTGCTGTTGTTGGACTTGGCCCACTTTCGTTTGTATCACTTGTTGGGTATGACCCATTTTGGCTTGCACGACAGACTGCTTTTGCTGTACTTGAATCACTTGGAATTGTGTCTGTACGACACTCTTTGGTTCAGACTGGACTGGGTCCAGTGCAGATACCGTAGGTTGAGATGCAACATTGGCAGTGAATGTCGTAGGCTGTTGTTGCTGGGCTTGAATCACTTTGGCATGAGTCTGTGTAACCCTCTCGGCTTGGTTTGTGTCTGTTGTAGAAACCTGAGCTTGAGATGCAACAGTGGCGGTAACAGTGATAGGCTGCTGTTGCTCGATCCAAGTCACTTTGGCTTGTGCCTGGAGTGTGTCTGATGTAGATACCGAAGGTTGAGACACAGCAGTGGCAACATCCTTTGGCTGTGTCGGTACTTCTGAACTTACTTTACCAGACTGTTCAGAGGCCAAAACGTCTGCTTGGGCATTCTGTTGTAGCCAAGGCCTATTCTCTGCACGTTTCTGAGATTTCCTTACCTTTACTGACTGTTGAAATAAGGTTTGCTGTTGGCTTGTACCTTGTTTCTGTATTTGCACCTGCTGCTGAGTTTGTTGCCGAGTGTCTAATTGCATATGTAGTTGTGTCGGTTCCTGTTGCACAGACAGAGGTTGTTGCCTTGTGGATGCTTGCTGGATTTGCTCTGGTGTTTGTTTCGTATCCAGATGATGTGGCTGAGATTCCATGGTTTCTTTATCGTCACCTCTTTTTTGTCTCTTCGGTTCCCCCGGTTCCACAACACCTACCAGATCACCCTGTGGCTCGACTTCAGGAAGAACCTGTGGTTGTGCATGTTCTTCAAGTTTACTCTGGGGTGGACGGTCTTCTACCGATTCGTTCTTTAACCGTGGTTTTGCTACTGCTTGGATTTGACTCTGCTCCAATTGGTATTCCTGCACAACAATCATAGGCACTGGCTGAGGTTGCGTTCCGGGTTTCGAAACTTCTCGTTCTTGGACGAAGACCTTTTGTGGAGGCTGACGTCCTGTAGGGCTTCGCTCTCTGCGAGCGCCCAAAGAGCTGAGCATCCCAACGGCTTCCTACAGAAAAACGTACATGAACGATGGTATATTTTATCTCTCATAACCAGTTATGAAGGGACATTTTAGAAGTGACGTATTGGATGGCTTAAAGTAAAACTTCAAAGAACTAAACACAAAATAACGCAAAGTGCTAAAAGACCTGTGATTGTGCGACAGTGGCACGGACTCTGTCCTGCATGGTAGAGGCAATGAGGTACTGCAGAGGTGAGTTCTTCTGACGTGACATCACCATCTCCTGCAGGTCCTGCTCCTCCATCACCACCTGGCCTTCTAGCTGCAGACCCCTAGAAATCAGTGACTAGAGGGGAGGAAAAGAAAAGAAAGAAATATATGAACAGTTTTATTCGTTCAGTTTCCAAATAAAACAGCGATGATCTCTGTGGGGAAAAAAAAAAAAAAACAACACAGAAAATGTGAAATAATAATAAGTACCCGGGTCCTAGAGTCCTGCCCTCTTTGGTGTTGGTGTGATTTTTCCTTTAGGAGGTCATAAAACTCTCTGACTTCAGTCTCCCAGTGTATAAGTTCAGCCAGACGACCATCCAGGCCCGACACACTCTCTTGCAATTCTTCACACACTTGCACGGCCTCACAGAGCGTCTCCAGCACCTGTTCATGCAAATGTCAACGCAATCATGCTCAAAAACAGATACATACACATCACAAATTTTTTTTTTTTTTTTTTTAAAGATTTTACAAGTTCTGTCACTGGTGTGTGATTGTTTGAAAGATGCCATGTCGTCATCACCTCTGGAACGGCCTGCTTGAGTTTATTTAGCGTTTCAGCTGAACACTCAAGTGATGGCGAGAGAGAATCCAGATCGACATCCTGTATTTTCTTCATCACAAACTAAGTATCAAACAGTTTTGGATCAATATTTCAACAACGACTGACAAACACTGAGAGACTACAATTCCATAATTATTGTATAACGATAGGCGATAAAAGTTGGAAATATTACAAACAGATGATTAATCGTACCTGCAGTCTCTTCCTGTACGTTTGAAGTGATCCTGATACCACCTCCACTGGTTCTGTCAGAAGCTGTGTGGCCTCTCTAATCAAACCCTGGAGAGTCTGAGGACTCGGTGGAGTTACACTCTGCTCTTCAACGAGTTCCTAGGACAGGGACCATGATATAAAACATCTTCGTTAACGTCAATGATATTTTTCTAAATAGCCTGGCTAGGTTATGTCGGATGCTTGAAAAGCGACTCACAAACTGGGCTCTTCTGACAAAGTCAGCCCACATCAGGTTAATCCTGCAGAGATCGTCAGAAACCGAGCGACTGGTCTGTGGATCTGTGACGTCCTTCAGATAGCTTCCGACTTCGTTCAGACGCTCCCTGCAAGAGCTCCACTCGGACATCATCTCTATCGTCACCTAGAGCGAGAGGCCACGTAATCACGTCCGGAATTATAATAATAATCAATAACGCGAAATACGCAGTGTTTTTAAACACGTGAAATGTAGCAAGCTGTAGATGCGTACTTCAGCTCGCTGTCCGTGTCTGTTCGTCTGAGTTCCCTGCTCCAGCCAGGCGTGTAGCGAGCTGTAAGTGTCGCTGTAGGACTCCCATGCGGTCAGCGTGCGCGATATAGTGCCTTTTACCATCTTCACCTCCTCGAGTATCGCCGCAGTCTCGGCCTCCGATTCCTTCATCTGAGTACTGACACGGTTTGAGTCACCCGCTGGCAAAGAGGAGAGAAAAGCAATTATTAAACACTCGCATGTTTAGTGGTTTAATCCTGTAATTCAATATCGATTATACATCATAACTGCTTTCATCTTGATGTACTCAGGCTTTTAATTTTTTGGCTTTTGCTTCATTTGGCCAGAAAACACTCACTCACCCAGAGCAGACTTGCTGGTGTATTTGTTAGCAATGTGTCTGAGCTTGCAAAGAGTTCCTTCCAGCTTAGAAGTCAATTCCTGCTTGTTGACGGTCTCCTACATGACCAAACAAACCCTTTCATTCCCATCGCAAACATCTACGCGCACATTAATTTTACAGGATACAGTGAATATGCTGTTATATTCTCTTACATTCCAGTCCTTCATCAGGACCCGCACAGCCTCCTGGGAAATGTAGCCTCTTTTCCAAGTGCGTAGCTTGAGGGTAAGCTGAGCCAGCAGATCTAGCACTGTGTGTCTGTGCTCCTGGTACTCCAGTCTAATGCCATGATACTTAGCACTGACACGCACACTAGTGAACCTAATATACATGTGAACACACACCAATAAGATTCAAACATTAGTTCTGACAAAACCTAAGAAATTAACTAAATATTAAGAATCATTCCACCATCATAGCTCTATTAAAGTGATGGATTTTTATTTATTAAAGAACAGCATGCTGTACTTTTTATCCTTTTATAGTTACATTTGATGTCCCTCCCCAGCCTCACTTTTATCTCTCTCTTGAAGTTAACAAGGCAAACGCAGCTTGTCATGATCCCAAGAAAGCACAAAGCGTAAACTCATCTTTCTGACTCTTACAAAGCACTGAAAACATGACCTCACAGACAGCTTCACAGTTTCAACAACTGCACCGCTTTTATCTTTACCCCGCTCATGTGGCGTGTATGCCGTACAAACCCCTGTGAATGAGAGGTTACTATGGAAACGATAACGTATTAGAACGAGTGTGTTAATATAATATAAACAGCTGTGCTACTGTCCAAGTTGCTGTAATAATTGGCACCTTCTGACCAATCTAAATTCAGAATTAGAGATCGACCGATATTTAAGCATTTTTTCATAATTGGTTATCGATTTTGAAATATCGGATCTACCGATAAAAGGCGCCATCTTGTGGGCGTTTTGAGAATTGCGCACAGGGCCGCCATTTTTGTTGGCAGTCTGTGTTTTTTTTGGTTTGTTTTATTTGTTAGAATTATTTTTATGTGCTTTATTCATTGTACCTGTTTGTTTACCTCATCAAAGCTTTTAATTAAAAAAAAAAAAAAAAAGACTAGTAACAGTGCACTTTTTTTTTTGCACTCGTCAGACCCCTCTATTGGTGCATAAATAAGAGTTGTTTTGTTTTGTATGCAAGGACGTGAAATTGCCAAAATTGTTATGAATAAAACGGTTTGTTCAGTTCAGTGGTGGTGTTATCATTGTGTCAAAAACAGAAGTAAAAGAACGAATAAATATCGGTTTTGCATATCGGTTATCAGGCACATAAACATGCAAATAATCTGTATCGGTTATTAAAAAAATCAATATCGGTCATCTCTACTCAGAATCCAATAACGCTGCAGTACAACAGCAAGTATTCTAATCTCAGGCCCCGCTTTTGGTTGATGAAATCTAATGCTGGAAATACTCAAACCTGTCCTCAATTTGCTTGTGCCCAAAAATCACAAATTATCCGAAGGAAGAGTTTAGATTTTTAATTCACCCACCTTCGCTTTATCTCCTCCAGTTTGTCAGTAGGAACCACCATTTCTCCATACTCATCCATATTCTGGAATATCTGGAAAGTCTTCATGTGATGAGGCATCTCCTCTAGACATGACTGAACACAAACCCACGAAAATTAAAAAAATATATATATATATATATAAATGCACAATCACTTTTTTCATTATTTTTTAACATGTATTGACAAAATAGAGTATTTAACTTCATAGACCATTCATCTAAACGGATCAAATATTTAATCTGATCAATTATGATGAAACTATAAGAACCTGTATGAGGGTATAACCTCCGTAATTACAGACCCACCGCATCTGAAAAGAATCAATATCTAGTAATTACTTCAGCTTCTACAGTTACTAGAAGCACCTTAAACAGCTCGTGTTTCTTGCGGGCCACCTGAGCAGCTAGCGCATGGTCCTGACGATCATCATCACCATCAGCCAAGGCCTCCTCGGCCCTCAGTAACCAGCGGCCCACCGTGTCCAGAGGAGTGGGCAGACTCAGGTCTAGCTCTGTCTTATACTCACGCAGCTAAATCCAACAAATAAAACGATGAATTCATGAATGAAATTAATTTGAATCATTCCGATACATAATTCACTGACATATATAAAAGCATGGTTCGTTAAAGTTCTTTAAGGTTCTTCAGTGAACACAATGATGGTGTGACCTCTGACCTTTTCAGCCAAGGAATCCCAAGTACGTCGGAGAGCTCGCTGATCGTCGCTCAGCTTCACAGTCCTCTTCATCGCCGTCAGCAGCGGCATCACGGGCCGGCGCTGCTCGTTAAAGGACACCACAAAAGTCTGGAACACCTGAAATAAGGAATGTTTGAGAAAGATCACATAAAATTCATCATGCTTTATTGTTTTGTAAAATTTCCTCCAGTATTTGCTTTTAAACCATTAGTTCTGTCAGGGACATCCTCGTGCAGTCAAAAGTTACTTTCTTTTAACGCCATACTAACATTTCTTTGTAAATGTTTTTTTTTTTTTTTTTTTTTTTTTTTTATCAGTTCTTACGTGGTATCTCTCAGCATAGCTCTCGCCCTCGGTGGACTCCCATCCTTCCAGCAGCTCCTGATAGGCCTGCTCCAGCCAACATGTCACCTCCTGGACTTTCTGAGTAGGCGAGGTCTAAACACATTTTTAAGAACATATTATAAAAATACGTACCTAAAACTAAAAATGTGAACAGAATTTACTGTTCTTTATATCGCAGCTCTGTTGAATTTTCGATACTGATTAGTCACAAGGTGTCGATTAAATTTCTATATCTGACTAGTTCCGCACGCAAGGTTTATATATTTAAAGTGAGTGCTGTAATAAGTTATCGTTTCCATAGTAACAGCTTACACAGAGACTTGTATAGAGGACGCTTCACACGAACGGATTGAGTGTCAGTGCTTAGTAGCAGTCAGAGGTAAAGCTGTACACTTTAGGTTTTCTGCCACAGGAAAGCCTTCAAGACAGAGGAATTTGCGCTTTGCGGTTCCTCTAAGACACATTGCTGCCAGTTTTAGTCAAGTTTAGAATTGAGAGCCCTGACCATGAGGTATACAGTAAGTGCAGAAATACAGGGGTTTGTATTACTTCCTCATAGAATAATCACTTAATCAGTAACTACTAGGAAAGCTGAATTAGTCAACTCAGATGGTTTCAAACAGCCACTGAGGCTGAACTTGGACAGGGGAAAAAGACAAAAACTCTTTGGTCCAAATAAATTAGAAATCAAGATTAATACGGTGCTGACGGTGGTCGAGGATTACTGGACAGCCGTATTCTATACCGTGTGAAGCATTTCGCTCGACCACAGGAGTACGGTTTCGTGTAATTTGAGGAAAGTGACGCAGTCAGAATGTCAGTGCTGTTTTAAGTTCTCTGGCACTCGTTCATTCAGTCCTTGCCCAGGTTTAATGGAAGGAATTAATGGCACCGTTATAGAGGTCACCTCTTTTCATCAAGCCGCACGCCTCCAGCACACTCAAAAGGCAAAACAAAAATAAACAAACAACCGCTGGTAAGCCTGCTACTGCTGTGTGAAGCTAATCAAGACGTTGTTAATCTCATATAATAATGATACAGGTATCGGTATTTTGATGAATAAAATTACTACCAGCTTTTCTACCACAGTGCTGCTAGTGAATGCTCGATTCTGATTGGACACAAGGTGTTGACGACGTTTCTGTAACACGGACATGGACCGTTTTATTCCTTACTTAGAACGTGTTGTTAAAAAAAGCTGTGTGTAGAGTGACGCAGGACAGACAGAGAAGCGCAAAGACAATAAGACAGAGATAGAGGGAGAGGATAAAAGGGGTGAACGTACCTGTCGGAGTGGAGAGGCTGCAACAGCAGGAGTGAAGTTACAGGGCAGGTTCACAGGCGTAGTCGGAGCCAGATACTGAACCTTGGGTAGAAATGAAGCTTCAAATTAAACGTTAAAGCAACAGTTTGGCCAAAAGTGGCATTTATACAAATCAATTTTTACCGCAAATGTAGGCTAGAATCACCAGTGTAGCTCGAAGCCACCAGTTTAGCATCAAACAAATGTAAAACATATTTGAAATAAAAACTTAAATATATAAATAATCTGGGACTATAATATCTATCCAAATCACTTCCTCTGCAGGATTCTGCCTTCAAACCTTGGACCACGCCCTCTACCAGAGTCTGAGGCTGGCGTGGAGTGAGCGCAGACTCTAAACCTGGAGCTACGACAGTTTTAAGCTCTGCAACATTCCATCACAATAGATATCTGTGTCGTACAGTGTCCGAATTTAGTAATCTGGTCATAATTTAATCATCATTTAGTAATCTGGTAGCTAGTGTTATCCACTTGTGGATCTAGTGGAAAAAAAACAAAGTGTCATGATGGGGATAATTATGAGGTGATGAAAATGTTTCAGTATTCTTAAATTAATTCTTGCACCCCCAAAATCAAACTGAGCCCAGAATCCATAAGAACTGTACCTGCATGTCCTCTTCGGAAGCAGGCGTGTCTTTGGAGTATTGGAGAAACTGAGCCACATACGTCATTATGGACTTCTCATCCGGGTCTCTCACATCGACATCTGCCACACACACACAAACAATAACTAGTGTATTTATAAAAAGGAAGGTCTTTTTTATTTGGAAAAGCCAAAATAATCATTGCTGGAACAAACAGGTTCAAGAAACGCATAGGTGGATATGATTACTGTAAGCGTTGTAAAAAGAAAATAAAAATCCACAATCAGATTTATGCGAAGCACCATACAGAAAAACAGTATATTTCAATAAATTCTGACCTTAGGATTATTTTTTTTGACTCCATAATAAGCTGTAACCTCATAATTTACACTCGTACACTCAATAACTGGCACGTGTCAACTGTGGGGGGAATCTAGATTAGATATCTAATCTATAAAGACAGATAATAGAATATTTAGAATAATTAGATGCCTGTAGAGAAACGGACTAGCTGACTTGTCAGTAATGGGTCCTTAGAATAAATAATACAACAATTTACACTAATATTTACATACAAAATGTATCACCACAAAAACTGCGTGTAATTTTTGCTATATTTGCATCTTTAGAAATATATTCACTCGGTACAAAAAATTTAAATTCCGTTGTACAGTTTAATAAATAAATAAATAAATAAATAAATAAAAAGGAAGATTTTGAAACACACACCTGCTGGATCCAGTAATCGGGGTATATGTAACTCTCTCTCAGCGATCTGGAACGCCTCCTCCAGGTTCTGTCTGTTGCTTCTGGTTCTAGCCTTGGATAAGCTCACCACATCTGGCCTCAGAGCGCAGAGGATGGCCAAGAACACCACGCCGCTCCTCCAACTCGCCTTAAAGTCCTTCACGTTCAGAGTACAGCCGGCCCTGAGAGCGAACGACAGACGGACATACACAGAGAAAGATGCGGATTAGACTCTGAAACAGACCCGAATAATAAACAGAGGACAGATGAGTGGCTATCAAAGGAGAGAATGCTTATGCTTTTAAAATATTGACACCAGAGAAAAAAAACCCAACCAAACAAGCAAGTTAAAGAAAATCTTTCATTTGGAATCTCATTTATTTGTATTTAAATATACTGTAAACGCATCCTATTAGTCCTAGAAGTTCATTTTTACACACTTCTTTACATGATAGCACTAATGTACAGACATTTCTATTACAATTAGGCGCTGGTGGGCGTGTCCAGTTCACCAGGTAAAATACTGAGAATACGCACTATGAACATATAACCTCTTTCCCTGTCATCGAACAAAGTGATCATTGTTTTTTCGCAATTAAAACTTTTTTAAACAGGGTCCTTGATGCGGCCCAGGGCGACGTTGATTATTTTCCTATAACAGCGCGTCCTGAGGTATTCCTGCAACATTATAAATATTTTATTCATTAAAGAATGCCTATTATGTACGTTGTTCATAGTTACATTTAATGTTGAGGAACATCTCCAAAACAGTTACTTCCTGTTCTCATTTATGTTATACCAGCTATAAACAGTCGTTCCCTCACCAGCCTCTCTCTCTTTCTCACTCTCTCATCATATTACAGAAAAACCGCAAAGCATAAAACTTTGCCCTGAAGACCTTCCTGTGTCTGAAAACTGACACTGGAGACTCCTTATATGAATCTTCCTACAGAAAAGCTCACTTTTTCAACAACTACACACATTTTAATACGTTTATGTCGACCGTCCTTGTACAAGTTAGTGGTAGAAGACAACGTGTAGTCCTCATACTGTTCTGTGGATGTATTGACTTGTCGTCGAAATAAAAATTGCCACGTTTTCAAGCCCATCGTCTAGTTGAAGTATTAAACTAAAGTGTCTTGTCTCTCACTTGTGGCACTGGTCTCTGACCCAGAGCAGCAGAGCTTTTTTAGCGGAGATCCTGAAGCGTGTGTGTAGCGGTGACCCGCGAGGTGGCACTGGGCTACCACGTGCACTGCTGCTCGTCGAACACGTGTCCAGACTGGTCAACGACTCCAGAGACGATTGGCGAGAACTGAAGGACAGCGTGCTCGCCAGCTCCTCTATCTGGATGAGGACAGAATGAGAAACGAAAAAAACTTTAAAAAACATAAAACTAAACCGTATATGTAAGTGACTCTCTAACTCAAGTTGTAAAAAATTTATACTTGGACACTTTTTCCATCCATCTGCTTAAAAATAATAAAAGGTCACTAATTTCAGTACTCCACAGTAATATTAAACTCACATGGAAGTGCATGATGATGGTCCAGATCAGCCCCAGGATGATGGAGGGTTTGCCGTCCATGATGTCAGGAACATTTATGTTGACCAGTTTGATCTGGAAGGACAAAACAGCAAGATTAGCACATTTCTATCTCTCTAATACGATACAGGGTGCGAATGAGCATTAAAGACTCACCGATTTCCCCCTGAGGAAGGCCAGGGCTTTCTCGATGTTCGTCCTGTGCTGGAACACGCCTCTGCCTTTCTCTCGGCTCTGAAAACAATAAGGACAGGTCAGCTTAACAAAAGTAAAAAATTGAATTCTTATCTTCTTTAAATACCGAATGGGAACACGCAAGGCTTCATGACAACAGGGCAAGGATTACATGCTTGTATAGCTCTTTTATGCCGACATATTGCACATCTTGATGTGCAATCGACAATCCAATACATTTAATACAATATAATAAAGTTTTTCGTTTTGAGGAGTAAAAGGACACACCTCCTCTGCTTCTGCAGTTGTACAGAAGGTGGTCCCACATGGACACCCTAAAGAGTTGATCTTCCTAAAAACAGTTTATGCCCGGGTCACCCTTGCTCCAGTGGATACTAGACCCGGATATGTACCTGCTGTCATATCATATCATATATAAAGACTGTCCTGTGTTCATCCCAGGAAGTCTTATTCACAATATGCTACACACTTAGTATTGTTTGTCTTTACACTTCTACACATGTTTACTGTAATGATTTCCAATCGTATCTATATCTGGTTTACTGTAGAGCCACTTTGTGCCAATGTCGATATGAATAAAACTGAATTTAACTGAAACTCCTTCAGTGGGAATGACAGGCAGACAGGCCACACCCCCTTTTACTTTTATTTAAAGTTTTCTTTTATTGAGTAACACATTGCTGAACACTTAAACATCACTTTAGAGATGATTTAACACTTGGTTACAATGACATTAACTTAGTCACGATCATTTCCAGTGGTACAAAGTCCCAAACCATCAGCTTCCAGCATGTTTAATGTTACATATGGGGTTCAAGAAACACAAATGCTTGCAAACATCAGTAACAAAGATACACCACCGAAAGAAACATCCGACTTTTGTTTCTATTTATGATGCAGTCCTCCACATGATCGTCTCGTAGCGCAGGAAATGCCGGCTCGGCGTTTGAGCAGATATTTTCAATATTTGCATGCACAGATTTCAGGAACACGCTCACCATCCTCTGGCTGCACATCACCTCCAGCAGGTCCAGTAGTCTGGATCCATCTCTGAAATCAGTGAACAGGTCCAGCACGGCCACTGGAGGCCTCCTCTGAGGGGGAAAAAAAGTACACCTGGTTAAAACTAAATGGAGAGACTAACTCTAGATTTAGGGCAGTCATGTTGAGACCAAAATCTCTTCTACAAGCGAGCCTTGGCCAAGAAGACAGCACAAAAGTTCAGAAGCAGGACATAACAAATAATACATATAACAGCAACCACACTGAAACCGTTCCGTTATAAATCGATTCGAATAGATTTGAGTCTAGATGTGATTAAATGCACAAGAAGTTCCTGTAAGTCATTCCATGAAAATGAAAGTCACTACGAGAACATAAAGTGCATTTCATGCTTTTCTTTTGTTTTGCAGTTCAGAGAGAGAATACTCCACTGTGTCACACTGAAATAACGAAATAGTGAAATTTCACACTGAAATAAATATAAAGAAATATAACCATGACATTTCTGACATCATGTGTATATTTATACACCTCAATAAAGACATGCTGCTTTACTGAGATATACGATTGAGTGTAGCTAACTCCAGAATTATTGGCACCCTTCATAACAACAACAATAATAATAATAATAATAATAATTAATAAATAAATAAATAAGACCAACACGTGCAATAAGTGATATTCAGGCACTTTCCAACTTTATTACAGATTTTTATAAAACTTGTTTACTATGATCCTGATTGCTGATCCTTATTTTCTCAAGAATGATCATTTGTTTGCATTTATTTGACATATTTACAGTCAATAATTGCTATGTTTCTTTAAAAAGGAGGAAGGAAATACAATCTTTTTTCCATTATCATGAAGAGTGCCAATAATTCAGGAGTTAACTATAGGCCAATATAACACTGAAGTAGTGTGTGTGTGTGTGTGTGTGTGTGTGTGTGTGTCTAACTCCTGTTGCTGTCTGTCTCTATATTTCATTAGGTTATATTTACCCTCTCCTTCCCCCCCAACACTCCATGCAGTAATGACCTTTACTTTAGAGAGCAGGAAACAAAACATTACACTTAGAATTGTTACAAATAGGAAAAAAACTATTTCTGTAAATGTTTAAAAGTAACTTTACAGTCATTTAGAAACCTACTTAAAAAATACCACTTAGATATTACAATTTTTTTTTAATATATCACAGAGCACTCCAGACACGGTGCTCCCTTCTGTATTGACTTACTAGGAAATATGACCCCCCCCATCATCCCATACACACACACTCACACTCTCACTTCAGTGTAATGAGGTTTGGGATAACGTATTTGAACTTTCACCCCCTGACCTCACCTTTGATAACTGTGCATTTACCCAGTTGGTGAAGGTTCTCTTCTGAATCTGTTCCTGCTCCACTGAGGAAAAAAAATGAAAAAAGGTTTGCACATTAAAACAACTGTAACACAAAAAGGGTTTTCCTGGGAATTATATTATTTACATGACTAACTAACTTACAAATAAATAAATACTACCAACCAAAGGATACGCATTTTTAAAATATGTTTTATTTATTCGGTTTCTTAATTTCGAAACCATGAAAAACCTGCTTTTTTTTTTTTTTTATCCTTGTTCCATCTGTAAAATTAATTTGCTCACATCCACAAACATGGAAGTTTCCTCAACTGAGAAATAAATAAATAAAAACCTTAATTGAGACTTTATTTCTCACAACTGCGTCTTCTCTCAATTCTCACTTTTTTCTTCGCAATTTTGAGTTAACATCTCACAATTCTGACTTTTTTCCCTCCCAACTACAAGTTCATATCGCACAATTTGGACTTTATTTCTCGCAATTTGGACATGAACTGGACATTTAGTGAGTTACAAAGAAAGCATCCATCATTCTCTATATGTAGGCTATATCAGTAGACACTCGTCAGCTAGACAAGACAAGGAAAACCAGACACTAGACACTCATTACCTCGTAAGTTAGTCACAATATAAATATTGCGTCAAGTGTGAGTAATAAAGTCGCAATTACCTTACCTTACTAACCCCAATTTAAATAAATGGATTAGTTAGAATTTGAATATGTCCTATTTTTCCCCCATTACTCTAAATGTAATCAATCAGTCAAGAAGCATCTGAAATTTGCTTCTTTATTTTGCATTGCAGTCTCAGAAATAAAAGTACCAAGCTGTACTTTTTCCTTGTCTCTGGAGCACTACCATCCGGGGATTATCCTTTGTACCTTTAATATGAGAAGACACACTCTGTGTATCTTTAACTGTTTTTTAAAGTAAGGCTTTAAAGGTATGTCAGTGGTCCTTAAGGTCCGATTATTCACATTACAATGTTTTTAAAGGTATAAGTATGCATACTTAAGGAAACAAAGAATGACCTGGATGGGTCGCCGAACCATCGCAAGGCACCATGCATAAGCACATGCACACACACACACCCAGACAAACATTCGCACTGTGTAACGTTTAGAGTGCAGAACAATTCTGTATTCGAATCCTTCCTCTCTTCATCTTGCACAGAATGATACCACATTGTTCAAGTCATGCTGTTTTTGTTTCTTTCCTAATCCACTTTACCCTCATAAATCTCTGCAAAATCAGTCAAGTCCTGAGCCAGGTGCAGCTTCTCCTTCACAAGTTCATCGGCTTCCATCCTCCCAAAATCCACTTCCTGTTCTTACTGAAGCTCTTTAACATGCTCAGCTGTAATCCTAGACGTGTAAACCTGTCTCCCTCCAGCTTTCCAGACTCTCATGCAGGGCTGCAGTTGAACCGCTCCACCGAACTCAAGGCTTCTGGTAAAGAAACTCACAAAATGCTCTGATCACTTAAGAACTCACTATACTTCAGGACTGATCTTTTCCTCTCTGTCACACTGAGAGAACTCTGAACGCATCTCTCTCTCTCAGTGCTGATATACATGATCGCCCTCACTATGAATAACACTATCCAGATTTAATCCAGGAGGTGCCGCTTACACCCGAGGGATTCGTGGTGTGGGAACAAAACCATAAGGGCAAATTTATTTCATTTAGGAACTGCACCAGAGATTTATCCACAGCAAGTTAGCTTTCACTTCGCATTTAAACAGAAGAGAAGAAGGTCAGCGTTGCTAACTGTGTCAAACCATATCCTCCTGTTTGCTTTTTTTAAAGCCCTTGGCTCGAGTGATGCTGTCTCACGATAGCAAGCGGGCCGTGCTCCAAGTCACTCGAGCATGAGAGAAGAGACGAAGCAGAGATGCACAAACTTGTCCGCACAAAAAATCCAGTTTTCCTGTATATGTTGAAGATGTCTAAACCACTGGTAGTCCATCTGTGAGCATAAAAAAATAAAATAACCAAAATAGGTATATGAACTCACCTTGTAGCAGTACGTGGACGTCATCAATGTCCAGCGGGAGAGAACCGCGCTCCAGGATTGGGTCCTCCGAGGTCCTCTCTGATGCCATGGTGACCTCAAAGGGACAGACCGAATCGGATCTCCGCTAACACATGGCGTTAATCTGAGGAGATGATTCAGAGAACGTAGTCAATAGTGGACTTATTCTCACTTCTATCCATGTAACGATAATTATTTAATCTTTTATTGTGGGCCATGAATCAACAACGCAGCATGTAAGGAATAAAAGGCATCAGGGCGAGCTGTTAAAGGAAAATAATCCACGACAGGGCGGTGTGATGCAGCCTGACACAAAATAAAGCTACGGTTGCCACCCTGACGTGTTTACGATTTTTTTAATGTATTAATGAATAAACACGATTCTTTTTATCCATTTAACGTTACATTTAAAGCTGAGAAACATCCATAAAACAAGTTAGTTCCTGTCATCTCTTACGTTACAGCAGCTATAAACAGCCATTTACAGCTTATAACCATTTATCCAGAACGCGCGAGGTCGTCCGTTACTATAGAAACGACATCGCATCAAAACAAGCTCATGAACATAAACCCGCAGAGCTACACCGTGAGCCGTGCTGTGACAGAAAGTTAACCGACACGTTCTGACCAATCAGATTTGAGAACTCAACAGGGCTGTGGTTCAAACCGTAACATCCTGCGTTTCCAGTGTACTCAATCGTTGAAACTTTGAACGTAGACTCTTCATAAATAATACTTAAATAAATATCGCACTAGCTCTCAATTATCATCATTTTTAAAAAATTCTTACAATGTTTTAAGTCATTTTTGTTCATAGATCGCAAGAATTCACCGCTACAGATTAGCTAGCTAGCTAGCATCACATGACCTGAGGACATATGTGCCTTTCGCTGATGGTTAACCAGAAATTACGACGTTTCTCCACTCACCACCCGCAATTAGTTCCTGTTTACTGTTTGGAAGAAAAATTAACCATGGTTTCATCTGATCCTGTCACACACGACCTCTTGTTAAACATGTGCAGAGACATCACGAAGAAAAAAAAAAAGTTCGTAAGGAAGTACGTAGCTAGTAGACTTACAGGGGTTAAATGCCAATGAAGCTAGTACGAAGACGAGCACATAACGTGTAAATCAATTACGAATACTTTTTTTTTTTTAATGATGTGCATAAATCGTAACTACAACCGAAACGAGTGACTCGCTAGCGTGTCTCTGCTAAATGAACATGGAGGGGAAAAGGTCAGAAATATATTTATCTGTGCTGGAAGATGAACAAGAGAGGTGACCACATTAGCAGCTGTGGCATCTAGAACATCAAGCACAGTACACAATAATCTGTCACGCACGCACACACACACACAACGATGCAGTAGTCTGACTGAAATACATTTTAATTACCTTTTAAATATCCATCGTATCAATTGTCAAAATATACGCATACTATTTGTCGCTTTTTTTCTTTCTTTCTTTTCTCTTTTTTGTTGTCTTCTTGTGCCGTATACGGTACGTGTTGCATTTCACGCTGTTTCTTTTCTTAGTGTTTTTAATTAGTTTGTGTTTGGTTCAAGCATCTACGGAGTCTCAAAAAAAAAACAAAAAAAAAAACATTTTGAATTACAAGTGTACAAAAATAAGAAAAAAATCTTATTTGTTATTTGTAATCTGTAAAAAAAAAAATAATAATAATAATAATAATTATACAATTTAATATCAAATCAGCATCTTCCTGTCAGCTTGTAATTAAATTAAAAAAATTTAAAAAAAGACAACATGAAATGATCTCTCGATCTCGTTCAGAAAATCAGCAAAGTGTATTCGTTAAAACTCATCACAATATCAATATGATTTAATTCAGTCAGTACAACACAACAGTACATAACACGACAAATAACAATTAAACATTACGTTTTTAAACCTAGATTGCTCAATTAATCCTTAAAAAGGCACCAGAATCTGTTTTATTTACATACTTTCAAATTCAATTAAACTACTTGATTATTATTTTTTTCCAATTAGGAACCTAAAGCTACATCTGGATTTCTGTAAAGCGTCTTCGCGACAGTGTCTGTTGCTAAAAAAAAAAAAAAAAGACTCCATACAAACAAAACTGAGCAGAATTCACAAAGTAACTACAGAAGGGTAAATTTTTTCCAAACTTATTAACTCCCACACTGAATCATGTGACACCAGAGAATAAAACAAATACATAATCGATGCAATAATAATGTTATCAGCTTTATTATATCCAGCAACGAATAACTGTTCGTCTGTAACGTATGGTTTCCTTAAAACAACAACTCCAATGGTGATCTGTAGGATCACAAACACCTGACGCGTAGAAGAGGGCCAGAAAAAGCCACGTGACCTCTGACCCTGCAGAATGCCAGGAGCGCACAGGCCCAAAATAGCAGCAACAGCGAGATGAGAAGAACGGGCAAACGAAAAGTCACAACATAGCAAACAGTATCTGTTCTCCAGAAATTAATACTGTACATGATAAACACTGTGTCTGACGATAGAGAAAACACACACTTTTATTATTATCATCATTATATTATAAGAATCGCACTGCAATATATGAAAGGTCCAATATAATTACGTTTATCGTCTTTATCATACTGTATATAAGATATACATTACGATCTAGTGCATATATAATAATATAAGTTTATTACTGCTATTATTATTAGTACTATAGATTGAGGACTTGTTTTAGTCCCTGGTGTCATGTGATTCAATGTCAGAGTGAACGTAACTGAATCATTCAGCATAAAACTATTCAGAGCTCAAATTAAAAGTCTAAATCCAAACCAGTCCGAATTAACATCTTACAACAAATACGTTTCCTGGCAAATTCCTGTAAACACTACTTTAACTTTTAAACGCCACTCATTATAACACGACTTGTTTGTTTGTCTTAATATACTTACACGTCGTGGGAAAAAAAAGTCCGATTAAAGTTATCAAAGTTTCCAATTTCCAGTAAACATGAACTGTAATTGCTGCTGTGCGCGTGACACCCGGCCCCCTTCTTGCCCGCAGCCGCGCGCTCACAGCCACTGACTCACTACAGAAAGATCCGATGAATCGTTTCTATGAGAGTCGATTCGTGAAAAGAATCGTTCTAAAGTTGCGCCTCGTTTTATTGAAGCCGCTTTTTGCCACTTTAATATCAATAAGTATGGAAAAAAAATAACGACAAACACGTCTTGAATGAATGACTTCATCTAATAAATGATGATAAATTGATCTCGTAACGGTGTTTATTCAAAATTATGGTTGCAGAATAATAAACAAACATATACAATTCTAAACACAAAGGTTAGATTTAATACATCACAGCACTCAAAGTTTCTCAAATAATTCAATGTCTCATAATAGGTTATATTTCCGTGGTCGTTATTATTATTATTATTATTATTAAGTTCTCTATAACTGTTGTCAAAGGCGTCTAAATTAATTAACAATATATCAGTTTAAACTTAATTGTCGGTTGTAAGCTTTTGTTTTAGCTTTCTACACACTCAACGTTTTTTCATTCAAAATTACACCTCTTATATTATTACTATAAAGCAAATGTGTTGGGTTTTTTTTTTTTTGCATATATTTGTTTTATTTGTGTATATTTGTACAAACAAATCATCCATTTAAACATTGAGTCCCTCACCCGCTGTGTTTATGCTAAGCTAACTTTACAAACGAACACTAATTCGCTAAAATATATCTTCTCAAAGCTCTTACTTACATGAGATAAACGGGCAGAGTGGATAAGCAGGCGTTAATTATAAAGATGTAGGGGTTTATCGGGTTCAAAATGTTGAATTTTGTGTAAAAATTCGTTAATTCGTGTTTTATTTTTGAATTCTTTCACACCAACAGACAAACACAGGTGCGCGCGCGGAAAGAGTGACGGCAAGCAGCCTCGAGAGGGCAACGCACGCGCGCCTGTACAGCCCTGCGCGAAAGTTTACACACCCGCCGGTTTTTGAGTGGAGAATGTCAGAGATATCTAGACCTCTTTCTTTCTTTATTACGCATTTTTTTTTTTTTTTAATAAAACAATGGGATTTCAAGAAGTTAAAAATGAAATGTGGATATGTTCTGCAACAAGACAACAAAACATAAGTGTGTTATAGAGTCAAAGGGCGGGGAATTATTCACATCATTCATTAAAAAAAGACATCTATATACTTTTTATATATTCCTATATACAATTCGAGCTGCAAAAGTAGTCAAATAAAAATTTAAATATTAATATTTGGGGTTAAAGTATATAATGATTAATAAACATCAAAACTATCGCAACTTGATTCATTTAACAGGTTTGGTTCAAAGATCCGAATCAGTAAAGTGAATCATTCGTCACTTCCGCTTTTAGGGTGGTTCGTGTAGAAGGATGAAACTCGAAGCGCTCTATTCTAAGTATAACCTCTAACATTTTTAACTGGCCTGGAAAAATAGGCTTTTTTTTTTTTTTAAAGAGTCGATGATTCAATAATAATAATAATAATAATAATAATAATAAATAAATAAATAAATAAATAAATAATAATAAGTGGTTAATGCTATTGAATATTAATTCTGAAGCACAGTGACACATTCACAATAATGCAAAAATGTTCAGATAAAATGCACCTTTTTTTCTAAAGCAACTCTTAATTGTCCTTTACTTAGACAAATAGCCTCTTGTTTGCTTTTAGACTATGCATGGTATAAATATTACATGGAAAAAATACAGATGTTATGTAAGTCCCTGGAGGAAGGGAGGATGCTTGTGAAAGAAACAAAAGAAAGTGATGAACATGCTAAGTTTTGCACTCAGTGTAAATTAGTATAACGACTGGAGATGTTTAGTGATTTTATGTGTTGGTGCAAGTCCTGCTTCAGGATTCCTGTTTGTTTCAAATTACAGATGCATTATATCACACGAACAACAAATTCATCCAGTCCAGTGCTAATTCAGTTTGACTTTAATAATGCCTCTCGGTAATTCTAAGACTGACAGAGATATTAATTTAGCCGGATGCGTCTTAGCTCGTCTGAGTCCTGAGGTAGGATAATAAACCTGGTACCAATATCTCTGTCTCCAAGCGTGTCTCACTCTGTGTGGATGGATGGATGGATGGATGGATTAAAGGATATGCCGACGTCTCTTAATTTTTCATGCTGTTAACTCAGAATACAAATTGCGTCTCTTTTTCCTGTTCACTAAGCCAACGGGCGAGGCCCAGTACCTGAGACAGACGCCAGTGACGTTCAGTAATAATGCCTAAGGGGAGGATTAATGCACAATCCCCCACTCACACACATACATGTAATTGCTTGGAAACACATTACACCATGATGTAATGTCATTGATGAGACTGAGACAGCCCTTGTTATAGTTTGGATGTGAATATTAGTCTCATTTTATATAAATTGCAGCTCTGTCAGGTTTCTGAGTCAGATGCAGTCATCTAAAGTGAGCGTAGACAGCTTAAAATATCCACGAGAAGCTGAACAGATTGATCAGAAGAAAAGCGAGTGTCAACTTTCATCCAGAACTTCAATGACCTTCATAAGATTTCAAACTCCACGGTAAGAAGATGAATTTTATTTCTAAACTTAGATCATTTGTAATGCCAAAGTACATATTTAGGAAATAATGCACAATCGGGCATGCTGTTATAGGAAAATAATCAACGATGGGATGAAGTGTCTTATCCTGAAGTGTGAAGTTATTCCTCTTATACAACAGCAATTTGCCGACTCTAACAGATCTTTTTTTTATCCCTTTATAGTTATGTTTAAAGTTGTGGAATATCCATGAAACAAGTTAGTTCCTGTTCTTACTTGCGTTATGGCGGCTATAAACAGTCGTTCCCTCACCAGCCTTGTCTCTTGAAGTTGATAAGACAAAAAAAAAATAATTCAGCTCGTCATATTACCGAGAAACCGCAAAGTGTAAACTCCCCTGTCCTGAAAACTGACACTGGAGACTCCATAAATGTCTCCTTACAGAAACCTTCAGCATATCACACTTTTTTTCACTACTTGTTTAATCATCCATCCATTCATTTCCTATACCGCTTATCCTATAGGGTCGTGGGGAACCGGGAGCTGGTCCCAGGGAGCATGGGGCACAAGGCGGGGTACACATCCATCACACAGTCACACACATTCACACTCCAATCAGCCTACCATGCATGTCTTTGGACTAGGGGAGGAAACCAGAGTACACGGAGGAAACCCCCGCAGCACGGGGAGAACATGTAGACTCCGCCCACACAGGGCAGTGGTGGGAATCAAACCGCTGAATTTTTTTTTTTAATTGCTAAATCTGTAACAATTTAGTGTGTACACTTGTCATGTGACAAGTTCGTGCATTATCTCACTTTATGCAGTGAAATTAACACCACATATTCTCTCTCTCTCTCTCTCTCACGCTCTCTCTCTCCCTGTGTGTGTGTGTGTGTGTGTGTGTGTATGTATGTGTTTACAGGCTCTCTGCCATGTCTCTAAGCTGTGCCGTGGTGTGTGTTTTGTTGGGTTTTTCTCATCCGAGTCATGCGTCTGCTGTGAATCTCCAGTGTTTTATCGGCTGTGCTGTCAGAGAGTTCACCTTCCTGGCCCAGAAACCAGGATGTGGGAGACTGCAGATCATCACCGACGCCTGCTGGGGGCGCTGTGAGACCTGGGAGGTGAGAAACAACACACACACACACACACACACAGTTATAGGATAGACCTGACAACCTCAGTAATGTGAGTTTCCTAATAATGTCCGAATAGTTTACACGGTTAATTAAACAATATTACATTTATTTCATATTTTTGACCTGATGATGATCTGAAGCGCAGGATCGCAGGATAGCTAGTGGACTTGTCCTCCCGAACCATCATTAAAACGACACATTAGCACAAGGGCACCATTACATAAGGCCGCACTCTTGTAGAAAACCATTAAACGTGTCTAGAACGTGTCCCTCGTCACCTGTTAAGCCATTAGGAACGTTTATATGGTTTAATTAACACTAAACACCATCAATACAAAACCTCGAGAGACCCAGAGAACCCTGTTATGGCTTCCAGATCTCTTCTATCTCTACTATTTGCATATATTGGATCATAATTAAAGCCGGGACTCATCTAAAAATCTGGATATTTAAGAAACACACTACTTCATTTGCTTTATTTATTCATGCCCTTTCACAAGAATAATTCTAGGGTTGTAC
>JANDJT010000169.1:34910648-34924270 GCA_024331685.1 Stegophilus panzeri | reverse complement strand
TGGATATTTAAGAAACACACTACTTCATTTGCTTTATTTATTCATGCCCTTTCACAAGAATAATTCTAGGGTTGTACATTAATATTTTCAATTCATAATTCATGGTTATCACGATACATAAATCAGCTCTCAAAGAAATCTCTAAGCATATATTTGCGTATATTTGCCTATGGTACTAATATAGTATAAGATTCACCATGAAAGGTGCAGATTAGTATACTGTATTTAACGCATCAGTGCTGAATCGACTGAAGCTGAAGCTTAATTTACACTCACATCAAAGCAAAGGAAAAAAAAAAGCCCTGTCTTCGATTTTCCATCGCTTCTGAATTATTGACTGTGATTGTAATTTTACGAGATAGCAGTTAAAGGCTTTTACTTTAACTCAAATAATTATTCACCGAAAAAATGTCTAACTCAGTTTGCAGTGGAGCTATTTTCATGTATATAAGTATTCTCAGAAAAAAAGAAAAAAAAATTTTACTCAGTAAAGTTAACAAGTCGTGGAAATTTGATGAAGGAATTATTTCTGATCCAGACCTCCTAATACATAATGTTCTCACATCTTAGATAGTGCAGTAATTACATTTAAATGACTGCATTAACTGAAGAGATTACTTGGAAAGTGTAAGTCACATTCATCATTAACGTGACCAGTACTGGAATAAGAGAAACAGCACATGCTTATAAAGTGGAAGTCTGTAAGGCACAGAGCCATCCTTAATCGCAATTTGGTGTACTTGTGTGTGTTCTTGTGCTTTCCAAGAAGTGAAGTGTCCCCCATTTCTCGAATATGAAAAAAATAAACACTACAGCCCTATTCAGACTGGGTTTGTTTCACTATAGAACGTGGTGTATCTCTGGAACTGTAGCTTCACCCAAATCTGTCATGTCAGAATGGTTTGGAAAGATTACGTCATCTTTTACCTACTATTAAACAAACTGTATAACAATAATAATAATATCGCACATGAATTGGCGCATTGGTATAGATTCAGTTACATTCTCTGGGAAAAGAGGTTCTGAACATTTTCGCTCTTTCCCATCGTCTCTCGCCAAAACCAAACCAAACCAACACCGACACCAAGTCGAGGTTAAAACGCAGGACGATAAAACCTAAACGACGTTAGCATTAGAGACGAGACATATTCAGGAATGTTAGTTAAGTTATTGAGTTCCTAGGACAGATACAGGCTACAGGACATGTTTATGATTACGTGACCTTCTATGTTCATGTGACTGCTCGGACAACGCAGTCCGATTGTCCGATTCAGCTCAGACAATTTGTCTGAGCAGTAACGTGACCATAGTTCCACCTATCATGTCTGTCTCCATAGAAACCAATCCTGGACCCGCCCTTCATCGAGTCCCATCAGCGAGTGTGCACTTACAACCAGACTCGATTCATCACCGTGCAGCTGCCCAACTGCTCGGCCGGCGTGGATCCGTACTACACCTACCCCGTGGCCCTGAGGTGTGACTGTGGCGTGTGTGTGACCAGCACCACCGAGTGTATCACCTCCATCTGAGAGAGACAGCCAGGAGCCTCGCTTTCCATCTCTCTTTTCCATCTTTCCTTAACTGCTAAACCCACAACGTGAATGAAAATATATCATTATGATTGAACGTTAATCATCATGGTGCTGTATGTTGATGAGAGAGAGAGAGAGAGAGAGAGAGAGAGAGAGAGAGAGCGCTCCCATCGAATCTATCATCAAATACTTTACTAGACAACATTACAGACAGGGTGTATTAAAGGTGCGGTATGTAATATTCAAAAGTATTTCAAGACCTGTAACAGTCTTCCCATTTTAAAGACACCTTAGCGAATTTGTGATTAACGATATTATATTCCAATGGATCGTTCTAGTTTCTTCATTATAGGCTTCTGTTTACATTCTTGACGTTCTGGCCCTGAAATTAGCTTCATCTCCAGCCAGAGCAAGGAAATGCACAAGCTGTATGTAGTTTGAACCGAGCAGATGAGATCACCTGGAGCGATCGTGAAGGCTGCTTAATGTTTCCTTCAAAGTTGCAGTTCTCCTCGCAGGCACTAGAGGGCTCAAAATAATTACAAACAGCTCCTTTAATACATTTTGTATCATTTACTGCTATCAAAATGTCATAAATTCAGACCTAAAACTTGCACTAATGGAAGCTTTAAAACTATTAAAAATTTTGATCCCCAAGTTTATGTTACTTTATTTGCAGTGCTTTTCGGTGTTTGTGTCCAATTTTTATAAGACATTAAATAAATGCTTTTTGTTTGCTCACATCTAGAGTCATGAGCATGAAACAATACACACACACACACACACACACACACAAGAAGTTGAAAGTCCAAATATAAAAGCATGTTTTTGTAGCAAATCTAAAAATAACTCACCTGTTTCTCACCTGATGTTGAGAGAGGTAATGAGTGATATTAGTGAGAAAGAAGAGAATAATGCGCATTAGACAGAAGCTGGTGTTTAATTACGTACTTAAATAAAGCACAAAGGCTGGCGAGCTCACGCAGTGACACAGAAACGCAGCCAGTGCTTCATCTCTTCATGCTTTAGGTGAAAAATATAACTGATCAAATCACCCATGACAGTGCTGTCTCCTTAGGCAAGCTTGAGTTTATTTTTTGCATGCACACACACACACACACACACACACACTCACACACACACTCTCACACACACACACACTCACACATGAAAAGATCTGTCAAGAAAAATGAAACAAGAGCCATGAAAAGAATCAGCTTTGAGCCATTTTGAGCCATTTTAATCACTATTTTTCACTCACTGCCATTTTAGTCGTTCACTTATTCACCCGTTCATCAGTTTATATGCCTACATAACTCGCTCGCTCACTCAGCAATTTCTTCACTCACCGGTCCAAACACTCACTATGTCACTTATTCCGTCATTCATTCACTCACTCAACTATATATTCACTCATACATCCCCCTTGACTCACTCATTCCTTCACCCATTCCGTCACTTATACTTCCGCTTGTTCACCAACTCATCCACTCACTCACTCATTCACCCTCTCACTCGCATATTTGCCACTTCATTCACTCACCCACTCAGTTATTCACCCATTCAGTCTCCTATATATGGACACACTCATTTATTTCCTTACTAATTCATTGATTCACTCACTCACTCACTCACCCACTCATACCCCCACCCTTTAACTCCCTCATTCATTTACTCCTCCATCCCTCCCTCACCCAGTCACTCAATCATACTCCCACATTTTTACTACCTTACTAATTCACTCACTCAATTACTCACTCGCCCACTCATACCCCCACATTTGATATCCCTCACTCATTCACTCATTCATTCACTCACTCACTCACTATCTTACTTCTTCACTTACTCACACACTGGTCACGTCACTGTAACTTAAAATGGATAAAAAAGTACAATGTCTTCATTAAAATTGTGTGCACACTGCTGTTGAATAAGAGGAGTTAAACAAAATGATGAAACTTCGACATGGTAGCAGTAACTCCACTTCATGACACCGCCCCGTCATTGATTAGTTTCCTATAGCCGCATGACACTGAGTGTATTGTATATAAATGCTTCACTTGCATTGCTCTGTAAGCTGAAGAGGAGACAGAAGAGAACATTGCTATTTACTAATCAGAACCGGAGGGTGAAATACCTGCACAGGCTCGACGCAGTCAGCAAACACAGGACTGCGGGATATTTTTCTGGTTTAATACTGTTTAAATAAATTCAAGCCGTCTTTTGAGTTCTGCACCGTTTTGCTTGAAAGCTGTCCAAATGCCTCTCATACCTCTGGCTGCATTCAGGCACGGCGTAAGTGACAAAAGTACGCCGTCTCTGTCGGATCAGTTCTATGCAATTAAGCGAATGAAAATGAAAAATAAATGAAAAATAAATTCACCAAGTTTGGAATGATACGTGGTGAAGGAGATGGAGGAGAAAACCTGATTATTGCAGAAAGAGCAGCTGGGCGCTAATGAGAGAGAGAGAGAGAGAGAGAGAGGCAGAGAGACAGAGAGAGAGAGGCAGAGAGAGACAAAAAGAGAGAGAGAGAGAGAGAGACACAGAGAGAGAGAGAGAGACACACAGAGAGAGAGAGAGCAAGAGAGAGACAGAAAGAGAAACAGAGAGAGAGAGAGAGTGGCAGAGAGAGAGAGACAGAGAGAGAGAGAGACAAATAGAGAGAGAGGGAAACAGATAGAGAGAGAGAGAGAGCAAGCAAGTGAGAGCGAGCGAGAGAGAGAGGCAGAGAGAGTGAGAGAGAGAGAGAGAGAGAGAGAGAGAACAAAACATACAATGCCAAAAATAACATCGGACAACTAAAGATAGAAAGATTCATTCTCTTCTATGACTGTATTTCCTGGAATACATGATCTTTTGGTTTTCTAGGAGCGGCTCTGTATAATATCATCCATCCATCTTCCATACCAACTTATCCACAAGGACTTGTACGTTGGAGATGCCACATAACGTAAGCCCAATAATCCACTCATCCATTTTCTGTAGCGCTTATCCTACACAGGGTCGTGGGGGAACATGGAGCTTATCCCGGGGAACTCAGGGCACAAGGTGGGGGTCACCCTGGACGGGGTGCCAACCCATCGCAGGGCACAATCACACACAACACAGTGGACAATCTGGAAACGCCAATCAGCCCACAACTCATGTCTTTGGACTGAGGGAGGAAACCGGAGTACCCAGAGGAAACCCCCAAAACACAGGGACAAAATGCAAACTCATTGTACACATGGCGGAAGAAGGATTCAAATGTGCTAATGTGCTAAGCCACTGTGCCCCACTATATAACATTTTGTCAATAATTCTACAATTACGAAAATATTAAAAGAGGTCACACTGCTGCTGCTAGCTTACAACAATCTTATCAAGTCAATCACAATGTTTCAGCGTTAAACGTCGCTGCGTAGTGACGTATTGGTAAAGATGAACTTCCAGATTCTTTATGCAGTTAAACACACACACACACACACACAGACACACACACACACTGCACATGAATCCTCGAACCATTTGTCACAGAAGACCCGAGGTTCTCTGTTTTCACGTTCTCCTTCCTCCTGCCCACACGCACTGTGACGAGACTTCTCCAGGAGTTTCCGAACTAATTTCTATCTCGTCTTCATTATGAGGCAGGAGGGACGACGTTTTGCTGCAGGAGAAGCTGCAGAATTAAACCGCTAATGAGACGAGCTGCAGCAGATGAGTAACTTCGTCTATCTGTTCGGCTCCGCGCGCTCGTTTAATGTTTTCTAACGAGTAATAAACATCAGGGGGAAGCAAAATAAAGCAAAAAAATGATAGTGCTACACGGGAAATGGGTGTTATGGGGCATAAAGTAATTTTTTGCTCTCAAATACTCAAGTATCATTCCGTTTATCCATGTACACAAAAAACTAAATAAATTATTAGTGTACAAACTACAAATAAATCAAAATGTAAAACTAAAAAAAGATTAAAGTTTCTATAGCATGGTTTAATTTCAGATTAAAAGTGTAATAAGTCAGGTTCACTCAAAGAGATGAAGGTTTGCAGAACAGTGATAGCATAGAAGCAGACACGGAGAGAGACAGACAGCAGAGAGGACGAGGACGCACTGGGCTGCTGCCATGGACGAGAAGAAAGAGAAAGTGTAAGAGACAGGAAGAGGAGGAGATGGAGGCAGTGAGGAGGACAGATAAAGAAAGGAGAAACGGAGAAAACACAGGAAAACAGGGAGGACATCAGAAAACAATAATCTGCTGAGACAGACAGAAGGAAGAGAGACAGACAGTGGAAGACATGGGGGGAAAGAAAAGGGATGAAGAAAGGAGAGAAGAATATAGGGGACTGTGCAATAAGGAGAAAAGGGAGAGAAGGGGGAAAATGACAGACCAAAAAATACAAAAAATAGAGAGGGAAGAGAGATAGTGGCACGAAAGAAGAGAGACAGAGAGGCAAGACAGGGAGAAAAAGAATGACGGAGTAGGGATAAAGAGAGAGAGAGAGAGAGAGAGAGAGAGAGAGAGAGAGACGTAGAAAATACAAAGGATATAAGAATATATTCCACTGCTGAGTCAGACAGAGAGGGACATGAAGAGTGAGGAAGGACAGACAGAGAGAGAACAAGGAAGAGGGAAGGGGAGAAGGAAGAAAGACAGAGCGGAAGACAAAGAGAGAGGGAAGAAATGGGGAGATGAGGAGGATGAGAGGAAGAGAAGAAAAAGGGAAGAAGGACAGACAGGAAGATGGAGAAGGAAGAGAGAAAACAGAAGGAAAGAAGGAAAAATGACGGAGATAGGAAAAACAAGGGAAAGAAAATAAAGAGAAGACAGAGGGGGCAGAGAAACAGAGGGAAAAGATAGTCGGGGAAAAGAGAGGGAAGACAGGAAGACGGAGGAGAGAAGGGACAATGTAATAGAAGAGAGAGACGATGAAGAGGTAGACGAAGGACAGAGAGTGAGAGAGAGAGAGAGAGAGAGACTGGCAGTAACAGACTCAGCGATACTGAACATTCTCCTTCACCCTGAGGACAGAGAGCAAAACCAGACAGGAGGAAAAGTCACGTCCTCTAGTTGGACTGAAATTACAGAGACACAGAGGACTGAAGTGTAAGACAGTCTGACTGACACTGACACGTCACGAAAACACGACAGGACGTGACGAAACTGATACTACAGACCAAATCACCGCGTGTGTACTCGGACCGAAAAACTCGTCTCCTGCGTGAAATACTAGTAAATATGAGTGTATGTAAATCTCTCTCTCTCTGACGGCAGTGCAGTCCGTTATCGTTTCTATAGCAACAGCTCGTTCCTCTCATTCCTCTCTCCTCATAAACGGATTAAAAAATCGTCGATACGGCGACGTTTTCTGTAAGGAGAGGTTTATTTAACGTCTATGGAAGGAGTCTCCGGTGTCAGCGGCAAAGTCTTGTTTACGTTCTGTGGTTTCCAGGTAACACGACAAGCTAACGGACACTCGAGAACATTAAACTGATCAAAAGTACAACATGTCCTTGAATGAAGAGAAATAGTAATCATTAACAAATTGCTTCAGTAGAAGAGGAATAAAACACTTCAGGACATGTTACTGGAAAATGATCAACTTTGGTGTGGTAGCCGTAACTCCGCTTCGTCTCACCGTGCTTTCATTGATTATTTTCCTGTAACGACATGCCCCCAAGTGTTTTATTCTTTACTTATGCTTGATCGCTCTGTGTCCTCTGATCTCCATCTAATTCTCTCGCTTTCAGTAGTCCAGAGCATCCTCGTGTCTCCACTCATTCTGTCTACGATTAAAAACATTGCTGTGTTTGTATCTGAAAGTGTACTATCTGGTTTTTTTGAGCTCCTGTCTGTCTGCGATCTCACGGCTTTCATTGCATGTCTCGTTCAGATAAAGCACTAAACTGTGCGGTCCACACACGTTAACTCCAGCGACCGGGAGAGAGAAATCAATCCAGAGTAAAAGCAAAAAACGGATCAAACCCTGACCAGTCTCTTAAAACTTCACTGCAGACGACAATAAATAGATTACATTCATATATGGCAAGAAAACTGACACCATGCAAGTAAAAAAAAAACAAAATTAAGACAATTTACTGCTGCTGACGTGGGAGTTAACGTGGGCAGTATTGCATTAAAATAACTCTCTTCGCTCAAGGCTTCTCTCGGCGGAGAAGAAACTTCTCGCTCTTTCCTGAAATTGGGGTCGTTTCAGAAGTTATACAGTCGCTCAAAGGTCCAGGACCAGCAGTCGTACGTGCAAGCATTTTTCTTGAAGGAGCTCATTAGCGCGATGTAACGGAAGCTCACCGTGTCTCACACTTCGGCATCGCACCTCTGAAGCGAATCGGACCTGAATCTTTCCAAACCAGAGACGTGTTTTATCACATGTAATGACTACACCTTCGGTTGGTTCAGTGGGGAAAATCCCAACCGGGCTCGTGATGTACTACCTCCAGCTTGTGCAACCGTAGCATAAAGTTACTGCCTAGTCAGCTAAGAATTAACTTTATATAGCGTATATATATATATATATATATATTACACACTATAACATACTACTCTGAGAACAAAGGTTCTCAGAAAGTTCGAGAACCTTTCTGGTGTACAGTCAAATCAACAATCAAAACGAAAACTGTAAATTTATCCTCAAAGGTATAATCGGTCCAATCGAACGCAGTAAAACAGCGACTCCGCTCTGAATCGACTCGACTCGACTCGCAGGAAGTGAATCGAACACGCCTTGTCTTTTTGGTTGTAATATTTGTAACTTTGTTTTGTAGATGCGAGCTGATAAACTGAACCAAAGGACAGAGCTGTAGCACTGAAGAAATTTCATGTGTTCTGGAATAAACACAAAAAACCCCTCATCTGTATCACCGGATGTGCCACAGAAAATGATTTAAAAAATAGTTATTTATATAAGTATGTAATCGTTCATTTAGCGCCAACAAAATTTTTGTGATTTGTCTGTGCGCTTGCCTTTTTTTTGGGGGGTTTCTTCAACCTTTTTCCGATGCCAAGTTTCTGACCAATTAATGTATCAGTACATTTTTGTTCAATTGTGTATTAATTAAGTGCAAAAATGAAAATCAAAGCAAACAGCAAATTAATCAAATGTATCAGTTTTGCGAGAGATCACAAGCTTGAATCCATCTTTGGCTGTCCAAGACAGTAAAATTGGCTGTGATCTCTTGGTGGGAGGGGCATACTCTCTCTCACATGTCAATCACACTATGTCCCATGTCAATCACACTAGCCAATCGCAAGCTCATGTATGCGTGATAGGGTGGATAGCGCTCTCCTCTACCCTGTGACACAGAATGAACAACGGTTTTGAAAAGATGCGGTTGGCTGGCGTCACTTGTCTCGGAGGAAGCACGTGTTGTCCTTCAGGCGAGGAATTTTGGAAGACAAATGAGGGGGAATATAATAATTTCACTCTGGTTCAGACTTCCTGATGATTTATTTCATCTTAACTAGACTTATTAGGTTTAGTTACTCTTACCTTTGAGTTGTGTGCTCATCCTGAAGTCTCGCTATTTACCTGCGCTAAGTGGATCTACCTGTGCCTTCACTATATAGCAACGTTGTGTTCACATCTTCCTCCTAAAAACAAACAAACAAACAAACAAACAAACAAACAAAAAATATCCATCCTAACGATATTCTTTCACTCTACCTGCTTCTACAATCCTACTCAGCGGTAATCGAATCTTCATTAGCCGTTCTCTTATAGGTTTATGAGAAGACATTTCGGTTTTTGGTTTTTTTCAGGCGTATCGTGCCACTTTTAATCAAAACTCTCCATATTCTGAATAAATATCATCCAGATAATCAGAGTGAATAAGCAAACGTCATCTGCATGCAGTCATCTGCATAATGTACAAGCATGTACTGTATAATATCGTACAAATATGATCAACATTTGATAGGCTTTTTGTCTTTGGCAAACCAGAACCCAGCTGTACATGCAGAGTTTAAAAAAAAAAACCACAACAAAAATCAGAAAATAGCTTCTCGGTAGTGTCTCCATAAGTGTCTCCATCTTAAAGAGTACCTGTTGTGCAAAGTTGTCTAACAAAGTTCCAGAGATTCCAGCAAATCTAAGTGTACACAATGCTCCTTCTGTCCAACGTACCACTAGCCAAGCTGTCACATTTAAAAAATCGTTGAGGGTCTCAACACTTTTCAATGAAAACTGACATTTTCAAGAACCTCTGAACAAACCTGGTCTTATTCACATACAGACCAGGGCTTCAGGAGTTTTTTTCCGGTTCAGCATTTATTTTTGCTTTTGCTCAGATCACAGCTTCATCGCTGTCTGAATCAGGACTACGCAGTGTAGAGACGGTGAAAGGTTCTTCTGTTCTGGGTTTGGGTCTGTGTATTTGAGGCGTACAGGTCTGACCCGGTGAATCATTCTGTTCTGAGAGCAGTCTGAGGATCTGGCCTATTTGTTCCTCTAAAACAGCCATCCTGGAACCCAAAGCTTGGATTTCAGCCCGTAGCTCCAGCCTTGCTTCCTGAAGCGTGGTATGAAATGACAGCCCGTGGTGTGAGAACATATCCCTAGAAGGTTGTCCTTCTCCTCCACAACAGCTGCTATCATCTGGTTCTGGACTCTGCACTTCTTCTACCTTATCTATTCTCTGATCGCTTTGGGTTAACCCGCTATCTAAGGAGTCTGTTTTTCGGAGCGAGTTCTTTCTGGACCTGGTGACGTCCACGACGCCTTCGATCTGCACCTTGACCTCGGGCGAGAGCCGTTCTATAGACACCGCTTTCGTCATGTTGTTCAGCCCTTCTTTCCTGCTCTCCTGTGGTGGCGAATCCGGTAGGGCCACGTTGTTTTTCAGCCGCATCCAACCACGACCAGTTGTGACCGGTTTGGTGCGTGTGGTGTTGCTCAGCTTCAAGCGGGTCATGCTCGGGGTTTGATCTCCAGCGGGCTTCAGTTCCATGACATCGCAGTTGTTTTGTTTGAGCAGGTCACCAGGTTTGGAGAAGGACAAAGAGTTCTGGATCGGTGTGATCTGCGAGATGGTGACCACGCTGCTGCAGGAACCTATGCTAGATCTCCCATTCTGCACTGCATGGAGTGTGCTCTGGGGGATGGATGTGTGTGTGTGTTGTAGCGGAGTGTTTGAACATAGCTGGAAGCTATGCGTGTGAAGTTGCTGCTGGTTCTTCTCCACATCGATTTGGACTGAAGCCTCCTGGTTGCGGAGCTCCTTCTGCTGTTTGAATTTCTGCAAGAGTTTTCGGACCGGGTGGTCCACAGGGATAGTCAGCGGAACCTCGTTCTTCGAGCGCTGACGTTCCTCTTCCTCCTTCTTCACATCACTGATCTTACGGAAGACAATCTAAAAAAAAAAGAAGAAGAAGACATATTTATGCACAAGGGCCTTTGGGATATACATAGACCATTAGAAAAAAAAAAGGGTTCCTTACGGGTTCTTAGGAAAATTAAGGGTTCATAGCATCCTAAAGTGGTTCTACTTAGAACTCACTCTGATAATAAGACACACTGATATAGAAACACACTTAAGCTCTCAAAACATTTTGGTTGGTTGGTTCTATGTAGAACCCTACACCAAGCTGTTTTCTTGATAAAAGAACAAACATTTTCTTCTTAGTCCCTAGAAAATGTCATTTGAAATTTAGCTCAACCCTAACTAGGGTTTTAAAAGGTTCTTTAAGGGTTCTTTAAGGAACATCTAAGGTTCTTAGCCTCCTACTTGGACCCATCTATGATGGTTATACAAACTGTTACAGGAACAAACTTAAACTTTCTGCAGAGCCCTACAAAATTGGTTTTATAATCAGATAGGATTCCTAGTAGAACCGTTCTTTGGAAGATAAGAACCCATAATTATTCAAAGAACCCTTAGAGATCCCTCTGAGAATGCTTGTTTTACGAGTGTGGAAAACAAGCATTATTGCACATTATTTAGAATTTAACTAAAAATTTATCCAAACTGTTTTGTACACTCTTACACAGAACGGTTCCTCAAGGGTTCCTTAAGGGTACACTGGATAATTTAGGGTTCTTAGCCCTTTAAAAACATTGTACTTGGAACACTCTCTGATGGTTATATGCACTGTTATAGCAACAAACTTAAACTTTTTGCAGATCCCTACATAAATCAGTTTTCCGTTCAGACAGGATTGCTAGTAGAACCATTCTGTGGAAGCTAAGAGCCATTAATAAACCAAACAACCCATAAAGAACCCTCAGAGAAGGTTTTTTTTTTTTTTTTTTTTTTTTTTAAAGAATGCCTGCATTAATTAATTAGGCAAGTGTTTGGTACAAACTTCAAATTGTTGCTCATTATTTTCTTCTTAATACCTAGAAACTTTCAGGAGTGTAAAATTTAACTAAACTGTCCTTATACTTCTTTAAAAAAAAAAATCGCATCGGATAATTAAAGGCCTCCTGAAATGGTTCTAATCCTTTCTAACAGGAAAACACTCTGTAGGGGTCTGTAAGGGTTCCTCCAGACGGACAACAAAAGAACCCTTAAGGAGTGTACATTTAACCTTATTTTTCTTAAACAGTATACATATAGTAGGTCCAAACGCTTGTTATGAACAGTTAAGTGGAAAGGTTTGCATCCCTCATGCTGTCTGGGTGGAAAGAAAAAAAAAAGAAAAGAAATGTAACCCCTATTTTACAGTTTATCTACGAAAAATTTAATCCAAGGATGTTACAAAGACAACAATCCAAAAAAAAAAAAAAAAAAACTCTTGAAAACAAAAGAGCTTTACCACGAGGCTCTCGGTCTCCAGAGCGGATTTGAAGAAGGAAGCGTATGACATCTGGCAGAGTTTTAACAGAAATGTCAAGACGGATGTGCAAAGATTTGCCAAACAGTCTGGCAGCGTTAGAGGAGATGTCAGGAGGAATGTGCCGAGCGACGGGAACGAGAGAACCCGATATTACACCTGGATACGAAGCAGGTTTGAGGCAGTTATAAAGGCAATACAAATTAATAGAGAATATTTATAACATATATTAAATAAGGAATAAAATACTTGTTGTTAAAGGAAAATAATCCATCACAGGACGGTGTGATTAAGTGATGTACATTATTTTCCTATAACAGCACATCCTGAAGTGTTTCGCTCCTGTTATACAGCAAGAGTTTTCCGTTTTACAATTTTCTAATCATTAATGAACGACGCGTACAACTTTTTATTCGTCTATAGTTACGTTTATGCTGTGGAATACCCGTGAAACAAGTTTCACATTTCGCATTATAAGGACGTATGTGTATACGCTACGGTATTACGTCACGTTATTTCTCTGTCTTGAAGTTAATAAGGCAAAAAAAAAACCAACAACCCCGAAACAAAACAAGGACGTCTCGTTACCCAGAAACCGCAAAAAGCGCAAACTCCTTTGTCCTGAAGACGAAGGAAAACTTAAAAGTCACAGATTTACCTCTGACACTGGAGACTCCTTCCATAAACGTTAAAGAAACGTCTCCTTACAGAAAACTGTACCGCACTAACATGAGCCCGCTGTTGCTATAGAAACGATAATGCATCTGGACGAGCGTGTGGATTGGAAATGATCTGCAGTTGCACTACTGTCAGACCTTCTGACCAATCAGACCTTCTGATCTGACGTACACTTTATCCAGCTGTAATATCTTCGTCGGAATGATTTCACCTCACAGTCTCCCTCTCTCTCTCTCACTCTCACTCTCTCTCTCTCTCACTCTTTCTCTCTCTCTCTCTCTCGTGCTCTCTCACTCACTCTCTCTCTCACGCTCTCTCTTTCGCGCTCTCTCTCTCACTCTCTCTCTCTTTCTCTCTCTCTCTCACGCTCTCTCTCTCTCACGCTCTTTCTCTCTCTCTCTCACTCTCTCTCTCGCTCTTTCTCTCTCTCTCTCTCTCACGCTCTTTCTCTCTCGTGCTCTCTCTCTCTCTTTCGCGCTCTCTCTCTCTCACTCTCTCTCTCACTCTCTCTCTCGCTCTCTCTCTCTCTCTCTCTCTCTCTCGCTCTCTCTCTCTCTCTCTCGCTCTCTCTCTCTCTCACTCTCTCTCTCTCTCTCTCTCTCTCTCTCTCTCTCTCTCTCTCTCTCTCTCTCTCTCTCTC
>JANDJT010000169.1:34853358-34887145 GCA_024331685.1 Stegophilus panzeri | reverse complement strand
TGTCTGTCAGTCCCAATGAAGGAGGCGTGGCCTCTGTGTCTGTCAGTCCCAATGAAGGAGGCGTGGCCTCTGTGTCTGTCAGTCCCAATGAAGGAGGTGTGGCCTCTGTGTCTGTCAGTCCCAATGAAGGAGGCGTGGCCTCTGTGTCTGTCAGTCCCAATGAAGGAGGCGTGGCCTCTGTGTCTGTCAGTCCCAACGAAGGAGGCGTGGCCTCTGTGTCTGTCAGTCCCAATGAAGGAAGGATTCCAGTTTTAAATGAGCGATAATTATCCAGGACGTAGTTAGTCGGAAGGTGGAAGAAGATCGGTGCGACTGAGTCGATCTCGAGGCTTCTCCGAAGAAACAAAAGAGGTTGTAGGCACCAATAAAATATTCAGAGATACATTCAGAATTAAACTGATAGCATTTTTAAACTATTTTGTGGCGATGAAAGAAACACACTCGATGTCCCGTCGATCCTAACGGTATGCAGTCTTTTGCACTCAGCCAAATAACAAGTACAATTATTGTATTTGCAGTGTATATAGAAATGAGTAAACAGAGCTCAAAGCAGTGTGATACATTCTTAAAGAGTCTGGCTTCTGGTTTTTGTGTTTGTTGTTGTATTAAAATAAACCAAAAACTTGTCAAAAGAACACACAAGTGAGGTCTATTAATCACAATCACTTTTCAGTAGTGACAAAATAGTTCCTGGAGTCAGAGAGAGCACTGTGTGTGCTGACGGGTTAATAATCAGTACGGTGTGTGTGTGTGTGTGTGTGTGTGTGTGTGTGTGTGTGTGCGCAGGAACGTCGTTTCAGTGTTCAGTGGAGGTTTCAGCGTGGCGTTAATGACAGACTGTGCTTGTTGAGAAGAAATGATGAGTGGGAAAGCCATTAGGAGGACACAGAGTCACTCTGTAGAGAATTTGTGTAAACAGGATCAGCTGATAATGAGGCCTAAAAGGACCTCGTCGCCGTCCTGACAAACAATGCACAGCTGCGGGGGTACGATAGCGACAGCACTTCATACTCCGTTGCTTAAAGATGCTTGAAATCTCCGTACAGCTTCGTGCATTCGGAAGCGATCCGGTCCACAGCAGTGCAGACCTCATTTGTATCCTCCTTATCTGCCTTTCCACTAAAGAGGCTAAGAGAAGAGAGTTCAAGTGATCAGATAGATGGAGGCTCCATTCCTGCTTCTCATTCCCAGCATTAACAGTGCAGAACCTGGACTGGAGATCTATGAAACCTCCTAGTGTGCTTCACGGTTCTTTTTATATTTATATTTACACATATTATCACTCCACTATAGTCACCACTTACGCTACGGCAGCTATAATCAGTCTTTCCCCTCACCAGCCTCTCTTTTTTCTCTTTCTTGAAGTTAATAAAATGAACAAAACAAAACAAGACACCACAAAAATCAAAGAGACATCATAATCATGACATGAGGTGTTTATATGGTGGGAAGCACAGAGCTGTGACTGGAAGGGATTATTTAAGCAGAGGGAGGAAGAGGAATCGTGTAAAGAACACTCATGGCATCAGAATATAATGTTTACTCACCCACTAGACCACAGCATGAAACATTTAACCTCATCTATTCACAAATATCCAAAAAAAAAAAAAAAAAAAGTGCAACTTTCAGCTAGTTTTCTGATCAATTGAGTAAGGATTTTGTAAATTAGTCCAATTTCATTACAATTTTAGTTATTATACCACAGTGCTGCTGAAACCTTCAGTCTGATTGGTCAGAAGGTTGTGGACTAATCTTCAATAAATAATCAACTTTGTGTAATAATAATTACGTAAACTATTCTTATTTAAATGACATCTTTATGTCTGTTTTTAAGGATATATATATATATATATATATATATGGAGGCGTGGCCTCTGTGTCTATCTGTCCCAATGAAGGAGACGTGGCCTTCATTGGGACTGACATATCTATATCTATTTTTATATATATATATATATATATATAGACCAATATGAGTGAGAATTTATATCTACTTTTGTTGGAATTGTTCAAATGAACATGTTTACATCATGGTATCAATGCGTTTTTATGTAAATGTATGCAAATTTCCTAAACAAACAAACAAACAAAAAGAAACAAACCCATCTTACATTTCTGCATTCGAAGCAGGGAAGAGAAAACGTGCCGAACGTTCATATCTGTCCGGATACAAGAGTTTTAATCGTAGAGCAGACATGCAGATATTTTATTACAGACTTCATCCTAAAAATCTAATACTGTGTGAATAAACTTGCATCATGCAGCCTACGCCTGCAGCGTGTTACAAAATCGAATAAACTCCGGCTAAAAATGGCCGCAGCTCGATGCGAGGCTGCGGCCGAGAAACGCTCGGCTTTACAAATGGCTCGGTAATGTAAGCGGGCTGAGATTCGCTTACTCAGCACACCGTCCCATTCTCTCCTATCAGCCACTGATTCAATTAAACGTCCGATCGATCCGAACCGTGGAACCTGATGTTTTGTGGGTGTGTCTGAGAGAAAAATAGAAAGAAACTGGTGCTGGAAGAGAGTAGATCGATCTGATCTGAGAATTAAAAGACACCTCAATGCCTCATCGCAGAGGAAGTAAAAGACTAAGAGAAATGTCTCGGTGTTAAATATTTAAACCACAGCGCTGCTGAACTCTCGATTCTGGTTGGTCAGAACGTGTTAATTCATTTTCTGCTAACAGTGACTCCGCTTCATCACACCACCCTGTTGTTCCTATAACAGCGCGACGCGACCTGGAGTGTTTTATTCCTTCTATATACTGTAGGAATATGTATAGCAGAAGAAGTAACCCGAGATGCTCACTCACATCCGCCCATCATCATGGCCACAGAGAAGATCTTCTCGGCATCAGTGGTGGGAGCGATGTTCCCGAATCCGATGGTTGTCAGACTCGTCATGGTGAAATACAGGGACGTAATGTAGAGCGTGTGTTTACCAGGGCCGCCTTCCAATTGGCCAGAGCCGCTGGTGTTGTAGCGGTACGGAGAGCCGGTGGTCGTGGCTAACTGGTAGAGCCAGCTGTCCGTCTTGATGGTGTTACTGAGCTTGTCAATGACCTCGTAATCTCCAATGCTGTACCAGATACAGGCCAGCCAGTGGGCCACCAATCCGAACACGCACACCAGCAGGACCAGCACGGCCGCGCCGTATTCCAGATAGTGGTCCAGCTTTCGCGCCACGCGACCCAAACGCAGCAGACGCACCACCTTCAGAGAGCTGAACAAACTGCTGATGCCCTGGAAGAGAGGATGAAGGAGGAACTGATCATTATCCGCGACTCGTTTATTTCTGATTGCTCCACAAGGACACATCTGTAATTTGAACTAATACCTAACTAATAAAATATGGTTTCGCGACCAACGAATCGAGCTTCACGTCGTCCGATTCCACCGAAGAGTGAATCGATTTCTCGATGTTAATCGGAATGTGAAGCGGAAGTACAAAAGTTTGCACACCCTCAGGACAAAAATGTAGAAAAACAATCTACAGCAGCAAGACATATCTGTGTTAGGTATCATCACAAGTAACAAAAATGGGTCAATGATATATTTTAAGACACGTGTAAATCGTCATTAAAATGTCACTTCAAAAGTTTGCGCCTAATAACTTGTTAAAACAAACATCTGGGTCATTTTGTAACAACTTGAAATAAAATCGCTCGCGTATCTGAAACAGAACGGATTTTAAACGTCGCATATATTACTCCGTGATCTACCTTCACTCCTGGGAAATCGTTTTCGTGCCTACTGTTTATTGATTATTTGTAATAAAATAATAATCTAACGTGATATGGGACATCCAGGGAGCGCAGGGAGTTTCGAAACATTTCATAAAATGCAGCACGGAGGCTGTTATGAACACGTTCAGCACGCAGTATCATTACGGAGAATTCGGGAGACGCTGACGCACACGGTTTTACAAAATAATCGACAAGCAGACGAAGCGCTACGAACGCGTGCTATCACTCTGCTGGTCATTCTGCTTGTTAAATTGCATCTGATTGCAATCATCCCTTTAAGAAGCACTTTAATAGCTGAGCGTTTTTTTAAAAGCATTTACTGAACTGAGGATTGAACAACCATAATTACACGAAATAAAGCCAGGAGTTGCATGTTTTATTTCCTAATGGCCTCCTACACGTGAGCGATGACATTTATTCGAGTTACTTTTTTTTATTTAGTCATTTGACTGAAGCTTTTATCCAAACAGACCTGTAGATGAAGCAGAAAACAACGTCTAAGGTGTTGATTCATTTTCTATAACAGCAACTCTGACAGTAGCGCAGCTGTACGTCGCAGACTTATATTAACGCGCTCGTTCTAATACAGTACGTTATCGTTTCTGTAGTAACGTCTTCCGGACTGAGGAGTTTACGCTTTCTCGGAAACATGAAAAGATGCACTTTTTTGTCTATTAACTTCGAGAGAGAGAGAGAGAGAAAAAAAAGCGAGGCTGGTGAAGGGGACGACTGTTTATAGCTGCTATAAGTGATAACAGGAACTAACTTGCTTCATGAACGTTAAATGTAACTATAAACGAACAAAAAGTATGACGTGCCGTTGTTTAATAAATTGAAAATGGTCATCGTTGGCAAACTGCAGTGTCAGAAGTGGAATTAAACACTTCGGGGAGTGCGGTCGTAGGAAAATAATCATCGTACAGTAGCTTTCGGTGGTACCAGTGACTCCACTTCATCACACCACCCCGTCGTTGATTCATTTCCGATAACGGCAGGACACACCGTGTTTAGTTCCTTAGTAATTTTACGCTGTAGTCCAGGGAATGTAGAAAGTCGAGCAATGTGACTAAAAGGAAAAATAGTGGCGCGATACAAACTATTTAAAATGCCCCAATTTAATGCTAAAAAACATCATCGTTTTATATACCATTTGTACGTTTCTAGAAACATTTGTTTTCTTTCTTTCTTTCTTTCTTTTTGTCTGCTGGAAGCCACACGGCTCATTACGCTGACAACAAGATCGGTGAGATTTATAGCTTAGCTTTGTGCGGGTAAAACAATTCCATTAATCAAGGAGCTAAGGAGCGCCTTTGGGAGATAAACGACTAAAATGTCTCTCAGACGTTCTCCCAGGAACAAATACACGAATACACCACATCTGAGCAGTATTTAAGTTGCATTAAAAGGATGCTGATTTTACTCAACAGCCTCTTATCCAACAGATGTGACTTATTCATTTGATGAAGAAATATTTCCATTCAGTGCAAGTGAGGTAAAAATACCAAATCCACGTGTAGCTCCATTTGAGGGTTAAAGGTCTTGGGCCTAACAGCGGCGACTGTCTGGGGTTTGAATTCAACCTTCCAGTCATTAGCACGTTAACCGTGACCCCTGTTGATTTAGCAGTAATGTAGCGCTTAGCCTTTGGCCTTTCAGAAATGTCACAACTGCCTTCACTATTATAAGAAATTACAGATGATTCCACTCCTAGACGTATCACCTGAAAAGGCTTAATTATCTTAGGGACGATTCATCTCGGTCTCAGTAATATGTGGTAGCACCCCACCATTTGAGTGGTCACGCCTGTACCGACACTAATAACGTGAGAAAAGTGAGGAAAGTGATCACTTCAACTGTTATCCTTGATTTACATCGAGAGCGAGACTTCATTTACATTAAGGGGAGGACGGGGGACGGTTTGAAAAACAGTATAAAAAGTCTGAGCTGATGTTGTTCGAAGTTCACTTTGACTCCGATGAACCAGAAGCCCTTCCTGTCACTGCTATCGTGATATTTGACGTCTCACACTATACAGTAAAATGATTCAAACCAGTTCAAATATTATACAGTGACACAACTAAGCTTATCACAGCAGTGAAGAAGAAGCGCTATGGATTTTATTATATAATCTGAATAATAATGCTTGTGTTACACCTTTAGGGATTAAATACATTCCCTTTCAACTTTGTAAGGCAAAATGGGAAGCCTGCAGGGGGAAAAAAAAAAAAAAGAGTTTCTTACTGTGATCGTGTGATCTTACATGAGAGTAAACATTAAAGGGTTTTGCTTTGGGAGTTAAACAGTGTGTTTTTTCCACACTTTTCCTGTTCCTCCGATACGAACATACAGTTTATAGGGCTGGACTAAACTCAAACGTCCCTCAGTTAGAAAGTTACTTGCTAATTATTTATTAGTTGTTTATTATCTAAACTTCAAATGATTTTTTGAACGGCAAACATTTCTGGCTCTCTTCACTTCGCTGTGAATAATTCCCAACACTGTATAACTGTCATTTCATACACAAAAACAAAATCAGAACTCTTCCACAGGAATTGCGTTAACAAAAAAAAAAGAAAGAAAAAAAGATGCATCCTGTACGCAATTTTGCAATTTATCTATATTTTATATATATATATATATATATATATATATATATTTAGAGAGAGGTGCAAACTTTTAATTGATGTAATTAGATTTTCTTTACCATTAATATCGTAAAATACACTATTTAACCATATTTGTTAAAATCCAATACATAAATGTCTTTCTGCTATAAATCTGCTTTGTCTTAATTGTGTCCTAAGGGTGTGCAAACTTTTGCACTTCCACTTTACATTTGATTAAAAAATAAATAAATAGAGAATTTAGAAGAAGAGCAGAGGGCCTAATAGTTTTTATTTTTTATTTTTAAGAATTCCTAAGAGCTTAGGACATGAAGCTTGACGTTGAAAAACCAACATTTTCGGTATTATTTGTAGTAAAATGTGTCATTTTGAAGCAAACCTAATTACTTGTGATAATGAAGGAACGTTTTGTCATGAGGTTGCGCTAACTTCTGCACTTACCTTCTGCAGTAAGACGAGTGCTACGGCTAACGCTACACCCCAGGAGGGCTCACCTACAGCTACAGAAATGTCACAATCAGTGGAAGCTGGGATCGTTAAGGGGAAAGATGGGGGCTGAAAGAGCTCTGGCTCTGAGGGTTTTGTGTGAGGAATTTCAGTCACCCAGATTGTTGAACTACCAAATATCAGTAAGTCAGAGCTACCAGACTTGTGCTTTAGTCCTCAAAGGCGATTCTCTGCTCGTCCACAGGGCTCTTGAATAGCCGTTATGCTTTGAATGCTAATATATTCGAGATGCTTTAGAAAACCTTAACGAAGTCTGTCTGCAACTCTCCGCTGTTAGGCCACCTCTTATAAAATCCATGAATTATCAACATTTTGGTGTGCATCCAAAAGAAATATACACTCACAGGAACACCTGTACACTGGCTAATTCGTGCAATTATCCAGTCAGCCAATGATGTGGCAGCATGAAATCATGCAGATACAGGTCAAGACGCTTCAGTTATTGTTCACATCAACAATCAGAATGGTGCTGGGGGTGGAGGGGGGGTGGGGGGAATCTCAGTTATCTTAGTGACTTCGACCGTGGCATGGTTGTTGGAGCCAAACGGGCTGGTTCGCCACCAACAAGACTAATCCTTCCTTCTTGTTACCAATTTTTATGCTAGAAAGACCCTTAAAATATACTTCAAACAGGAAGGAAGCAAATTATCATGCGTTACTTGGGATCTTATTAATTCAGTGCATCGACGTGGCTCTGTTTTCCTCTCTCTATATTAATCTCAAAATATTGATCACTCCAGAGTGGTGCAAATCCTGACGCTTATATTCCGTTTGAAAAGCCGGTCTGAGAGGACCGGCAGCCTCACAACAGGGATGACCTTTTCATCTTTGTGTTTTTGAGAAGATCAGTTCACAGCAAGACGTCACTTTAATGGTACGACACACCAAATTACTGGACCAACCGGATGGAAGGGTCGATTTGCAAACAGGCACAGCTCCTTAGCCTTAGTCTGACTATCACGATCTCTCGCAATCTTGAGATTCTGTTGATTTAAGAGACCCTGCTGAGGCAAACCTACTAATACTGACCTCATCCACGTTCTCGAAAGCATTGATGATGTCATACGGCAAGCAGGAGAGCAGGTCTATCACAAACCAGGTCTTGAGATAATTCATCCGGATCAGCTTGGGATCGGAGATGACCTCGCCTCCGGGCCCGACGAACGTGGTGTGGAAGTTGAGCACAATGTCCACCAGGAAGATGACATCCACGACGCTGTCCAGCACCAGCCAGGTGATGTTGTTCTGCTTGGTCTTGAAGGAGACGTTGTAGGGCACCATGATGGCCGTGTAGAAGGTGAGGATGAGGATCACCCAGTCCCACGTGGTCTTGAAGGTGCAGTAGTGGAGGATGATGTGAGGAGGTGTCTTGGGAGCTTCCTGCTTGTACTGCGGCAGGATTTCTGAACCAAGCTGAAGCACCTGAGAGCAGAGAGGATTCTTAACACAAATGCACAGAAATTATTAACTGAACAGATGGAGCGTGGGAGAAGCATGTGTTATGGACAGAGATGCAGTGTGAGCATCAAACCATTGTAACATGCCAAAGGATTTGTGAACCTAATCTCCATTAATAAGAGATAAAAAAAAGTTATAACAAGATAATAAGCACTAAACCTCAAATCACCCTCCCTCATTAGACCCTCATTAAAGGGTCTGAAAGATAACACCAAGAGCTGACACAACCCACACACATCAAACAAGAACTCAAATCCAGCCCATCCTTTTTTGTGACAGAGAGGGACGGAGAAGACAAAGTGTAAATTATTAACGACACTATCTGCCAGCGAGGCTCAGGAGCTGGAGATGGTGTAGGCAAACTGCGAGCTGGGGAAGGCACGCGATACGGTTACAGTAATGTCCTTGTGTGTATGTCTTTGAATGTCTGTGGTTCTGTTACATCTTTGTCCTTTGTAACTTTGCTTGTGTGCAAGGGTGTAAGACTATGCTGTCTGTCTGTGTGTATGTCAGTAGTACTCGTTGCATAAATAAGAAAGTTGATTATTTTCTTATAAATGCAAACACATGCTTCCTCTGAACTGCGCCCATGCATCATTTTCCCTATTTGGAATAAGTTAAAGAGGACCTATTATGCCCCTTTTTATAAGATGTAATAGAAGTCTCAGGTGTCCCCAGAACGTGTCTGTGACGTTTCAGCTCAAAATACCCCACGGATCATTTATTATACCATGCTGTAAATGCCCCTTTTCGGGTGGAAGCAAAAACAAACACGCTGTTTTCGTGGGTGTCTCTTTAAATAAATGCAAATGAGCTGCTGCTCCCCGCCCCCTTTCCAGAAGAGGGCTGTGTCTTTACAGCTCGTGCTTCGGATACTACAACAACAACAAAGGCGGGTCAAAGTACACGCTGTTCGCGAGCAGCCTATGAAGACCAGAGACGGGGTTTTTTTTGTTACAAACCTACGTCGGTGTGTACGGGAAGTAAGGCTGGAATTACTGAGGATTCGTTTCAGCTGTTTAGGATCTGTTCTTTCTTTTGGGAGTTGTTAACTCCATTTGTCGTGCACTTTGATTTTTGAAAAAGCATAGCTTTTTCTGCGCTTTAACTGAGGTGTCCATGATGGCTAAAATCACGATAGATGACATGGAATCGACAATGGTGCAATCCTTTTCAGAGTCATGAATGACTCGCATTCTCCCACCAACGGAGGGAACACTCCGTTGTACCTTAGTTGTAACTAATCTAAGCATAGACCTAAAGTGTTGAGGATTAAGCACCTTGGTCAAGGGGAGTTCTGGCATTTGATCTCAGATCCATCAGCTCACTTAATTTTTAGCTCTGTATTTCATGAGCCAAGTTCGGGAGTAACTTGTTTCTGATGGCGTAGATCCATGTGTGCACACACTCTCACCTCTGCGAGTCGGGAGGTTTTGTGGGAGCTGACATCAGGCTTGCTCATAGGTGTCAGCTGCTGGTTAGTGATCCGGCTGTTGGTCAGGGCACGAGTCAGCCTGGCGAACTTACCCCAGCCTGCAGGAGGACACGAAACATAACATCGGTCAACGTCGGCAGTTCTCAGAGGGACTCTAGAGTGCCTTAAATGTTTGTTCTTTCGGTTTGTGCTGAAGGTGGCCATTATGGCTCAGCAAACAAGAAAAAGCTGTTGTTTATATGAAACCATATAACCAAGTTTTTCCTACAACATTACTTTGTATAATAAAGCAAAACCGCTCTCGCGTGTTACAATCCCTACAATCATTTCCGAGATTTTTGGGTACTCAACGTTGTACCGAATCGATCCATGGATATGCTGGCATGTCCTACTTTTTTACTTCACATTCAGACCTTGCCCAATGACCACCTCATTTTATTTTATTTATTTATTACACTTTTCTGACGTTTGTTTTCGGCCAGCTGAAGTAGAGGCACCTTGGCACTGAGTCAGTAATAAGGCATAAAGCTATCATCTTTATCTAGGGGCAGCAGAACAAAGAAGTCCTGCCTTTTGATGTAGCCCTCCAACACTTCATGCTTCATCAAAGAAGAAGTTCTTCAAAAGAACTTATGAGGCGACAGAGAGAAATTGCAAGTGAGTAAGTGCACTTGACTTCCACTAGAAGCAGGAAAACTCACGTTGTTGGCTGGACTGGAGTTTATTTTTAAATATTTTTTTCGTTGGTTCTAAGATTCATACAAGCCATCTGCTTTGTTAGAGCTAAATTTGTGCATATTGATATGGTACAATATGGCTTTGTATGGTAGCTAACAAAGCTGCTAGTCATTTCATTGGTTAAAGGTAATCATTATTAATCGAAGCTATGCTAGTTACAGCCTAAATAAAATAAGGAAAATATGCCTTGGCTTACTTTCCTTGGTAAGGATGAGGGCTGCTGCATTTTAAACTAGCTGAAAAGAGACAGCAGGGCAGTCCGCCAGCAACACTTTACATTAGTACGATCTAAAATCTTTTCTAAAATTCTACCCGCAGCTCTTGCTTTCAGAGAATAGCTTTAGGGTTAATTAGCAATCGTACTGCAGGCAGACCTGAGCACCCGACATCAGCATATACAATTCAATTCAATCCAATTTTATTTGCATAGCGCTTTTTACAATGGACATTGTCTCAAAGAAGCTTTACAGAAACATATAAACACAGGATAGAGATTGTAAGTGTGTGAATTTATCCCTATTGAGCGAGCCGGTGGTGAAAAACTCCCCGATATGATACGAGGAAGAAACCTTGAGAGGAACCAGAATCAGGAGGGAACCCGTTCTCATCTGTTTAACAACAGATAGTGTGAAAGTAAAGGGAAGTTCATTATGGTTTTTATATCAGGTCTGTTTTGTTGAGCTAATCCACTGTTCACTAAAGTAGACCTGAGTGCAAAATTGTATGTGGTAACTGCAGTCCTAAGTCCAACTGTTCATGTGAAATTGAGGTCCAGAACCATTTTCAAAACATACAGTATGACTGATCAGAATTTAAGGAAAGAAGCTTTTGTGTCTTTGACATTTCGTACATTTCCAATGCAACTGTATATGAATGGAAAACAAAAGCGGGCCTAAACCAGAACCTTGGAGTGCGAAGTATGTTGGTGAGAAAGGTCTGGGTTAACCTTTTTACCCTTTTTGGTGATGCACTGAGGCAATGAATCTTACAGTTCAATCCAGGATGGCTATCTAGTAAGGGTTATGTCAGAGTTTTCTAGTTTTCTGTTTTTCAATCCCCCATTCCGTCTTCTAAACTTCTCCTGAGAGAACTCATCGCTGGCCACCAGCGTGTGTTCACGTTGAGCAATGATCCCTCATTCACCAGCACTTTTGCTTCCTGTGCAAAACCCACATCATGAAAAAAAAACTCCCCAAAAAAAAACCTCAATGAGTCACAAGTGAGCCTGCAGTGTTTCATCTTTAGGGAATGTCTGATCTGAACTTTAAACCTGACTTAGTAATAGTCTATTAAGCACAGTTCAGTTGTAAGGGTGTTAAGGTACATTGATTTGGTGCTGTATTAAAGATTTATAAAACCCCATTAAATCCTTCCTTCCCTACAGATAGTCTCTTGTTTATGTGCACATAAATCCAACACTCCAAGTCTAGCAAGTCTGCTAAATGTTCTGAGAACAATGAGAACAATGATGCCACTATTGCAAGAGCTTTAAAAAAATAAATAAATCACAAGACACAATATTTCTAAGAATGTTTGTCGGCGATAACTAATTTTCTGTTGTAAATCCAAAGGTTAATATGAGAATCTAAATCATTATACATTCGGGTTGCTTCAAATCATTTGGAGTCGCTGATCATTTGGTTTCTGAAACTGTACGACATACTGTCTTTTAAAAATAAATAAATAAATAAATGCACTTCATGATGTGCACCTCATAACTCCATCTTTAAGCAATCTGATGACGTTCTGGACTTAGCCTGCTAATTTATCAAACTGTTTATGCTGAAATGGTGTTTATTTATAAGCTACAATGGGTTTGCAAACTTTAAAGACCAAACATGGCTGGTAAAACTGCGTTCATTTCATTTTTCGGAGAAGTATTCCAGACAAAAACCAACTTAAGGAGGTGCACAGTGAACATAATCATGATGTCAGTTAGAAAGCACGCTCAAAAAAAAAAAAAGAAAAAAAAGAAAGCCTCTTAAAAAAAAGTTAAAAGTAAAACCAAAAAAAAAAAAAGAAAAAGAAAAAAGAGAAGGCAGTGCTGTACTTTACAAGGAAGTACAATAACTGTCATTTGACTCATCAAAAGGACAGAGAGATTTGCTACAAAAGTCCTGAGGCGTGTAGGTTGCACTGGGCCAAGCGAACCATGTACGTACGTACACACACACACACACACACACACACACACACTCAACTGTATCCCGGAACACAGATCTACGCTGATGGATTATGTAACTGAAGGTAAAACAGCAGAGTCTGCAACGGCCTCAGGCTCGTGGACTATGCAATTCATTCACACACGTCCCCCCACACACACACACACACACACACGGTACACACTCGCGCGCACGCTAATAAAAATGTATCCCCTTTACTTTCACACCCTCACATGCTCTAAAAAAGGAAAAATAAGTGACTCTCGTGCACATCGACATCACTTTTGTAGGGAATGAAAAGTCCGGGTTCACGCTGGACGATTTTGGCCACGATTTGGTCGTCTGAGACAAATTTCGAGAATCCTAAAAGGTTCCTATAATCCTAATCCAAAATCCGTAGTCTTTGATGGCTAGTTCGACGCGTTCCCCGACAGCCGATTAACGGCTGATGCAGAAGATTTGAGGCGCAGTCCTTCTGCAGTGTGGCTTCTCCTAGTCCGTACGAGTCTTCTTGCGTGCGTCCGTGACCGTCGTACGGTCCGCCGTTAATGACAACTGAGATCCTACAGTGTGACACGGCTTACAGCGTATAGTCGCAAAGGACTATTAAAACTCGCACACTGTTCCCCCGGCTTAACCCAATCAGCACCGAAAGCCATAACAGCACGTAATGTGTGTTTGTTCCCTGCTGTTTTTGTGTGCTGATGTCACGACAGAAAAAAAAATGACCAAGTCTGTCTTCGAGTGCGTCCACGTGCAGGCCCACGTGTGTGACACTGAGTCACATGCTCAACTGGAGTCTATCAGGACCAGGCACCACAGAAAGCTTAAGGAAGAAGTGGTCATGTGTATATGCATGTGTGGGGATGCTGGATGCCTATTTGTGGAAGATGCTTACATGCGCTCGAGTGGTCCGAGATTATCATGAGGCTTTGACTCTAAAAACTCACGACTTGGTGCCGTGACCCGGATGCTGCACAGACACCTTCTTCCCAGTAGTGCTGTCTGTAAAAACTGTATTTATAAGCTAGCTATTCTGGGTCTTACATGAATCATTTACCTGCGTAAGGTGTGTTTTGAATCATGACGATACAAACAATACAGTGGTTTGTACTGTAATCAACACAAGATCTTCTTCCTTTTGGGAAACGTCTTCGTATGGGAGCATGAATTCGAAGTTCCTCACATTAAAATCTGTTATGAAGCGCCGTTCCAGTGTAACGGCGCGGTCATTTTCAAGTCCCAAACCTAACGCGTCCTCCAACCTAACACTTTTATGAGGCGCCATCTGTACCATGTGGCATGTCAGTTATTTACCGCTTTCTACAGTACATCTCAGCTAAATGAATACAAATGGAATGGATACGTCATAAATGTATTAAAGCTTGTTAAATGTGGAAGGAAATGAAGTCTGTTAAAGTTTGACTAACTGTGGACACTGTGCATACTGCAGTAATTTATTCTGCACTGGGTATCAAACAGAAACAAAAGCTTTTAAACATTAATTTAATGAAAACATTAAAACATAAATCTCAGGGATGAGAATCTGCCTAGTGAGCATTTATACTCTCAACTGCTAAATAAATAACTAAAGTGTGTGTGTGTGTGTGTGTGTGTGTGTGTGTGTGTGTGTGTGTGTTGTGCGCCCACCTCTAGTGATCTCATCCTCAATAGGCTGCTTAAACGCAGTGATGTCTTTAAACGTGCACAGGAAGAGCACCTCCTTGTCGTTCTCGTTCCTGATTGGGGCAATCTGCATGTAGAACCACACCGGCATTCCTGCAATGGGCCAGAGGTCATAGGTCAAAAGTGAAACCATCAAACACATGTAGGAAGTCTCTGAAACTGCTTGGAAATAAATATGTGGACCTGTATGTTTGACTTGCATGAAGGGGGCATGGCTTCTGTGCCTGTTACATCCATTAAAGTAGGCGTGGTCTTTGTTCCTGTCGGTCCCAGTAAAGGATACGCCAGTCTCCGTGAAGGGGTGGGAGCATGGCCTTTGCTCCTGTCAGGTCCAAAAAAGTAGATGTGGACTCTGTGCCCATCAGTCCCATTAAAGTAGGCGTGGCCTTTGTTCTTGTCAGTCTCAAAAGGAACTTTCAGTCCCTTTAAAGGCGTGGTCTTTGTGCCTCCCAGTCTCAGTATAGTAGGCCTTTGCTTGTATCAATCCCTGTAAAGTAGGCGTGGACTTTGTACCTCCCAGTCCCAGTATAGTAGGTGTGGCCTTTGTCTGTATCAATCCCTTTCAAGTAGGCGTGGTCTTTGTGGCTCCCAGTTCCAGTACAGTGGATGTGGCCTTTGTCTATAGTCTATAGTCTATAGTAGGTGTGTCTGACCCTGTGTCACTGACTCATGCCAGAACTAATCGTTATCAGAGACAAAATCGAAGCGATGAAAGAGACAGCCTTCCTGTTTTAGATAAAAGTATGGATTTGAGAACCTCATCTGCATGTGTTCTGACGTTAGCAATAGATTAGGTAAATAACGTGAATTATTTAACTCTAATCTTGACTTGGCTCATCACTTGTGTAGGATCACACCATGTAGGATCAATCTGAAATGCACAGAAACATCTAGTCTAGAAAAACAAACTGACAGTCATTTATACACGAGTTGGCTTCATTTCACTTCACTCGAGGAAGCAGAATTCCAGGATAAGAGTTAGACTTGCTTTGTCATCTAGCCCACGTATACCCGAGCCGCCGGCTGCTGATGAGCGCAGACGCATCGAGATCGATGTCAGATGTCAAAAGCAATAAAGAGCGAAGATCCAAAAATAATCACCGAAGATTATCACAATAATCGTGAATATCCACAGAGAGAGTGAGCACGTGTGTGTGAGAGCGAGAGAGAGCGAGAGAGTGAGAGAGATAGAGAGGTACAAAGGTGAGGATTGGACACTCACTATTCTTTTTATAAAGCAGCACTTCAAAGCAGTTGGACTCATAGCTGTCGAAGGTCTGTCTCACTTTCTCTATGGTCCTCTTATCCGTCAGCTCGCCGTACATAAAACTTCAGAGAGAGAGACGGAGAGAAAGAGAGAGAGAGAGAGAGAAAGAGAGATGTCAAGATGAAGACATTGAGGACAAAAATGGAAGAAAAAAAGAGTTGTAGAGAAGAAGGGAGAAAGAGAGAGGAAGATTGGGGAAGAGAGTTAGAAAAAGACAGAATGAGAGATAGTGAGAAAAAGAGAAGAGAAAAAAAGAGTGTGAGAGACATAGAGATAGAGAATGTGAGTCACATTGCTAAGGTTGCTGCTGGAATTGGTATTAGAGAGGTCAGCAGGAGGTGCTCACCCTGGTGTCTGTGTGGTCCTAATGCCCCAGCATAGTGAGGGGGACACTATACAGTAAAAAAGAAAAATCCCCAGCTGGTTAAGGTCCTGACTCTCTGTGGTCATTAAAAATCCCAGGACAGTTATCCTAAAGACTTGAGGTATAACCCTGGTGTCCTAGCAAAATTCCCCCACTTGCCCTCCTCTATCATAGGCCCTTAATAATCCCCATCTCCGAATTGGCTACATCACTCTCCTCTCCTGTAGTGGGCGTTGTGGTGCACTATGGTGGTGGCTGAGGAGATCCCCCTCCCATACTATATAAAAAGCGCTATATAAATGTAACTGTAACTAATTAACTAACACAGCTGTTACTCATCATTTGAACATCTGGAGAATTAAAAGTGATATCCATCACCGGGGCAGGTCTGAGCCCTGACTGGCAGGTTAACGTGTAAAATATTTGTAAAAGGGACACATCGTATTTATAAGACAAAAGAATGCACCTGTTACAAAGCGCTGACACTGGAGACTCCTTCCTTAAAGCCATACAAGTCACTGTGTAAGTTGTTACTATAGTAACGATAAGGTTACTATAGAAAGGCATGTTAAAACACACACACACACACACACACACACACACATTTATTCACAGTAATGTGTTTCTAGTGCTGTATTTACCAGACGGATGACCCCGTATAGAAACACGTTCTCCATGGAAACCACACTGGGGTCAATTTATTCTGAGCCTCATACACACACACACACACACACACACACACACACACACACACAAACACATATGTATGTACATAAATATCTGACCCATACATGTATTTTTGTGTGCCCCACACAGGAGCAGACACACAAACTCAAACATGTGCACACACACACACACACACACACACACACACACACACACAAAAACCTACTATAACACAGCATATACTTATATGGATACACACGAACATACACCCACACTCTGACTAAATAATATTTTATTTAGGAATGCACACATATACAGTATATTAACATATAGACACACACACACACACACACACACACACACACACACACAGAGTTTATACACACACATCTGTCTGGCCCATCACTCAGGAACACATACACAGACACGCACACACCTGTCTCAGTCTCCCACCTACAAACACATAAACATATACACAACCCATCTGTCAGGAGCACATGCACAGACACATGAGCGCACACCCACACACACACACACACACACACACACACACAGAGAAAGGAAAGCACGAGGCACAGCAGGATGTAAAGAATAGCACATTTCATCAACTCATTTAAGCGTCACGGAGAGCAGCCACGCCGTCAGAACAGCCCGTATTCATGTGCAGTGTTGGCGTGTCCTGCCACGGGAACTCCTCCTGCAGTGATGTCTGTTGTCGTTTAAAGCTAAATAAAAATGTCAATGAAATGTCATTACCCAATCAGCTAGTTTAGAGTCAGATCGGCGGCGCATGCAACTCAAAGAGGCCCGATCCATAGCACGGTGGAAAACCCTCCCAGACGCTGCCGTACACGCCTCATCCTCCATCCATGGAAGACTGGTCACTGAGCTACAGTATAAGGAGGGCTCTGTTGACGGACTTGAGCCTCCATGCTGCTTTAAATATGGAAAACATAACTATTCAACTACTTTTTTTTTCTTTTTTTTTTTTTAAATTACTAGTCACCCAGGAAAAACTGAGTACAACCCTTGACATGAAGATTCAGGCGTATGAAGGAAAAGATTTTGGGTTATTCTCTAGTCAGACTAAACAAGCACACTTCAGACGGTTGAGATGTCTCGGATGATCGGCTAGACGTGTGTTTGTACTATTTTTTTCTGCCAAACATCTCCTTTATCCTACTCAGAGGTCAGGCTTCCTGTACCAGCACCGCCACCCTGAGAATGCTGGCGAGCACAAAAACATCAACACGCCGAGCACATGGGATAGCGACAAAAAGTATAAACACGAGCACGTGCCCCCTGGGGCAGAGGCACTCCCACACGCTGGCAGCTCGCTCGTCACGGGAGGAATGAAAACGTCTTGCTCAGAGACAGAGGAAAAGAAGAAAAACATCCCAAAACTCGTGCTAGCATGGAGAAATGATTCTTTCTCTGTTCACTAAAACAGTTTCCGGCTTCCCCTGAACACGTCTGCCCTCAGGCTCGGAGCTACATCTTGGCCTCCAAGGAGGTCTCTTCTGGCAGAGTACAACAAACACACCAATCTCAAATGCTGCACACTTTTTCACGCTTTCTATTAACACAAATAATTTTTCCTCTGGGGCTTACCTAGCCACTGAGGTTTGGGTGTTTTGTGTTCACACTTCACCTTAAGTGGATCCACACCGTAGCAGTAAAACCAGAGCCAGTGTTTTTTCATTAATCTGTCACCTGTCTGTATTTATATAGAACTAAATCATGTAGAATGAAATGTTATACGTTCATTTATATACCGTATACAAGCACACAAGGTCAAATTGGTTTAAACGGCTGGAAGCTGAATGTAGCAGTCGACATATACGTATTAGAGTGCATTATTTTGAAGTTAGATCGCAGCGCTGTCGAATTCTGGAGTCTGATTGGTCAGAAGGTGTTGATTAACTCGGACAGTAATAACAGCTCATTCACCTGGAGCATGCTCCGTATACACTTCATGGATTAAAATTGTGTTGTTATTAACAGGTAATTACGTTTTCGATGAGGAGATGTTGACTGATCATTAAAGGAAGGAGTCTCCAGTGTCAGGGCACTGTAATACACTGTGTAATACGCTAAAGGTGTGAGTGAGTGCCTGTATGGTGTCCGGCCGTAAATAAGGAGAAGATTACCTTTACAATTAAGTTCACACACACACACACACACACACACACACACACGTGAACACACACTCTCACCTGCACGTGCTGCTCTTTTGCATGACCTCTGCTCTGTGGTAACCTGACAGCTTGCAGAAGCCGTCATTACTGTAGACCACGGGCCACTCGACTATCTGAGCGTTCCCCAGCAGAAAACTCGTCTCTGAGGAAAAAAACAGGAGGGAGACCTCAATTCCTGAGAGTGCCAGGAGCATCGAGAAGACCTGGTTAAGGTGTGTGCCATCTGGATAACCCCGCCCACTGGAGATGTAGAAGGAACGACCGACTGGGAGGAGATGATGGGGTTAAACAAGGATACATTGGAAAGAATCACATCACCCAGATGAGCTTCACTGTCTACCGATCCCCCAGCAGGAGCTGAAGGACTGAGGCGTCTGAGCTGCTCTGCTCTCCCCGTTACCTCAGTGACGCCGAATAAGACCAAATACAGTCAGCACCTAACGCCACAGGCCAAGAGTGATCGAAATCTTAAAAAACAATCACATGCACATCATCTGCCAAGCAAACTGTTCTGGATTCTGGTCCTGTACAGCCATGTTGGTGTTGGTGATATTTCTGCTCTAACACACCTGAATCACCTGTTTGTGTCTAGGGTTTCAGGAGCAGGTTTAGAAAGCGTGTGTTAGAGCAGGACAATTCCAGCTGCACAGGATGCCAGATGTTATAGTGGCTTGTACGTGCAAAACACATTAAGAAACCCAAAACGCAACAACAAATCAGAAAGCACACCAACATGAACTCAAAACGGAAAGGACAGGTCCTGAGTGAAGATTAGTTTTCTGCGATTTCCATTTGTTAGACAGTTTTGCATATACAGCACCAAGCACAAGCAAATCTGCACCAAGTCCACATCACGTTTTGAACGTGTGTAGCATTTAGCTTTTACCAAATATGCAAATGTACCCTTCCAGATGGGAAAGAAAAACTTTTCAGCTGAAGTCTATACAAAACAAATGCATGTAATTTATTTTTTAAAGGTTGGTGTACGAGGGTATCTCGTTCCAAATGCGGGTGTACAGTTGTTTTAGAAGGAAGTGAAAGCTTAAGATAAGCGATTCACCCCCTTTGGATTGCTTCTGTTTTGTACAAACACAATAGGTCACAACAATGCTTAACTAACCCTAACCCTAGCCCTAGAGCCAAACCATGTCAGAGCACAATCACACACACCAATTCACACACGGTAGCTATGGAAATGCCAACCAGCCTACAGCGCATGTCTTTGGACTGAGGGAGGAAACCAGAATACCCGGAGGAAACCCCTGAAGCACAGGAAGAACGTGCACACAACGACTAGGGATGAATTGATACAGATATTGGTATCGGGTATTCATCATTCTCGTTAAAAAATGCTCCGATACCAACGTCCACATACCACTGTCACACTATTGAACAGACCTCACAAAATGACAGCAATCTGGACGTGTTTCACCATGCCGATCACGGTAAAGCGGACTGCGAAAACATCGAGACGAGGAGCTACAGCATCTTCCTACAATACAAGCGACCTGATCAAACAAACGGTGTGTTTAACAGGGAGCGTGATGGTGGCTGACCTGAGCACTCACAGCAGTATTAAAATGACCCTAAGGTGCTCTCAAGGGTATTCGGTATTCCGGGTGTGGAGAAACTGTGAGAGCACTTCAGTTCTGCGAGCACTGAGCACTTTTGTTCGCAGGTGCAATTCAGACATTCTGTTAAAGATACTGTTGCACCCCGTAACATCTCTCCGCACGAGGAGTTCATCGCAAGCTGCATAGGAACACAAACAGAGCTAAGGTTCCATGATGTCCCTGTTTGCAAAAGATCAGTATCAGTATCAGTATCAACAAGTACTAAAAAAAAAACCCCATGTACTTGTGCGCAGTATGGATGTATCCCTAATAATGGCATTCATTGTTGTTCTATAGCTCATTGTACTTAAGGGGTTTGATAAAAATCCCAAGAACACTGCAAAGATTTAAGTCTAGATAAGCGAGGCACGATTCATCACATCTGCTCAAACCACTGAAAAAGTTGGGGTGGCAGAGCTTATTTCCTGTGAGGCAGATGCCACCCCTGAGTCAACTCCTCATCAATTATTCAATAAGTTCCTCAGCTGTCATTGTAGTGTGGTATTTACTGACTTAGTGAAAGTCTTTTATTTATTTAAGGGGGAAAAAAAGACAAGATCCAAGGAGGAAATAAAATAAAGTATACGCGCGCGACCAGTAAGATCTCGAGAACTTGTACAGGTTCTGCATCAAAACAAACACAAACAAACAAACAAAAAAAACATCAAACGCGCTTCTCACCGCTCGAGCGCCGGACGATGTTCTCCAGGAAAGTGTTCTGCGGCGCCACGAGCCCTCTCTTTCCGCCGGGCATCGCTGCTGCTCGCGCTTCAGCGGATGACCGTCTCGCGCTGCTCGCGCGTCAAGCGGACATAGTCGCGTGCGGCGTGGAGCGCCGGGACGGTGAGGTTCGTGCTCATGGTAAAGCCCCGCGCGCTCTTTCTTCCCTGTCTCTTCAGTGTGGAGCACTTAAAAAAAAAAACCCCAAAAATAACACACACACACACACACACCAACAAAAAGGCGCAGTCCGCTCCGTCTCCGAGCTCAGGCGACTCCGCGCGCTGGTGGGAAACAACTACAGGCGCATGCGCGCACACGCGCGCACTAACAGCGCAGCAGGTTGAGCGGTCGAGCTCCGGCGGGTGAGCGCGAGCGCGCTGCGTTCTGTCACTCCGTGTTTTTGTTCTGGAAACTTCTGCGCACAGGATAAAACGAGACGACGCTCGAGCGTCGCGGCGTGGAGCAGGACAATGCGCAGCACGTTCGGGGAACGGCGCGCGTGACGTAAGGAAGCGTTAAAAATGAAAAAACAAAAAAGAAATCCGCGCTCCGAAATGCGCGTGCTCAAATTACGCGTTTTTGTGCAAAATTGCTTTCTCTCTCTCTCTCTCTCTCTCTCTCTATATATATATATATATATATATATATATATATTATGCGCTTTAGGTTTGACGTATTTATTTATTTATTTTCATATTAATTCTGTATTTTTGTACACTCTGTGCGAACACTGCATTCATGTTGTTGTTTTTTTTTTCCTCAGTTGCTGAATTTCTTTAATAACACACCTACTTCAAGTCTTATAATCATGTTTTTCTCTGCCGGTTATATGATACTGTCTGTGTGTAGTTTTGGGAAGTGTGTGTGTATTATTCTGAAGAAAAAAAATCCGTCTATAATATATTTTTTGGGGGAAAAACTATAATTGCTTCTATATTTCTGTAGTCTGTTCGCCTGTATTTGAGGTGTTGATTTGTTTATATTGTTTACATTAAAGTCTATATGTGTATGACATCCTCATTCTGTTGATCTTTACCTTATTTAAAAAGGAGACCCTGCCAGTTAATTCAACTCTACAGGTGTGAATTCAACCAAGCAAGCAGACTCGCCATCTCTCTTTCTATGAACTGCACCAGTACGATTGATAAAATGAAATTTTATTGTATTTTTATTTATCCTGTACAATATTTATTTCATTTTCCGTGGGAGCACTTTCAAAATTTCTAGAGTTTTCCTTTCCTTTTTTTCCTCAATTGCTGAATTTATCAGTACCTTTTGCTAAAATTGCACAATCGTATGTTAGTTTTTCTCTGTTGATTCAGGGATTTGCGTCCCTGGTACTGGGAAGTGTGTGTATTATTCTGAGAAACGTGTGTATCCAGTTGGAAAACTGTAATACATGGTTCCACAGCGAAGTAAATTGGATTACAGTTAACTGGCATGTGCACGTGTTGACTTATTTGGCCACAAATGCAGTCTTAAAAATAAAGGTTCCAGTTAGAACCAAAAAGGGCTTTTCAGCCTGATCCCACAAGAGAACCCTTTAAAGTTGCACAAAAAACCTTTTACTCTCGAGTTCTTCCGAGAACCATCTATTCACCGGTGCTTTAAAGAATCCACAAATGGTTCTTCACAGCAGTGCCACAAGGAACCATGGTATCAAAAGTTCTCTCTAAAAAAACACCCTTAGTTAGTGTTTTAACGAACCAAAGTAAGGTTCTTAAAAGTGATGCCAGGGTAAACTTTTCCAGTCCCACAAAGAACCTTATAGGGTTCACTTTAACCTGGTAAGAGATGATACTCCATAATGAAACATAAAGGACGTTTTTAATCTACAAAGAACCATACAGCTCAACGCAAGAACCCTGTACTACGAAAAATGGTTCTTGTCAAGAAGAAGGTTACTTGTAGAACCTATGGTGCTGTAAAGAACCATTGAAGAACCTTTATTGTGCGGTGTATTGGAAACCGAGATGGTGGAAAGAAAGTTCTTTGGCATAAAAGGGGTTTTTAGTGGAATACTGGATCCAACCCAACATCATAAAACTGTTTAAATACATCCCATAAACAGAGTGATGTTAGGTATTAGGTGATTCATCTGTGTACTGTGTTGAATAATTAATTGGCCCTCTAAATGTCACTGGCACGAGGGGTTAGTGACCGTACTGTACCTTCACAGACAGATAACAAGCCGTACAGTCATAGTATTCTCTCTCTCTCTCTCTCTCTCTCTCTCTCTCTGTCTCTCTCTGTCTCTTCCACACACACACACACACACACACACACCTGCGTATCACAGCACGCCTCCATTTCTCTGCATTGACTGCAGTGCTAATTGGCCAGCGAGCCCGTCTCCCTCTCTGACCGCCGAGCAGATTTAGATATCAAAAGGCCTCAGACATCAAACACCTAATGTGTCTAAAAATAGATGAGTCGATAAGTCAGTGGCCTCTGCGTCTCAGAGAGAGAGAGAGAGAGAGAGAGAGAGAGAGTCCCTGGGCAAGAGGGAAGCAGAAGCAGCTGTGCGGCTACGACATCAACACTCAGTGTAGTACAGTAACTTTATCACAAAAGCACAAAATGAAGAGGAAAAACAGTATGCGTATTCATCTTTCAAGCAGAACACAACCCAAGCACACAGAGGCGACGTGTTAATGGTTCAAGAGGCCCAAAAAAAAGCCAAAAATTACATTTACCTTCGACAAAAATTTCCCTTCATCCCAAATGCAGACGATCACGCCAATCACTGACAAGTTAATTCTACACTGTGTGTGGTGGAAGCATGTTCAGTTCATTTCAATTTGATCTGAATAGGGCTTTTAACAATAGACACTGTGTCACAATCCGGATGTAGATTTAGATTGTTAATGAACAAGCCAGAAGCAACAGTGGCAAAGGAAAACATCTTGATGAAGACTCAAAAGCGAACCTACCCTCTTCTGGGTTCTTCTTCTTCTTCTTCTTCTTCTTCTTCTTCTTCTTTTCGTGTCGAGTTTCCAATTCATAGTGGAACCATCGTAGTGGAAGGATTAGCCGCTCAGCAGTATGATACTGAACGTTGCCCAAGGTGCACCAGGGGAGGCTCCTTCCGTGCACTTCCGTCCTCTGCTGGGTGAAAGCGTATAGTAGGGCTGCAGTCAACACCACTGGTGTCCAGCCAGAGATCGAGTCAAGACCGAGTCTTACGCGGGTCGAAGCCAAGTCATGTATGGAGTCCAAATGAAAGCGAGGCTGAATCGAGATCAAGACTGAAAACTAGCTCATTCTTTTCGAGTCCAAGGCTTTACTTCAGCTAGTTCTCTTCATCGTGCCAACAATTACGCTTTCTAGAAGGAAGAATTACTTCTTGTCAAATATTACTTCTACAAACTCTTGAGAGACACCAAGACCATATTTAGCGAGACCAATGCCCGAGACCAAGACGAGTCCGAGTACGCATGTCAGTAAATCTGATACAATTAATTCCAAGTCAATACAGAAAACATCTCGAGACCAGACTCGAGTCCTACAGCCGTACTGGATAATGAGATTATAATCACGACAGTATACAGGTCTAGAAGAATAAAGACACTCAGTAAGTACTAAGTGTGTCGAAAGGATGTTCAGTGTGAACAAATCGTGACTAAAGGTCCTGGGATGAACCGCAGGACAGTCTTTATGATTACAGCAGGACCTCTAAGGTGTTCAGGTAAGATTATCCACTGAAGCAAGGGTAAGACTTGGCCATAAAGTAGATTTGAGAAGTGTATTTTTAGTGTTTACATCTGGTTTCAGGGTGAAAATGCAGGAAAACCACAGCGTGAATCGAGATTTTCTCGATTTTATGCAAACGAGGTATGACGTCGCAAAGCATCGAATCCAAACGACTAAATTCCTCACAACTTTGAGTTCTTACCCATGTTTCCTTCCTTTTCAACTGTATTTGCTTTTCTAAAATAGAAATAAAACCACAGTGTTACCTCTTCCTGGGTTGAACTACCATATTAACCAGACATATCATTTATACTGCTACTATTGTCTCAAACCAGTCACAGGCCACGCCCAGGAGAGAGACACACCCTTAGAAGGTTGCTAACAGCCTGCTAAAATGGTTTGACTTGGAATCCTTTATGAAATAAAACCGCTAACCTTTCGCCCAGAGAGACAACTGAAGATCCCTTAAGAGTTCGAAAGGGTTCTAAGGGTGTAGCAGCATCTACACATCCACACGTACATGTCCCTCTGCGCATAAGTGAGAGAAGATTACAGACACCAGTTTAGAACTGCGCAACTTGCATATTGAAATTTTATCTTCGGCTGAACTTCTCCTTTAACCTTTTTTTTGGCGTCAATAGCAGTGTATTTGCTTTACGTGTTGAATGCAGATAGCGTTTCCCTCCATGCCAGCAGTGTTGTGTAAGACGGCGGTGAGGCATTGAATACTCCTCTGCTCTTTTTTTTTTTAGTCTTCATGCCAGTGTTAATTGCACGCTAACTCTGCCCACCATTACTATCTTTAGGCTCAGAGTCAAGATCCACACAAACACAACGCTCCGGAGAATCTCCACACGAGGGCTTCGTACCTGCCCACTGACCGACGACATGACGACGGACCATGCGGGTGTGAGGGTGTACGTACTCCAGAGACGTGATAGCGATGAGTGTGCAACCTCACCCAAGTGAAGGCAAAGCGTATCGCCGGAAAAGTAAAGCGTTTTTTTTCCCGCTCACAGCCGAGCTTCTGACCCTGACCAAAAAACAAATATGGAGGACAAAGTGGTGGTTAAAGATTTTTTTTAACGCGCAAACATAACGACATTTAGGAGATGACTGCCCTGATTTCACCACTTAAAACCTATATTTAATTCTTCACCCACCTACACATACAGTAACATTTAATACCGGGACTCTTTTCAGGGAACTGCCACATCCTAAGCGTGACCAATCCCAGCACCATGGACAGCTCCCACAGCAACCGTCATGGCTCAAGGTCCGATTGGGCCATGGTTGGAGACGACTGATCATCTCAAACCCTGGAAGGGGAATAAAATGCTCGCTGGAGAAGAAGAAGAAGAAGAAGAAGAGAACATCAATAGATGTGCATGCATGGTGAAGCTTTCCATAGGGAACTTCCTTCCTTTCTTCCTCATTCCTTTTCCGTTTCCTATGGCTGGAGGCCAGTTGCCAGTTCAAACCGTCCTGTTGACAGATGTGTACTGTATATCTAACTTATCAAATCTATGCCGAGTCCCTTGAGGATGCCAGGCCTCCAGAGAAGTCGACCCCCTCGTCCGCACATCTGTTTCACACGATAACGACAAACTCCTGTAAACTATCGATCTCTCCCTCTTCCCTCCTGACACCAGATAAAGAAAATAAACCTCCAGGCTTTACCTGGGAACCTTTCTGTAGTGCAACTAATATTCATTTCACGGCTGATAAACATGACTTTCGTGCTAATGCGCCATTTGTAATAGATTACCGTTCGGTTTAAAAAAAAAACCAAACAAACCCCAAACACTCTTACTCCCTCGAGTATTTTAAGTAAGTTTTATGGAATAATTTCACCAAATATTTTTTTCTATCTGTATTCTTTGTACACATTTGTTTTTGTTTTGTTTGCACATATTTCCAGTGCACATATCTACGTCAAATTTACACACAATGTCTTTCGACTTATGTAAAGGCTACATAAAAATAACAACGTCAATTAGCGATGTCATTGTAAAAGACGCCGAAGACGAAGGTTTCGCGCAACGAGTAGCTATCATGCTGAAGGTGAAGGAGCTTCCTTCTTCTAATAATGTTCTCCGGGGCAACGTTATTAAACACCCCTGTGAAAAACATTCGAGTCAGTACGACTGGTTCGAAATGACTAATCGTCACTGGTCGTGCGCGCCACACGAGAAGAAGGATGGAGATTTGTGACGGAAAGCATTTTGGCACGAGAAGAAACAAAAAATAGCATGCTTTGGCGATAATTCCAAAAGCGTGTCATGTTCGGAGGAAGAAGGGTTGCTTACTCTATATGTGCATTTACTTCTAATTGACTTCAAAGCAGCCTGATATGTCAAAGTGCATTCACCGGGCCTGCACCGAAGCAACTGCGAGTCTGGCGAGTGCATTAAGTGTGTTTAAACATTTACAATGTTCAGAGCACGCAAGGACAAGGAAGAAGTACAAAGTTCTCAAAAGTGAGCAGAAGAAAATTCTGCTCCTTTTGGTCGTGACCTCATAATAAAACATTAATCGTACATACTTTAAATATTTAAAGAGGATCATTTTGATTGGGTGAGGGGGGCGGGGGGAGGGGATGGGGAGGGGGTGTTGACAATAGATCTCCCAATCAAGCTTAGCCAGTTGAAAGCTGATATTCTTAGCAGTTTTTATATTGGTAGTTATTTTACTACTACAGTGAATTTATATTTATTTCTGCAAATGCAGTGTCCACCGGCAGTGTCTCGTGTTAAACCCGAGTTGACGATATAAAGCGGTAGGATGTGAATGGATTGTTTGGGAGCAATGCATCGTGTGTATAATAATACTAGCTTTGTGCCGGAGTTAGTAAAGCGACAGAAGGAGAGGTGACGACGCTTATTCGGTCTGGAGAGCTTTTAATATCCACATGCCTACATGACTTCCTCTACAGCCTTCAGCAGTAAAAACAAAAACAAAAAAAAAAAAAAAAAAAAAGGCCAGGAGGCTAACAATGAGGAGACGATAAAACAGGACAGGGGGATGAAAATGAGCCGATTATGCCGGATTTATTGTTGCACGCGACGTACACGCACGTCTTTCATGCGAAAAATCACTATTAAAATACATTCGAGTTGTCTGGGTAGACAAGTCAACAATAAAACACTCCCATGTCGTGCTGTTAAAGGAAAATAATCAACAACCGGCACTTTTGTTGTTACTGTCAGTGTTACCTACCTGAAGTGGAAAGTTTCCTACAACAGCACATCTGAAAAGTGTTTACCACGACCATTAGACAAAAAACACACACACACACACACACACACACTGTCGTGTTACCGAGAAACCGCAAAGTATAAACTCCTCTGTCCTGAAGATGTCGGAAAACTGAAAGTTACAGCTTTACCTCTGACTGTAACAACACGCTGACACTGGAGACTCCTTCCTTAATAAAAAGGAGAATAAACATCTCCTTACAGAAAACTTCATCATATCATCGATTATACACTATTTTATTTTTAGAAAAAACAAACACGCCGTTCATGTGCCGCGTCCCTGAATAGCTGTTACTATGGAAACGATAACGTATTATAGCTGCACTACTGTCAGAGCTGCTGTTATAAAAAACTAATCATCGACCTCCTGACCAAATCTCTTTCCTTTCTCCTTCCTCTCGAACGTGTTAAAGATCTAAACCCGCTGCAAGTGATTAGAGGTTTGTTACACAACAGCGCAGAGTAGAGAGACCATCGGTCGTAAGACAGCAGAGGCATGTGTGTGGGCCACGGCTGTTATTTTAGGGATAGGAGTGGGAAAAACCTTCACCTTCCCCTCTTCACCAGTTTCAAAATAAACGGAATCCCTCGCTTTCCGAGTCAGGGTCACGTAACGATCTGCAGCCGTCTGAGACGTCCTGTTTCACGCGACGACCCAAAATGGCAGACGAAGAGCTGCTGAATAAAACAAGCGCGCTCTAGTATTCATGTCTACCGTGTGTCATCTGGACAGGAGATATTACTAATGATTTTACAGGAGCATTTACTGGTGCTCCTGATTAACTGTTGTACAAAACTGAGATGGACAGTAAAGCGAAGAAACACGTTTAGAGGAGTGAATAGAAACGTAGGCATAATTAGTGAAGGAAGTTGCTTCTACGGAGTTCACTAAATGAGGAATAAAAACATTTCTAGGCATGCCGTTATAGCAAAATATTCAACGACGAGTATCCTCAGAAATTTCCCACTTCCTTCCGTCCGACCTTGAACATTTCCATTTAAACATTTCCTGTCCTTCTTCCTTTTCCTCCTTCTGCCCTTCGTAATTTCGTCAGAAAATCCTTCCTCGTGAAAATTCCACTCTTTTCTTTCAAACGTTCTTCTTTCTCTCCAAACCATCAGTTCCTTCCTTCTTTCCTCTAGAACCTCCTCGTTCTGGACACTCTTCCTTCCTTCAGAGCTTCCTCGCTTCCATTTTCACTTCCTTCCTCCTTTCTGAGCTTCTCTTCCTCCCACTGAACTTCCTTTTATTCAAACTTCTTTCCTTGTAGTGAAACTATTAGTCCAGAAACAATGTCAGACCAATAAGGTCTGAATTTTCATCCTTCCTTCTTCCACGTGTCTTCATGTCCTTCATAGAACATCCCCACTTCCTCCCTTCCATCCCATGTGACGATCTTTTAAACGTTTCTCCTCTATGTTCTGAATTTTCCTCATTCTTTACCAACATCCTTCATAATTTCCTTATTGAAACCTCCTTCCTTATAGCTGGACTATTTGTCCGGAAACAACCCGATAGGTATTTACTGATCAGTAGGTCTGTATTTTCCTCCACCCTTCTTCCAAGCATCCTTCCTTCATTCGAGCGCACCGTTCCTACCTTCAGCGCATCCTTTCCTCCTTTTTTTACTTCATTTTGTAACTTCTTTCCCAAATTCTGAACGTCCTTCCTTCCTTTCGTCCCTCAAATTTACTTCCTTCCTTATAGGATTCCTTCCCATCCCATTAAGATGACGATGATGGATGATCTTCATGACGGTGTTATTGTAACACACTTATCTGAGTGTGGCTGGAGCGCATGGATTAACAGTGTGGTAGTCGAGCCATAAAGACCTTTGATTAAACGATATAATGAGATGGAGTATGAGTAACAGCTCGCGGCGTTTTGGTGAAGGTGAAAGCGTGTTTGGCACCGTTTCCTCTTTCGGTAAGACGAACCGTCAGGAGTGATCACGGCTGCCGAGGAAAAGCAATCTGCAAATTACACCCGTGGCCGAGAACGACGTGCCGATCAGAGGAATAAATTACAGCGGAGCTTCTTTAAAGCTCCACTTCTGTTAATAGACTGGAAGCACTACTCAATCCAACACTCACTGCACAATACAGAGTACCGTAATAGAGCTGCGTCATATCGTATCGTCCATGATATATCGGTACATTTCCTCCCCGGGATAACAATTTGTCCTCCCGTGATACTGACGATATAGTCGATGACATGCTCACAACCCCGCAACGTGGGCATCTCACACGTAGGACGAGAGAAAACATGGCGGAAGGCGGCATTCCAACCCTAGACGTGGAAGGAGAATTAATCCCCAAAAAACAGGATTTTTGCGTAGTTACTTTTGTGATCGTCGCGGCCAAAAACGCTCGATTTCGAGATTATTTCTGGCTTTTATTGCGTTAAACTACTCAAACTGGCGAAATCGCAATTGCACGAAATTCTTTCGCTGTGATGTTTGTTGGTAAATGAGATTGTTTAGCTGTACCCGTGTTCGATGCAGGTGAAACGGCTGAACCCGCGTTGTGACGACGTCACATGACGCGTCTCGGCCCAAATCTGCGCAAAATCTGCGGTAATTATTAAAAATGCCACGCTCCACGCGCGGAGATTGCTTGATTTTGCGTTCGCTTCCGGTAAATCCTGGAGATATTGAAAAAGGAGCTTCCTCCCTGATGGTTTAGATAGAACATTTTTCCCCCCTGGGGTTAGATTATGAATCCTGTGAGTGTTGGTGTTTGCAGTTTCACTGGAATTTTAATTCGTGAATAAAATTCATATTCTATTAGTTTTTAGCCTACGTAATTGGTATAGTTTAGTATTTGATGATGGCCAGGATTAAGCTGTCCTTTTCTGGACCGACGTTTGTGTTTGTATGGCTCTCAAGACAGTACGCTGAGTACTTTCATATCGACCGTTTTTAATATCGTTACCGCAAAAATACCACGAAATATCGCAATATAGTTTTAAGAGTATATCGCACATCCCTATACTATGTATATGTGTATGGTAGAAATATAAATATTATTTGAAAAGTTGGCATTTTTCTTTCTGAATGTAAATACATATAATCTAATCATTTTGACTTTGTAACTATAAAAAAAAAAAAGCGACAGTGTAAGCTTTTAAAATACACGGTGCGTCTCAAAACCTCTGTTTAAAGCCGTGACCTTGACTCAATTGAAAACTTTAACTTTCTCTCTGACTTCATTACACAAATTGGCCTCCTCGATCTTCTAGTTAATACCTCGGGAATCAATCTCGGATCTGTACTCGTCTGAGGTGAAGAATAATAAATCCCTCCACTTCCATTTCCAGGTAAAGTTCTGCTGCCTAATTCAAGATAAGTGTCAAAGTCATTCGCAAAATAAGAATAACACACCAGGGTCTGAGTGAAAGGTTTATCTTCTGCTTTTCTTTTCTTCTGCTTTTATTTCTTTTTTTTATTCAATGTAAGCAATAAAACACTTGGGGGAGTGCTGTTATTCGAAAATAATCAGCGAAAATAAACGATGGTGCTGATGAAGCAGAGTTAATGTTACCATCCCAAAGTTGCGAATTTTGTCAATAACAGCACATCACAATGCTTTTGATGCGTCTTATACCACGACAATTCGCCAGTGATTCAATTTATTTATTTATTAACGTTCTACAACTAATACTTTTTTTGTGTGAAGTCATGTTTAAATGATGTCCCCTTATTCCCTCACCAGACAATAAGACAACAACAACAACAACAAAACCGCAAAGTGTAAACTTCTCTGTCTTGAACATTTAGTAAAGTTACAGCTTTTTTTCTCTCTGACTGCGACTAAGAGCTGACACTGGATACACCTTCCAACACCTTCTGACCAATCAGAGTCCAGAATACAACTCTTTGTGGTGAAATAAAGGGCCACGGGTGGGAATCGAACCCCCAACCCTTGAGGGGTGAGGCGAACATGCTAACCGTTATGCTGATATTTCAAATTGTGACGTGGACGTTTGCGGAAGTAATATCTGCATTCGTATTGAGGCGTTTTAGGCAGGTCTGGAGCAGTGTTCTCTCGTCAGATAGAATAAATCCCTTTGTGGGAGACTATGAGCTTTGCAGCTTTGCAGTTCTTCTACATGCACAAACAAATACATTACACACTAAAGGAAAAGGAAAACTTTTTAAAAAAACGTCACATGACCCCTTTAAACCTGCTTTAATTGATAAGTCTGGAGCGTTTGGTTTTGCTTCCCTCTTGTGGCTCGATGGAGGAATTGCAGCGTGAAAGGCGGTTTAAATACTTACCAGTTGAGTGCAAACGTTTTTCACACGTCTACAAGCAACATAAAATGGTAAAAGGTGAAAAACAAATCAAGAATATGCACTAGAATGTAATATAAACGTGTTTTTCTGACTTACCGCTATGGACCTTTTACGAAGAGCCCCTGCTCTGTGTAACGTATTTTTTTTTTCTTCCTCCCTTTAAAAAATAAATAAATAATAAAAATAAATAATAAATCTGTTTACTCGATCAGGTCTGCTCAAAATACACACCACTGTCAGAAAGACGATAGTTTAATTAGTTTAGAAACGTTTTACAATGTTTAATTTTGCTGCCTCATATTGAAAGAAACGTTCCCGTTACGTCATTTCCGGTTTCTCCTCAGCGCGGTGAGGGAGTCGCGCGCGTTCCTTTTTCTTGTTATTTTTAAGTTATTTTTGTTATGAAAATGGATATATGTTCAGGGTTATGACCTGTAATTGGAATAAACATGTTTTTGTCACATTATTATGAGCAAAGTTTACGTTTTGCTCTTGACGAAATTACTGTGTGCCGCCATTTTCACAATTAGTGTGGTGGACTTCCTGTTACCATAACGACGGTTGTTTACGTGTTATTAATGAAATATCTTTATTATTATTATTATTATTATTATTAGTTTTACGAGAATTTAAACTACACCCTACACTACACTATGCTACATTTTACTACACTGTATTTTTTCTGTAGTTAACAAGCCCTGCTGGGGAAAAAAACCAACAGAATGTGTAATGGTTTTAATGGTTATTGTATTGGTTTTAATGGAAACTGTAATGGTCTCTGGGGGTCTCTACTGGGAATCTGTTGCCTTTTATAGATGGGTGGGATGTTATGTCTAGTGGATAATGGTTTTAATGTTTATAATGGAAACTGTAATGGTCCCTGTGGCTCACACCTAGGGGGAATTTAGCATAGCATAGCGTAGCATGCAGGTGGGAGGAAACCAGAGAACCCCGAGGAAATCCATGGCAAATTCTATACAGAATTTTTTTTTACATTTAAAATAAAAACAGATTTAATAATGCAAAAATTACACAATAAAACTTATGAACTTTAAAAATAATACTAATAAGTCTAATTTATCTTAAGCTCCTTAATGATTGTATTTCTCAATTTACAGGTTTGAGAGGCTTCTGTATTTATTTCTTTCATAATGCCTTATTTATAAATTTAATTTGATCACAAATGTAAAATATTTTTCCACTGTTTCACCACTGTCTCCAGGACATTTTCCTCTCAAACACACACACACACACACACACACACACACACACACACACACACACACACAAATAAGGCTATAATGCAATGCTTGGTTATCTCAAAACAGGTTTAATTTAATATGTCTTT
>JANDJT010000169.1:34820895-34834966 GCA_024331685.1 Stegophilus panzeri | reverse complement strand
ACTGACTCCAGCCCAGAACCATGACAGTGGAACATGTCTAATAGTGTAGCTTTAAATATATTTAAGAGGAGCAGACTGCAAACACTGAACATTGATGTTTATTTAAAAAAAAAAAAAAAGAAAGAAAAAAGTACGACACAAGATATGATAAACGTGACAAAATTGATCACGACATGGATGTTAATATTTCGTTGTATCGCCGTATCAGTCCTTCTGCATCAAGTAGGAACGATTCCAACGATCCACGCGAGTCCTCGCTCATTTAACATCCGACTCTTTAAGGCTCAATACGGAACATTCGACAACATGAAATACTTCTATAGGCGCTTATCTGGGTTCACCCCAGTGTCAGCGGTGCCTCGTGGTGAATTTGCATGTGACGCTGCCTGTGGTTATTGTGCATTGTGTCTAAATATAGCCCGGACTTTGAATAACAAACTTTATCACAAAAGCGGAGGACGCTCGGCGGCCTTGAGCTCTGCGTACACGAGCGTTCCGTCGGCGCGGTGATTAGTTAGCGTCCGGGATCGATCTTAACGTCCGGATTTTTGTAATGAACTTGAGAAAATGGGGCTCCTGCTTGAGCACAGCTTCAGCACTACAAGCTTTACGGGGCAAGACGGGCACAGGGTGAAATAAATAAATAAATAAATAAATAAATAAATAAATAAATAAATAAATAAATAATCCCCAGCATCCTGTTTTTAATGGCTGCAGCTGTTGAGCTGAGCAAGAGGTCTGTGATTGGTCGATTTAAGTGTCAGTCAAACAGACCGTTCCAGTGAAAATAAGAGGTTCTTTATCACATAGAGTGATCAAATAAAGCAAACTGTTGCTTAAAAAAAAAAAAAAGTTTGAGAATTGCTTCCGAGAGCCATCTGAAGGGACCTTCGGAAAGCTGTGTGCGTTTAGCGTTTGATTAAAAGTAGGAGGAGCTTGGTTGTCCAACAAACAAAAGGGCGGGGCTGCAAACATCAAGGGGTGATTTGGGAGAGCGTGCTTTTTTTGGCAAGATCCATATGACGTCGTCTTAATGAAAATCACACGGACTTCCAAGCATGACTCAAGACTTCTGAATTTTACTCAGAAAACTCAAACGTGTATAAACACGACTGTAAACACTACTGTCTGTGTGGACGCTCACGTTCTCCTCGTGTCACTGTGGGTTTCTTCCGGGTTCCTCCGAGCTCCCAAAAAACATGCTATTAAAATGAGAGATTTTCCACGAGGATGAGGCCCGAAGACACTGGAAATTTTCGAAAACGCTAAAGGGACGGCGTTTGAAATCCTGATCGGTGGCTTTCTTTCAGATTTGAGTGCAAAAACGGAGTAGCGAAGAACCGCGACATAAACAGAACCTCTGCGTATTTATATAAGGAAAACGATACATGTTCAAAAGGTGCAATCGTCGGGAGTAAGCGGCTGTGCACAACAAGCCGCGTGTGAACATGTCGCTCGAGCAAACCCAGAGACGGAACAGTCCATCAGACGAGCCTCAACATCACAACGACGGACGTTTGAGACGGCTTTACAATCTTACCAGGATTCTATAAGAGTGTCAGATTACACAATGAAGCTCCTCCGACGGTAGACCCGCGATTCAAGAACTTTACTACAGGCTCATGTAAACACTTTTTCGAAGCGACTTGAACATGTCTCGTGATCGCCGCTACCGTATTTGTAGCTGCCCCACGAGTTCGCCCGTGCTCGCTCGAGATTTCACCTCACACTGCCGGAACGTTCTACAGAATTTTTTTTCAAGACTTCCATCCGCGACAGTAAAACCGGCGCCAGAAAAATCGCACACGCGGCATAAAAACCCGGATCACGGGAAGACGACACGTCGCAAGATTATATCATTATCCGTGAGAAAAGAGAAGAGGCGTGGCCACGTGGGTCGCAGCAGAATAACCATTTGCCACCCCGAGTCTAATCCGTTTCCTCAAATACCTAGCGTGTGTTCATTTAAATCATAACTGTGTAGGAGCTTCGGTCATAATGTGTTTTTTTGCGTACGTGGCAGGAGCTTAGCATTTTACTTCAAGTCCCGATAAAACGAAGAGTTTTTACTCTGTATTATTATTATTACTATTGACGTGTTTCCTTTTGAACCACGAAGTCAGAATAATGGCGTTTGAGATACAGTGCCACCCCCTGACCACAACATAATCACGTATAAACCACGTTTACTGCGAACGAGCTGCTACTGTAGCAAGACACGCCCTTGGGGCGGGACAGACACCTTATAGAGAGCGTTTTATTGGACGAACGCAAGACTAGTACAGGATGAGTCACAAAAAACCTTTTTAATTGGTTTTCCTGTGAGTGAAGGACAAAAAAAAAATATTCGAACAAACGAATCTCCAAAACTACTGATTTTTTTATGCATTGAAAAAATTATATTATTGAATTGGTGTCCATAACACTTCAACAAGCTTTTGATTTCACATAAAAATTTGGTTTAATTGCATTCTCAAACAGTTTGTGGATATTATAGAGACACTAAACTGAGTTAATAACAGGCCTGAATAACCGCACAAGCTTCCCTCACTGACAATTTAACATGGCAAATTCTCCCAAGGCTGAATCCCAAACCCTCCACTGCTGCCTATATATGCGCACTACATAGTGGGCATACATACAGGGTGATATACACCCTACGTAGTGCACTGCGTCCTCATTTAGGATTCGGGATAAAAGTGAGAGTTTTGCCATCTATCTATCTAGGAAACAGAGCTAGAGCTACTGAGGCCTACACAGGCGATTAGCATTCTTAGCAAACAAGAATCATTAAACGCGTTACCAGAACCACCAAAAATACGTTTATTCTTATATTTTGTAAGATCACTCGTGTCGGGTCATAATCCTACGAGCTCATAGACGCCTCCACGGACGTTTCGTTAGTTTTATCCATCCTCGCGAGCTCCACTAACCGCTAACTCGCTAGCCGGTTGCTAGCGATCAAAACATTAGCTGATCATTTCTTTAAAAACAACAACAACCACACACACACGCGCGCGCTCGTAAATAAAACAATACAAGCCATTTCTCTTCAATGTGTATCTGTTCGTTTTATTAACTAGAAAAAAACGAAAGAAAGAAACGTAATTATCTTAGCAGCCTAGCTAACTCACTAGCATGCTAACCGAATTCCAGCTCGCGTCTTTGCTAGCAAAGGAGCCGCAAAAGGAAACGAAAACAAGCAGCATGAATCAATCAATAAATAAATACGCAAACAAAACAATTAGTATAATTTTTTTTAAAAAAAGAAATGAAGTTATAAAGTACATTTTACTAAGACAGAAGTTTGTTTTACCTTTTGATCCTCTGTGTTTCGGGGGAACGAAGGAGGTGATTAGGAGTAGTGATCCCGTATAAACACTTTTTTTTATTTTTATTTACTTAACAAATATGTTCCCAAATCTGCGTCCTGCTGAAAAACAGACAAACGCAAAGAAAAAAAAATATGCAGTGTTGGCTTTAAAGCTGCCAATCCTCACAACACCATCTAGTGAAATAATCCTCCGTGTCCCATCAATGGATGCATTAAAAAAAAAAAAAAAAAAAAAAAAGAACAGAAAGATACGGTTAAAATAAACACATTTCCTGATGTTTGGTACAAATCCAGTGTGTTTATCCGTGCTTTCCGGCTTACTCTTCCTTCCCGATTGTTTCTTTAATTGAGATTTTATTTGGGGCGATTACAGCGTTTCACCCTATTGTCAATATAGCTGGGCTGAGTCCATGGCACACATAACACACACGGATAGGGCTCAACCCTGCTGGTTTGTGTGCCGGCCCATACTCCACGCTGATTGGTCGGTTTAAAGATTCTCATCGATACGACTGGACAGCGTGGGTGTCAATCATGAGGAGGGGGGAAAGAATGCAGAGTGAACATAGGTTGCCGAGTACAGCAGAACGAGAGGAAGGGGGAAAAAACATAATATAACATAACATAAAACAAACAAACAAACAAACAAAAAAAAAACCACAGCTCACTGCTGTCAACCGGCGAGAGGAGAAAAAATGGTGGAAGAAAAATTAAACGTGGAATGAAGTTAGGCTTGAAGTGAGGCCAAACCAAGCGGTGTACGATTCATTTTGTTTTGTTTTGTTCCGTTCCAAAGAATCACTCGATATATTTGATTCACTCGAGCATGAAAACGACACACACTTCCACAAGTAAATATACGATAAGGAAAAGTCACTTCTTAAACAAAGAGCGATACTTGTCTTTTTTTTAAAAAAACCTAGTTTACCTTGATTGAATCTTATATCAGGAAGATTCTATGTAGTCGGCTCTTTGAATCGGCTCTTTTAAGTGTGTGAGTTATTATTGAGAGTCGACTTGCACATACAACTCCTCTGTTTGTTTTGTTTGTTTGTTTTTTTGGTAATCAATCAGCCAGCTCTATTCTGAAATCGACGCCCAGGATAATGTCGGATGATGACTAACACACACTATGCAAAGATAAATAAAAAATAAAATAAAGAGCACTAGTCTGTTACTGTGCACCTACAACGAGGTAGAAGTGTGTAAAAACGTACTGCAAGTATTTAACAGTTTACCAGCAACAAACAAACAAACAAACAAACAAACAAACACACATACACTATGGAATCAATTTCATATGCCACAGTTTATATGTGAGGAATAAAACACTTGGGACACAAAGCTGATTTAGGATTATTTTCCTGTCATAGCATGTTGTGAAGTGTTTTTTATTTATTTTAAAAAAATACACATACTTTTTTTTTTTTCATCAGGTTAGCACCTTTGCCTCACACCCCCTGGGGTTGGGGGTTCAAATCCCACCTCCGCTCTGTGTGTACGAAGCCTGCAGGTTCTCCCCGTGCCCTGGGGGTTTCCTCCACGTTCTCCAGTTTCCTCCGCCAGTCCAAAGACTGCGCTGTAGGCTGACTGGCATTTCCAAATTTTCCGTAGTGAGTCAACATGTGTGCAGTTTTGCCCTGCGACTGGGTTGGCACCTCATCCAGGGAGTGCCCCACCTTGTGCCCTGTGACCCTGTGTAAAATAAGCAGTATGGACAATGGACGTACAAACTTTTTATGCGTTTACAGTTACCGATTTATAGCGTATTTTCATTATCGGTACACAGCAAACGTCCTTTCGTTTTGGAAGGCGCAGCTGGAGAAGTTGAATTTGAACTTTAAATGAATAAAGATTTTCTGATTTGGATCTTTCTCTCTAACAAAGGAGAAATAACTGTAAAGATATTTCTGCAAAAGTACTGTGATGGGTCAGTTAACACCGTGTGCATGTGTTACCCCTGGAATTAATTACAGAGCGTCCGAACAATTTGAAGAAAACAAAGCAAACTAAGCATTAAACGTTAAACAGTGTTTGCTTGAATAAGTATAAATAACTGAGTGAGTTTTTTGATAGCTGATGCAAATAGTTGATTTTTTTGCACAAACCGCCGGAAAGATTATAAAAAACAAACAAACAAAAAAAAAAAACCCCATTTTAAATATGATGTTTTATTAAAATATAATCCATGTTCAATATTTTAAAACTATAATCTTCCACAGAAAGGATGAAAATTAAAATGTATGCTTTTTCTCTCTTTTCAACACCTGCTTCCTGTGTGATTTTGCTTTGAGTTGCATGGACGAGACGCTTTTTAAGTTGTCTTTCTGCCCCACGCTGATCTCCTCGGCTCCCGCCTTCCACTGCAGCAGCTGTCCGTCCTCTCCGCCCGTCAGCAAGGCCCCACCCACCGCGTCCCACTGGAAACACCTCACCATGGACGAATGGCCGCCACTCAGTGACTTCATCAGCTTCGGTTCGCCGCCACTGCAGTCCAGCAGCCGGAGCTCTCCGCTATGGGATCCGCCCACCACGACCAGGCGACCTGCTTCTTCCAGCCACGTTCCGCCTACAAAGTAGTCCAGAGAAGTTCCATCGGGTAAAGAGATGAGGGTTCGAGCGTCAGACGAACTGAAGAGCGTGAACGAGTCGTCGCTGTCTAGCCGAGACAAATCCCACAGATGGAGGCCTTCGTCGTGAGTGAGACACAGCAGCTGGTCCTGATATTTACCTAAAAAAAAAAAAAAAAAAAAAAAAATCTAGTTTGGTGAATGCTTCCTTACATGTAAACACGTTTCTCCATCCTTTCTGTCCGATATAATTATAAGAAACGTGAACGCATTTCAAGGCCACTGATGCTTCCACTGCCAGACCTGCAACTGAAATGACCGATCCAATGTGCTGAAGAATTTTAAATAGTTTTTGAAAACCATCAAATTGAATAGTGATTTGACCATATGTAATGAATAAGAAGCCAAAAAACAACTGTAGCATCGATGACTTTTTCATCGTAGAGCCGATATATTACGATATTTTAAAACGTTTCTATGACACCGAACTTGAGAGTTTCTGTAAACGGGACAAAAAAAAAAAACAAAAAAAAAAAACTTATGATGTCGACAATGACATTTGAAACAATCAGGCCAAGGGTGAACGCTGAAGGGAAAGGACAGATTTGTTTCAACATACATAATCTTTGACAAAAATGACTGACTACACCTTTAAGTACGATAATATGATTGAAATACGCTGAAAGACCATTTGAGTTCAGGCCCGGCTTAATATACTAATGAGTATGTCTGATTAACGCGAATCTCTCCAAGAGTCCCGGCTTGTGCGAGCGCTCAAGTGGAACTAAACACAACAGCGTAGGCGTTGCTCAATGAGACATGTACAACTCTGACACAAGGCCACATGATTCATTCCGATGCGTAAACTATAATGACTTCGAGAAGGCAGCAAGGCACAGAAGAAATTTGCTGCATACCTGACCAGCAGAGGGCGCTAGCAGAGGAGTCACAGTTGCACGTGGTGACGAGGGCATCGTCTTCTTCTCCCAAACTCAAATCGAACACGTTCACCAGGCCGTCTGTGGAACCGGACGCCAGCCTGTCCGCCTGCTTTGGGTGGAAGCGCACGGCTGTGATGTCATCACTGTGCGACTCCGAGTACACCCCCAATAGCCCTTCCTGTTTGGCTCCACCTCCTGTCGTACGGGAATCCCAGAAAACCAGAAAGCTGTCGTCGCCCAGCTGCTCGGTGCCGGCGCACACCACCGTTCCGTTACAGCTCACGTCGAACGAACAGTACGAGTGATCCGGATCGCTCCTGAACACGCGGACCGCGGAGGAACCGGGCCGACGCACGTCCCAGCATCGCAGCGTCCCGTCGGAAGAGCCGGTGAAGAGCAGATCGGGCGACGACGGAGAAAATCGAACCCCGAACACGGCCCCTGTGTGGCCCTGATGTTCTCCCAGAACTCGGAGGGTCTCTTTAGCGTGCAGACGAACAACATGATTGGAGCAAGACGCGGCGATGAGGTCTACGGGTGAAAGGGCTAAGTCCAGGATGTACGAAGGCTCATCTGGCTGCAAACGTCTGGAGATCGACAGCGCCTCAAAGGTGTCTTCGAGGCAATCCATGAGAGTGGAGTATAATTATTGGCACTCTCTGACGGAAAAAAAAAATGCTTAGAAGGTTAACAGAACCTGATGTTATCAAACACTCGTAGAAATCCGAGTTGATTTTATAGTCCTGCCCCTAACCCTAGCCAGAGTGTAGCCACTTATATAATTAAGCAATACCGCACGATTGTGAGTGCGATTTTGCTTTTATACAGCAGTTCTAGAAATATTATTGTTGCTCCACGAGAGGAAATAGATCCAGAAGAAGCCACAGTCACTGATAACCTGTCGGCTATCGGTCTACCTAGCTCATAATGACTTGTACATTCCTGTTAAAAGTGCATCCAGTGAGATTGGCTTCCCTTCTTCCTTTTTATTTTCATTGGACGAGCTTTCATTGGACGGTTTCGAACTAGGAAGTGGAAAATAACATGGCGAACACAGACAAGTGATACAGTGATACACACGGTGAAATGTCACAGTGCCGTTACAGGAAATATAAGAGCTTTAGGAACACCGCTCGACCAATCAAATTAGTGGCGCTCGACCAATCAAATTAGTGGACCGGAACTAACCGTTTTTTTTTGGTTATTGTAAAATTGTAAACGCCTATGTAGTGAACATTTAGGACATCTAGGACTGAGCCTAGGCCTGTCCAAAAAAAAAAAAAAAAAAAAAAAAAAGCGCCAGAAACGTTTACATTTTTATTTTTTTCTAAATATTTAAACCAAGCTATTACAACAAGTTTGCTCAATTTTTCAGATTGTTCGACACGTCCTATAACACGTATTCACATCCCCTGTAGTGTTAAAACCTAACAGAAAAACGATATATTCACTGTTTTTATCCGCTCGTCAACTATTATAGTTTTAAGCTCCGCCCACTTCACAATCACATGTCTCGTATCCCTGAAAAACTTTTTTCTTTATAATAATGACCTTATAAACCACACTGACTAGCGTGGAAACACATTAATACACCGTGTAGGTTTGTTCATTTATTCCAGAAGAATATTACGACTGAACTTCCCAAAATGTTGATTATTGTTACATAAACTAGTCAGCTACACGCCTACGAATTTATAATGAATATAAGAATGTATACATTTAATATACTAACCTAAATGTTTTTTGTTTTTTTTTAAATATAGAAAACAACAAAAACCCACCTCTAAAACGTCGCCTGTCAAAAAGTCTCAAATAACTCCCTACTTCCTACGTAGAATATAAAGTCATGGTTCTATGTTTACGGCTTTGACACTCTGCTTAGTTCTCTATGTATCACAGAGAGCGGGTTGATATTCTTCCGCTTTCCGCTTCGTGTGCGACACTATTAACCGCTCGACGTGAAACACGAGCTTCCAAACGGCCCTTCAAAATGGTTCCGCGCGGACTATAGTTCAGATAACCTTATTTATGACTACAAGTAGGCTTACATAATGTTATATATAAACACGCCCCCAATGTTTTAAACGTGCTTACGTGTTGTTTTACAGCTAAAGAACTGCTAAAGAATAGCTAAAAATCAGGCAGTGGCAGTACCGTGTCAGGTACAAGGGCAATAGTTACTGTATTGTATACAATATATTTACGTGTTTTTATCTCTGCCAAGCATTTACATGAGAGTCACAAGTCTCATGAAGCAGAAGTTGGTTTTGAGTTGGTTTTCTACAAAAACAAACAAACAAACAAAAAAAACCCTTTCCTTGTTGCTTCCTTTGTTCTTACATACACTTCTGGTATTGTACGGTTGTTGCTCTCTCTGGTGAAGATATATGGCACCAGGTCGCCATTTTGAATGACCGATACAGATGAATCAGATACAATTCAGATGCACAAAGTCAACATTTTACAGTAGCTAATGCTTGTTTAAGTTAATGTTTCAAATAAAAAAAAGAATACAAAGTAATAATAATAATAATGTTATAGCAGCTATAAACAGTCATTTCTTCACCAGCCTTTCCTTTAAGCTCTATTTTGAAGTTAATAAGACAAAAAAAAAAAAAAAACCCAAAAAATAACAAAAACGCAGCTTGTCATGTTACTGAGAAACTTCTCTGTCCTGTAGGTGTCGGAAAACTTTCAGAAGAATTAGAGCTGCACCCCTGATCGTTACAAAGTGCTGATACTGGAGACTCCTTCTTTAAATGTTAAATACACCACAAACGACGATACATTTCTATTTATAGCATTTGGCAGACGCCCTTATCCAGAGCGACTTACATTTATCTCATTTATACAACTAAGCAGTTGACGGTCAAAGACCTTGCTCAAGGGCCCAGCGGTGGCAGCTTGGCGGTGCTGGAATTTGAACTCATGACCTTCTGATCAATAGTCCAATGTCTTAACTACTGAGCTACCATTGCCCTATTAGTGGATGCTTTGTAGAGCATTGCTGCCTGTCTGCAAGCCAGACTGGCGGAAGGCAAATGGAAAAATGTTTTGTGGACGTATGAGACAAAAATAGAACAAGGATAGGATACAGTTCATTATTGCTATCAAATAAAGCAAACAGATTAAAAAAAATATTTTTGTTTTATTGTATTATTAGTTATTTTTAGTTATTAAATTGTAATTATTTTTCTTTTAAAACACAAATGTAGATATAAAGTCACAAAAGTCAAACACATAAAACATAAGGGTAATAAAATGATATTCAATTAGAAGATTTTAGAAGATTTAGGATCCAGGCTCAGAAAGGAACCCAACTTCACCTGGGTGACAACAAATAGTGCGATTAAGAGAGTAATAAGCAGCCAGGTGTTACTAATGAAATGCACATGAAATGCACATGAAATGATATTAGTTAATCATCAAGAACCATGACTACCTCGATAAAAGCAAAAACTTTTGGCAGGTTGGCGTTCTGGAACACTGAAGTGAAAGGACATCAGCCATGAGCTCAGAGAAGCAACTGTTGTTGCTCATCAGTCTGGGAAGGGTTATAAGGCCATCTCCAAACAATTTGAAATTCATCATTCTGCAGTGAGACGGATGGTTTGTAAATGGAGAGCCTTCAAGACAGTTCTCCAATCTTCCTAGGAAGGAAGGGTTAGGGTTAGGACAGACCATTTAATGCTCAGAGATATAAATGAAGAAAAACCCAAGAGCTACATCATGTGTTGTACAGGCCTCTGGAAGCAAACTAAACATTTATGTTCATGACAGCACAATCAGAAAAAGACAGAACAAGTATGGGTTGCATGGACGAGTCGCTAGGAGATGTATCAGGATAATATCCGGGCTGGAACTGTCCTGTAAATACACCTAAGATAAACAGATGTAAATCAGGTGACAAACCACCTCAGGACGACACATTTTAGTCATACCCCCAAAGCCACATTTGGCAACCAAAACGTCTCCAAAAGCGTCACACCATAAAGCTCAAGCTTCATGACAGGCAAAGGTGGTATCCCTAAGGAAATTAAAATCAGCATGCAAAACAGTAGCTATAGATTTGCATAAAATTCTCCAGAGATGGAAGAACGCCACTCTTCCGTCCATGAAGAAGTGTGGGCACGTGAGGGAGACCCAGCACGACATTACAGACAGTTGCCAAATCCAGACAAAATAAAAACAGCTTTTTACTGCTCATTAAGACATTTACTTCAGGTGTGGTTTTAAACGTTTTGCACAAGATCATTTGTACAAATTATTTAAGCAGCTCCAGAATTATTGCCACACTTCAAGTGAGCGAGGCAAATTTCTGAGTGTATCAAAGAAACGTTACACACAATGATTTAGACTGTCCACTCAAACAGCTGGGGAACTATTTACCTTAAATATATTTTCTCTCAAAAACACATGTCTAAATCATTGGCAACCTTTAGACGTATGTAAAATAAATGCAAATTTCCCGGCGCCTCCAGGAGCTTTGTGATTGCACCTGCGCTGAACAAAACACTCGTTAGTTATATTATAATAAAAGATACAGGGAAATGATCTGGGTTTAAGTAACTTAAGAGAAATTTACAGGATTCACAGGAAGTTGTAATAGAATTTGTAAAGTGTATTTGGGCACAAATAAAAAGAAAAAGTGGTAGGATTGTTTTTGGGTCCTTGCTAAAAAAAAAAAAAAAATTATAGTATATAGCAAGAAAAATATTAACAATAAAGACAAAAAAACACCAAAAAGATTTTCAGTATACCAGTGGCGGCCATTTTGAAGATTCACCAGTCTGTTCTTGTATGCGTCAGGATACAAATTAAATGTGTGTCAAAACTATCAAACGATTTGTCAAGCATCTAAAAAAGTAATAAATTGAGGAGAGAATAAAAAAAAAAATAGAAAACAACAAAAATAAACACAAAAGAGCAAAACTTAGCATTTAGATTTGAAACGAAGGCCTGTTTACAGTCTTGCTTTGTTTGATATTTACCAAATTATTTTCGAAATGTTTGGCACAAATATGATTCCAGAAAATATGGACATGGCTAACGTAGTTCCTCACAGAGGACGCTAGCTGCCATTTTGTTTAGTAAAATGTTTACTGAGTAAAACTGTGTGTGTGTGTGTGTGTGTGTGTGTGTGTGTGGCACTTGACAGAAAAACTAAGCCGTTTGTAACCAAGTTGTAAAAACACAGCCACAATGTTTTATGTTTATCTCATAAATTACTAGTAATTAGCAATTCTCTTTAAAAAAAAAAAAAAAAAAAAAAAAAAGATCTTGCCATACAGTATATTCATTTTCTGATTCGCAAATGAATCAGTTCTTTGATTCGAATCTTTGCATTAGATCTTATAAATCGTTTCCCTGCTTAAAAACACACAAACAATAGATATCTAACAGAAACCTCACAGGAATTCTAATGGTTTCCACTACAAATACCAGTACAAACCATTGGCTAACCATTACCGCTCTTTATTAATGTTGTGTCTAGTATCCACAGGGACCATTCACACCAATACAATACAACCCAATATAACCATTAAAACTATTACAAATTCTACAAAGGTTTCTACTGGGGGGGTGGTGGATATTCTCAGCAGGTATGCTGGAGTCGGTTCTTTTTTTTGACTCGGATCACTGAGTCGGTTCTTTTCGATCTGAAGTCAGAGTCGGATGTGAAGAATCGATTTGGTGCTCGGACAGAAAGTCATAATGGTCAAATAAAGTTATTCGGTTTTCTCCCCCTTTAAATGAGAAGGGCTGGATGAACGTTTGGCAAAAATCATAGTGAAGTGTAAGTGAAAAGTTCTCTCTCTCTCTCTCTCTCTCTCACACACACACACACACACACACACACCCCCTAAAACGTTTCTGCTCGGTAACTACTCACCACTGGGTGGCGCTCGTGTCATTTGCCATCCATCACCACGAGGACAACCAAAGTGCTTTAAACACACGTCAACTAATGAATAAATAAATACATAACCCGATAAAATGGTTAAAGGGATAGTTCAGCCAGAAAATAATAAAATTCTGCCATCATTTACTCACCCTCATGTCAGTCCAAACCTGTATGCATTTCTTTTTCCTCTAAGGAACACAAAGGAAGATATTTTCAAGAATGTTGGTAACCAAATAGTTTTGGTTCCCATCGACTTCCATTGTATGGACCGAAGAAACAAAACAACAAACCATGTTCCACAGAAGAAAGTCAGTCATACAGTTCTGGAACAGTATGAGGGTGAGTAAATGATGACAGAATTGGCATTTTTGGGTGAACGATCCCTTTAAAAACATTAAAAATGAGCACAGTTAGACAGGCTCTTGCTTTGGCACCTACGCTGTCCTGTCTTGGGTATTAAAAATCATTTCCTGTATGTCACCTGCCCTCTTCTGTAGAGTCCTGCATACTCCGTTCTTTCTTTCCTTCCTAATGTGAGACACTACAGGTGAATAGGGATGATTAAAAAAAAAACAACAACACAACAATAACAAACAAACAAACAAACAAACAAAAAATATCACAATTAAGACTGATTGCTAATATTCTTACAAGTATGTTTTTTTTTTTTTTTATTTATTTGAAGTTCCTCAAAAAGTTATGTTTGTTTATGCAAATGAGGCTTCAACTAATTAAATGTGGAAATGTGCATACTTAATTAAAAAAAAAAAAAAAAAAAAACATCTACTAATAGTAAATGGAGTTAAATTGTTTATTTCATTGTGAAGTTTATTTCACGAGATAAAGACGCTTGTTGGAATTTATATTGATTGTTGATTATTATAGAAAATACCATGCACTAATGTAATTAACCTTGTAATTATGGACACGAAATACACACGCGAAATATCATGCGTGATATTTCCTTTTGAATATATCAAGAGTTTGAGGAAAACTTTATTATTATTATTATTATTATTATTATTATTATTATTATGATTTTAATACAATGTTTTTAGTTTTGATGTGTTTTCACTCCAGTCAGTGCGGTGTAGAAGATGTATAAAGGAAACTGTATGAAAGGTATATCCTAATGACACAAATGGACATAGCAGTACAGGGATATATGACATGATGTGATCTTCAAAGTCGCTAAGTTTCAGACAATGCAGTGGTCATGAGTGAATAAAAACAGTGAAATAAACATTTTCCTGTAGACATGTTACATTATTACAGTGTAAGAAATGATCTGAAAGATCTAAACCCCCCCCCCCCCCCCCCC
>JANDJT010000169.1:34790349-34803871 GCA_024331685.1 Stegophilus panzeri | reverse complement strand
GATGAGGAGAAAGAGTGAGACGGGTACAGAGATGGGGAGAGAGAGTGAGACTGGTACAGAGATGAGGAGAAAGAGTGAGACGGGTACAGAGATGGGGAGAGAGAGTGAGAGAAAAAGGAATACACAAGAAGTCAAGTAACGTGAATAAATGAGAGGTAAAAGAAGAGAAATGGACAGATTGATGGTAAATTGAGATAAACAGAGAGAAAGAGAGACGAAGGAAACGATGATATCGTTTTGATTTATTTTCACAACCCTTGAATCACATACTGTACTGTGATTACAACGTGACATCATGTCAACAAATATGTGATCGTGTGTGAAAAAGAACTGTGAGGGGGGGGAGGGGGTAAAACCACACGACCTACATGTGAAAATAAAAGCGAATGTCCTCACGGTGAACGAGAGCGCGATTAGACAGAGAAACGAATATAGGCGCTCTCACTTTTTGTAAATATCCACGTAGGCTTCCCTGGACATCCTCCTCTTCCGCATACTTCCTCTTAAAGTAGGCGACTTTCGACGTCGTTGATCGATAAGGGCACACTCGCTGGGAAGATCCTGACTACTGATAATAAACATAAAAGATATAAGATATAAGACCGGATGTACACGTCATGCATGTGTGAGTAAGTGTATAAGTGTGTACACCTCGGGGATTACCGAACACTCATTATGTAATGTTTTGTAACAGCGTCAGTAATGAGGTGTCTGAACGGGACTGTGCTGTCACCGGAGGGTTGCGCAACACGTGCGAGGATACACACCTTTCTAACGACGGCCTTGTTCACCTGAGCATCGTTCCTGTATCTAACACACACACGCCCTCCGAGTGCTGCGATGAAAACAAGAGAGACAGATGTTTGGTCACTGCAAACATAAATGTTTGTTCGTTGACAAGATGACACGTTCTACCCTGAGCTTGGGGGTTGCCAGGTCATCCAGGTCTCAAAACACTGCACATTAATACCTGAAACTATCCCCAAAAAATGTTAATGACAAAACAGTGAGAATATACAGTAGTGTAAGCGTGTTCATTCATAAGTCACCTGACATTTCCTCCTGATGTTTGACTTTCGTTTATTGGGGGACAAAAAAACACACTTAATTAAACTATCTACAGTCTTTGATTCTCATTCTGGCCCTGAATCACTGTAATATCTCTATAATTCCCGCTATATAGAAATAAGTCTGTGAATTGTTGATGCGCTATCTGCACTCCCTTTGTTTGCCATATAACCTATTTTTTGCTGAATTTGATTAGATTTATTTTCTATTGTTCGTTCTAAAACAATATCTTCCCGCGACAGATTATTTTTAAAGTACCTCCCCACCCCCCAAGAAAACAAAACCAGCACCCTGTGGACTTGTTCCAAAACCAGCCCAATTTGGCATTAAAAACCGTAACCCTGGCAACCCTGCCTAAGCGTGTACCGGCCAGAGACCATTTTCTATTGGTTCACAAAACTGAGGTTTGCAAAATTCACAGGTCAAAGTTCACCTACATGGGTGGTTAGCACGTTCGTCTCACACCTCCATGGTCGGGGGTTCGATTCCCGCCGCTTCCCTGTGTGGGTGGAGTTTGCATGTTCTCCCCGTGCTGCAGGGGTTTCCTCTGGGTACTCCGGTTTCCTCCTCCAGTCCAAAGACATGCATGGTAGGCTGACTGGCGTGTCCAAAGTGTCCGTAGTGTACGAACGTGTGTGAACGTGTATGTGATTGTGCCCTGCGATGGATCGGCACCCCGTCCACGGTGTACCCCGCCTTGTGCCCCCTGCCCCCTGGGATAGGCTCCAAGTTCCCCACGACCCCTAAAGGATAAGCGTTATAGCTTATACCGTTTCCCATAAACACTACAGCTAAACCATAAATGTTGGCACCTCTGTGTGTAGTTGATCAGTCAAGATATTTCTGCTGTCTTTAGTTTTGCAGCACAGCTAACAGGACAACATAGCTAACAAGTAATTCACGTGTATGTTCAGCTTGAGTGTTTATAAGATTGTACAAAAAAAAGTACACGAAATAAGGTTTTAAATTTGAAGTTTCTCATACAGTTCTGAATTCAAATTTAGGCCACACCCCTTACCAAAGTTGCTCTAGTAGAAATCTAGAATAATCAAACATACCTTGGCTTGTGGACTATATTTACAAGAGAAATTATGTCTTCTTCTCCTTCTCCTTCTTCTAATTATTTATTTATTTTCACCCAGACAAATAGTACATATGTATATGTACTATATGTATATGTACTATGAGCAAGTAGGTATAGCTAGCTTATTAACCACAAACCAGATTCACTAATATCAGCTGTGAGCAGTTATAACACCTATAACCTGTATTAACTTCCATAACAAAGCAGAGCTACGGTATACATTTGACACATCCTCACCTGATTTAGCAAATTAGCAACCAACAAATGAAAGAAATACATCTATTAGCACAAAATTGTTAGCAGAAAATATCCAAATAACGGTTAAACAACGGTCTTCAACGGTTTTAGAATTCTGTCACGCGCATCTATATTTATATTTATTTAAAAAAATGTCAAACATAAATAAGTTCCAAACAAACCGCAGCATCATTTCTCTCCTCACTGATGTGACATTTAATCTCAGACTGACTGCCATGTACTGACATTAAATACAGCAAAGAATTCAAAAGTGAAATATTTATTTATATATTACAGGTGAGCCTACAGGTGTAGCGGTTTATAGCGTTTATGGGGGGTAGTTTTCAATAATGTTGATAAATACATTTATCTCAAGTAAATCAAGCGTTAGATGAGAATGATGTGATTAAATAGTAATTAAGAATATAATAAGGATGGATTTGCTATTTTAGGTAAAAAATAAATACATTTAATGTCCAGCTGAAACGCACGTGCCTGCTTTAATAGATGGGTGAAATCGTGTGTGTGTGTGTGTGTGTAAGCGTTGTTTACTGCTAAATGATGAATAAAATGGCACTTTTGTATTAGAAGTCGTCTCCATGCTGTGTAATGGAGGTGTTCCAGTGATTGTCCTGTGCTAAGAACTCCTTTCTGACATTTGCATGAAGTTTTAAGACACTACACCCAGCAGGATGAATGGGATCAATGATCATATGCACTATGAGACCCAGGACAGGCAGTGCATGCAAAAACTAAGCGTTTGAAAAGTGTCGTGTTTAGAATAAGATGAAAAGATGCAAAAGATCAGAGCGCGCAGTTTGGCTTACCGTTGTTTATAGAGGTGTTGGAGAAAAAGCCGCAGATCAGCACAGCTCCGCTCTCACACTCCGCCGGCTCAGTGGAGCATCATTACTAAAATGTCCCGGATGTACACGCTTTAATACCTCGTTCATGTGTCTGGTCCTGTCTGCGCGCCCCCCCGCGCGCGCGCTCGTGTGTGTGTGTGTGTGTGTGTGAGACGATCCCTTTTAAACAACACTCTATAAAACAAATATCCCCCAAATCTTCCAGTTTTCCAACGCAAAGCGAGGGCACGCGCCTCTCGCAGCCTCCTGATTGGCCCTCACCGGAACAGCTGTTTCCCCGTCGCTACGCAACGAGTCGCTAGGCAGCGATGACGCCACATCAGGCTCCGTTTTCCCTTTCTCTCTCGCGCGACTCTCACGTGCTGCTGCGCTTCATACATACACCCGCCCAACTCCCAAAATACACACACACACACACACACACACTTTCATATAAACACATAGGTACATGCACGCGCGCGCGCACACATACACACTTTCATTTAAACACAAACATGCGCACACACACACACATACATGTACATGCACAGACCTAAACACACACGCAAATACACAAAGATGAACAAATAAATATGCGCATGCACACGCCCACATAAACACTTACATAAATGCAAACATACAAGAACACACATATGCAGCTATACACGAAATAAACACACACCTTTTCGCAAATTTTCACACGAGGACAGCAAAGCACACGCACGCGCGCGCGCACACACACATACAACTGCACAGAATTTTATACAATTTGTTAAAAAAAAAAACATAACTACAAGTTTACTGATAGGAAAAAATATATTTTTTTTAAATACAAAAACACTGTAACACACACACACACACACACACACACACTTTCGCATGCGTCTATATAACAATAGAGAGTCAGCGTTATAACCGAGATCCATTCACACACTGCATGCAGACATAACACGATGTAATCTATACATTAAACCCGGCACTTCATATTCATGTACAGCGGCAAACATGCGTCACAAAATATTCCAGTTCGTTGCAGACAACATGGGGTTCGATCCTCTGTAGATTCCAGACATGCAGAACAGGTGAGAGAAACACCTACATGGGAAATGTTCGGTATGTAAAACACATGTGAATGGGAAATTTCATACATAAAAATCCCGTCGGATTCATATCGTGACGTCCAGAAGTTACAAAACAATAAACTGTTTAAAGTGCACAATCCCCAGAAGCTGATTATTTTCATATAATGTCCCATCCAGAGGTGTTTTATTCCCCTTACACCACAGAGATTTGCAAACACGAATCATTTTTTATTCATTAAAGAACGACATTGTGTACTTTTGTATCCGTTTATAGTTACATTTTATGTTGTTGAAGTTCATGAAGCTCATGTTATCGCTTACATTAGAGCAGCTGTAAACAGTCTTTCCTTTACCGGCCTCTTTATCCTTTTCGGTCAGTCCAGGATTTCACGGACATCAAGCAAACTCGGCGATATTCGGAGGCGCTCGCAATTTTTCAAAATTACCGCAGATTTTCCGCAGACTCGGGCCGAGACTTCGATTCACGTGCGACGGACACGAGTACAGCTAAAAGGTCGCGTTTACCTACAGACATCACTGCGGAAGACCGCGCAGAACAATTTCGTCCGGTTGCGATTTCGTCAATTCGAGTAGTTTTCCTCAAAAAAGCACAAAAAAAAACTCTAATCACAAATTTTGAAGAAAAAAAAACAAAACAGCAGCAAAATCAAGAATTGTTGGCGGCGACAATCGCAAAAAAAAAAACAAAAAAAACAACAACTCCGTGAAATCCTGTAAGGACTGCCTTTTGTTCATGCTCTTTAAGTAAATAAGACATAAAAAAACACACACAAGTTGTCGTGTTAGCGAGAAACCGCAAAATACGTAAACTCCCCTGTCCTGAAAATACAGCGTTACCTCTTGACACTGGAGACTCCTTCCGTAAATGCTAAATAAACATCGGCTAACAGAAAACATCACAACCTCATATCAATAAGTATAGGTCTTTCTATGTTAAATAACAATATATTTCTAATGTTTTATTATTATTATTAGCTGCTGGTCTAGAAAATGAATCAACACCTTCTGACCAATCAGAATCGAGAATTCAATAGCTCTGCGCTTCCTGATCAAACCAATGGAGAAATATCATTATTCTAAGCATGAATATTACTATATTACTGGACATTTAAGGACTACTGAACAGTCCACTTGAACAGATTTGTTAACAAACGAACGCACCGTATAACGCATCACCACGACGTGTCTACTGTCACACCGGGCTACTCCCCCACACGCCCAGCAAGAGCATACGCGGCTCTTAAGCCCGAGCTCGAGTGAGATCATCAGAAGCCGATAATTAAGCTTCCATTCATGCAATCAGGACCTCACGATTAGTGTTTGAGCAGCGATAACGAGAAAGCGAGCCCTCCAAGTCGAGCTGAACCGTGATGTCACTTCCTGGAGACGAGATAAGAGGGCGCGATGAAAGCCGACTCCCGAGTAAAGGCCAGCTGGAGATACACAAAAAGCAATCACAGATGCTGTATTACTGCATGCGCTGCCGTATCGGCTTAACGGTGCGTCTTTCAGCCGAAAAGTTCAGAGATTAAAGCACGAGCAAACTGAGAGCGCTGACACGTACACGCTTCATGCGGTGTTGAAACATCAGGGAACATCAGGATGGCGGACTTATCTAATACTAGAAATCCAGCTGAATCATCAAAGTTGGGCTTGTAGTTGTTGAAGGGCAACAGGTTGCTACTGAACGCTGTTATAATTATTATTATTTTTTTAATTTAATAACCTTTCAATGTACCTCGAAGCATCTCTGTTTCCTCTTTAATTTGCATAGATACAGGAATGTGATTGCTATGGGTTGCCATGTAAGTTACTTACTTCTAGCCCGTACGTGACCTTGAGCACCCGTGCACCCAGGGTTTTATAAGGAGAAAACGGCAGTTTGGAAGAGACTGAAAGGATAACATCGGTGGGTACGAAATGACAATCAAACCCATCTACGATTTGTGCGTGCCCGCGTCTCTCGCCGGAAAACCTCACGCGGAAAGAAATCCAACAATTTTAACATTAAACACTACTGAATTCAAAGCCATATTAACGATTTAAGAAAAAAAAATTGCTACGGGTCACAGAACCTTCCCTAGCACTTCCCCCCTCACCCCCACCCCCACCCGCTCCATTTATCGAGGCAAAATCTGTGGATAAAAGGAAATAAAAAAACGAAACTGAAAATGAAATGATCGAATGTTGGAAAAATAAACAGTATATACAACAGAATTTGGCATCAATATCTTGGATACATGGAGCCAACCTGGTGGTGGCGGCGTAACGTTGTGGGGAATGTTTCTCTTGGCTTGGATTTCACACTGAAGAAAATTCTGTTGCCTAGTGAAGGACAAGCGATCTGATAAATCTCGTTATCAGATTAAGCCGATTTCTATCGGAAGATCATTTTGCTTCCTTCTAGAAAGAATCGCTTTAAATTAAGCAGAATTATCTGCCTGTAAAATAACTCATATCTAAAAACAGGCGTAGTCATCTTTTATTTGTTTAAATGTAATCAACAGAAACATTACCCGCATACGCCTATCAAGATCTTTTTACATGCAGTGTACATCGGGTCCCTTAATACCCATCCTGCATCGCTTCAATGCCATCGCTGACAATTACTTTGGCTTTCTGTTCTTTAAACTTGTGTATTAATAATACAGATATACTACACTGTTTGTGTTTGTGTGTTTGTGTGTTTGTGTGTGTGTATGGTTGGGTCTTGCAGTCTCTCCATCCCCATGTGTGTGTTTGGCTCATGGTCTTCTAATGACGTCTTTTTCATGACTATTCATCATAACAGCACTCGATGGAAACCCAAAATCATCATTCACGTTTTCCCGGAAAACCAGCTCAATGTTCTTGAAAAAAAAAAAACAACAACCCCAAAACAATAAACAAAAAAAAAAAAGAACAACCATCTGTTAAACACGAACCTTCGGACCTTTCCCCTCCTCACCACACTCTCTTTGGCTATAGGATCTTCCGATTCTGTGGCTTTGTTCTTTTCTTTTCTTTTGTTTTGAAAAAGAACGAAATTTCAATTCAGTAGCGGTGCGCTGACACCAAAACCCGAAACGGATTATTCCGGACCATTGAAAACCCATGAGGTAAAGAAGAAATCTTTCTCCTGAAGCAGTATTTTCATTAAGTGCTCATTCAGAACGGGTAATGACTATAAGGTGTTGATACTGCGTGATCGCGGGAGCCGTGACACAAGAACAACTGGATATTTTGTGAAAAATGATCGTTCTTATTACAATTAAATGGAATGAAACGTTATACTGGCTTACATACTGTAATGCACCCTAAACTTTTTATAAAGCATACCTGCTTATGTATTTTTTTTTTTTTTTTTTTTTGTCAAAACCTCATGAGAGAAAATAATATTTGATCGATAATAACAAAAAGATCGGCTCTTCTTTCTTAGAAAGATGAGACATGTCCGTAAGGCTGCGATGAACGGTGGCGTGGTGAGACGGTAACAAACGGAAACGCATTTTAATCAGTGTTTTTTGAAAAAAGTCAACTGTCCAATCATACGCCGTGACTAAACCATAACAACCCCAGTCAAATCTCTCCTGTGTGTGTGTGTGTTTTATTTTGGTTGCATTCGTTCTGCTCGCACGACTGCAACTCGTTATTGTCGCCACTATAAGCCCAACCCTGTTGACGCTGTTGGATTCCTGTCGTCGGTTTCCTCCGTCCGTCCGTCCGTCTACGCCTCGAGGAGAGCGTGCCACCTGCACACCTGCTGGTTGCTGCTCTCCTTCATGTCCTGCCAGTGTAGCGACTCCTCCTCGCCGCTGCTGTTCTGGCCCAGCGCCAGCCAGCCGATCATCTCCTTGCGCTTCATGTTGCGTCGGTTGTACACGGCCACCATGAGCGTGACGTCGGAGAGCTGGAACAGCGCCACCTGGAAGACGAACGTCTCCTTGAACACCGGGTTGGGGTGTCCGCGCCGGACCGACGTCTTACACCGAGAGATCTCCTGACCCATGGAGTTCAGCATAGTCAGCTTGGCGTACGTATCTGCAAAAAAACGGAAAATTGTTGACGTTGAAACCAGCACAAGTGATAACAGAGAGCACGTTCATACTTGCTTATTGGTGTTGCGTGCGGGCGTGGCCTGTAGAGAGCTCTGATGAGACGAGGTAGTAGATATATATAGCTAACTATTTAAAGACGACTTACATGTCCCAAAGTAAACGGGAACTAGGCGCAGGTAAGAACTAAAGACCACACACACACACACACACACACACACACGCCATGTTGCTGTGATACTGGATTGTGGACACTGTACTCAGAGTAGGTGTGTTCAGCAAAGTGTGGGAGTGGCTTCTTTCAGTGTGTGCGTGTACCTGGGGGTCGGTTGAGCGCCAGGTTGCGGAAGTGGCTCCCTTTGATGACCTCGACGGAGAGGCGGCCGGTGGTGGGGTTGTAGGACAGACCGAGGAGCAGCTCAGGAACTCCACCGTGAGAGAGAGACTGGGCGGAAGAGGCACTGTCAGGAGGAGCACTTACACACAGCTCAGAGTCTAAAGCCTACAGAGAAAGAGACAGAGGTGTGTGTACTCAGTTTCCGTGTGTTAACCATTAAGACATTGGACATGACAATCGTATAAAAAAAAAAACCACCCACACACACCTTCAGGTTGCTGCGAGGTTCCAGTACGAGCGTGACCTCGTGTCTCTCGGGGTTGAGTTTGTTAAGTGCGTAGATGGTTTCTCCCATCATCTTCTCCCGGTTCATCTTGCCCAGAGCGTACAGGCGGAAGCGCAGCGCCGACGTGTTCAGCTCCGACGCGTCGAGTCGCGTGAAGCGGAATGTCTCCCCAAACCGCGGCGTCGACCCCTTCTGCACGGCCGTCTTGTAACGCTGCCGTTTTCCCGGGAGCAGGACCACACGCACCTGCCACGTGTCCATGCCGCTCCGCGCTTTATCCGGGATGTCCTGCGCCATCACCACGGTGACCAGGAGCTTACAGGAGTCGGGACGGTAACTGACGACGACCACAAGGTCACCACATTTGGAGATGGGTGGGCGGGGTGATGTGCTGGGGGGGCGGGGCTCTGAGATGACGCTGGCTGTACGTTCGTGCTAATGAGAGAAAAGGAGAGGGACGTTTCAACACAAATACACTCATAGATACACACAGATTGGAACTGATGGAAACACACAAATACAAACACAGAGCTTGCAGCTAATGACACACACACAGACACACACACACACACACACATAGTCAGTGTTTCAGCTTTGAACAGATGGAAAGAGAGGAAGTCTCAGTTAGACAGAGAGCGCTGACTGGGAGCTGAATGATACAAAAGTGCACTGAGGAACAGTCAGGTTGTCTGAGGTGACCACCCCATATGGTTAAAAGGATCAGATGCATGGAGAAGTTTCAGTTATGTTTATAGATTATAGTAAGTCATACTGTGGACTAAACTAGAGCTGGAAACTCATGGACGTGGCCAGTTTCTTCTCTCGTGTGGGCAGGAGTGGGCGGACTTTACTCTCGTGTGGGCAGGAGTGGGCGGACTTTACTCTCGTGTGGGCAGTAGTGGGCGGACTTTACTCTCGTGTGGGAGGAGTGGGCGGACTTTACTCTCGTGTGGGCAGGAGTGGGCGGACTTTACTCTCGTGTGGGCAGGAGTGGGCGGTTTTTACTCTTGAAGAGAAAAACTCTTGAAGGAAAATACTGGACATGCTGCAGTGTTCACGTTGCAATGTGCTTCAACTCCTACTGAACAAGACAATAAGGTTCTCACACACACACACACACACACACACACACACACAGAGCTCAACAGTGTTAAAAGAGCTCAGGCAGCATATCTGACCCATGAAGACTAATGAATATTCATTCTCAGTAATCATGATAACTTGATAAACTCATAAATATTCATACACATGAGGCTGTTATAACATATTTCAATCTGTATATCAGATCTGGCACTAGAACAAACACACAGAGAGAGCGAGAGAGAGAGAGAGAGAGAGAGAGAGATCACAGTGGCACTCAAAGAGGAAAAAAGGAAAATATTCAAATAATCATTAGTAATCAGTATAAAGGAAAATTGTGAAATATTCCATGAAATAAATACTGGATAATTATTTTATGACTAAAGTAGACAATAAAGTGTTATTAGATAGACAGATAGATAGATGGATTTTTACCCAAAATACTGCCACAGCAGATGTTTGGAGCCAACTCCACACACACACACACACACACACACACACACACACACACACTCACTCCAGTACCTCAGGGCTCCAGGTAGAGGAGCTGTCCGTAGCCTCGTTGTAATCATACCCCCGGTTATCCAGTGCCATGTCCATCTCTACGTGTGAGAGGGGAGTCCGGCGTCCTGCGCTCCCCTGACGACTCCTCTGACCCCGGGACAGCGTTTCAGATCCCTGAGAGCCCACGGAAGACAAGCGTCCTCTAACAGACAACGTGTCCGCCACGCTGAGGTCTCTCTGGAACAGGGACTCTGTCAGAGGATCCCTCTGTCCAGAGAGCGGGTCCTGGAAACTTCTCCTGCTAGCTCCATCTGCATCTACAGAGAAAAGCATTCAAACAGTGGCGCATTTCCGAATGATCAAGTCAGTTTCACGCTCTAGAATTTTCCATCCCCACTGTGTTGTTCTTCTCTCATTGTTTAATAACCTAAAGCCTGAATGAGACACGTTACAGCGCTGAAATGATCGTCAGTGTTATTAAATGAAGCAGATTAATATATATTATAACTTCACAGCATTCATTAACATCAGTGATTACTGCACGCTTGATTCCTCGAGCGCTCAGGGCTACGCTGACCTTCTCCCAAACATTAAACATTTCATTTCAAAGGGCAAAAAAGTATTTAATTGGATTTATGAATTATAGAAATGTAATTGTAAATGAAAGGAAATCGATTGATTGACCTGGCTGTGTTTTTTTTTTTTAGTTATTATTATTATTTTTATGACTGGACGCTCTCTGAAAGAACAAAATGTTCCATTTCATCAACGTTGAAGACACCCTGTTGCCGTGACGACCGTAGATCTGCGTCACCATGGAAATTAAAACAAGGCCGCCCTGACAGAAATTTCCAAGAAATAAGGCTCTGTGTTATAAAAAGAGAGACTCGTTGACCTGTTGATCAGGGAGAGGCTGAGAGTCTGCAAGGAAACACACCACGCTCAATAGAGTCTTCTTTTCTTTTCCTTTTTTTTTTTTTAAATTATTGGCCAGCAATTCCGGAGCACCTCGTTCTGTTGTGCTTTTTTAACATTGCCTGTTACACCGATATTGTGTGTGGCGAACATCATGACGTGATCATATAAACAAAACACGCTGGTGGGAGTTTATCACAACAAACTCAAAGGCCGCTTTGATCGGGACACGCCCACTGGACACGCCCTCAAAAAAAAGAGCATTTTCACAGGGAACAACCGATGTTTCACGTTCCTCAAATACCACCACCAATGGTTGGAATTTGTTGATTTATTTAAGAATGAAAAGTGTGGCTAAGAGTCTCTGTGTGGGAGGGGCATACTCTCTCTCTCCGCTGTCAGTCACAGCGACTGTGAGCTCTTGTATGTGGAAGAGGGCGGATAGCGCTTTCCTCTGTTTGTGTTACGCCGCAACATGACGTGGCAGTTTCCTGGCTTCACGTGTCTCGGAGGAAGCACGTGTTAACCCTCTCCGGTTGGTAGCTGATGTATGATAGGGGAGAGTTGGCTGGCGGGTGGGCGGGAATCCATTCATCCGTTACTTTTAACGTCGTCCATGCCCGGGTCGGAAATCTTCCACCGATCCTTCCATAAATGTTACGTAGTTGAGCTGTACACTAAACATCGGCAAATCACGCGAAAAGCAACGAGTCAGCGATCAGAGAGAACTTTTAAACAGCTATCATCAAAACGAGAAAACCGGTCATAACCATGGGAGGGGATCATGACCGGATCAAACGCTCTCAACCAAAGGACGACCGCTGACTCATCCAAATAAATCAACAGCCTACGAAGCAATCTGGTTTCAAAGACCAGGCCGTTCCCTCCAAACTGAACCCACATGCCAACCAAAGGACGCAGAAGGATGTTCCCAAGTACCCCGGGTAAACACCGGCAGATAAAAAGACGTCATAACGGAATGGTGGTCCATGCGTGGGATTCACAGATGTGATCCTCATGGGAGATCAGGAAGGAAGTGCAAAGAAGAAAGGTAAATCCAAAACACTTTTTAAGTTTAAACAGAAATCCCGCAAAGAAAAAAAAACACTGGGGAATAATGTGTGGTGGAGTGATAAGTCGCAGCTGGATGTAAGGAGAAAATTTTTAAGCAGTTTTATTTCTTGACTTGGAGTGACAGACACAGAGGCACACAGGTCACACCTACTTCACTGGGACTGACAGACAGAGGCCACGCCTCCTTCACTGGGACTAAAAGGCACACAGGTCACACCTACTTCACTGGGACTGACAGAAACAGAGGCCACGCCTCCTTCTGACAGTCCTACATGACCGAGTGTATGTATTAACATGTACAATAAGTGTGTGTAAATATTTGTATACCTTCGCAGTCTGACGGTTCGGTACTGCCCTCCTCCTCCTGCTCAGGAAGCAGTCGTTCAAACTTGCGCTGTCGCCCCGGTGCACACTGGGTAGTGACCTCTGAGATCCCGGAGCGAAAACTCTGAGAACGCGAGACTGAGATCTCGAAGCGTTTCACGATCTCTTCCTCGCTGTCTGAAGAACTGGAGATCTCGCCATCATCCCCGTAACTGTTCACTACACACACACACACACATGATGGAGTAACGTAGAAACATTAAAGAAGAACTTCAAACGTCATCATATACATTTGACACTCCAGACCTTCAAAATACAGATCATTATGAAGCTCATAATATGTATTTGTCATTCTGTCAATCTGTCCATCTGCTTATCTATTTGTCTGTCTGTCTATCTATCTATCTATCAATCTATTTATATATCTGTCTCTCTACCTGACTGTCTGTCTGTCTAACTATTTATCTATATATCTGTCTATCTATGTATCTATCTATCTATCCACCTATATATCCACATATCTATCTATCTATCTATATATATATCCACTTATATATCTATCTATCTATCTATCTACCTACCTATATATCCACATATCTATCTATCTATCCACCTATATATCCACATATCT
>JANDJT010000169.1:34749199-34764988 GCA_024331685.1 Stegophilus panzeri | reverse complement strand
GTCCACGGTCCCCCCCCCAAAAAAAAAAAAAAAAAAAATGTGGATGAAGATTCATCCACAGAGTAAATCCGTATTATGGAAAATGTTTTTAAATAAAGTTTGGAGAAGTTGTTGGAAGCTCGGTGATGGTGACGTTGAAGTCACGCGACCGTGGTGTAGTTCGTTTATAGCGTACGGTTAGCATTTTATTTCTGTCGATTGTATTTAGGCTTCAAACTTCGTAAAAGTTGTGTTCATTTGTGAAAATTATCTTAATGCACAAAACGTGTTAGTGTTGTAAACTTTTATTTATCACAGAGTTTATTTTTTGCAATAATCCAAAAGCCTATGGGAAAATCCTATTGAGTTTTTGTCGAAGGAACCAGTGTGATGTTAACTTCCGGGTTCCGGTACAAAATGACGTCCTGCTCTATTGGGTGATTTGACTGTGTCTCTCTTCCTGTAAACACTGTTATTGCCTTTTCTGTATTCGCCTGAATTGTTTTCATTTGGTTGAATATTGTTATATTTGATGCATATTTTCATTTGGTAGATGGCCTTTTTAAATTTTTTTTTTTTACTCATCCTATACTTTAGGTACAGTTTTATTTATATTTTACTTCTACGAGACGATGCACTTTAAGGACCGGTCTAATTTGATGCAAAGATTTGTACATTATCAGGAATGTAGCACGACACGGAGGTGAAAGCAGCGGTCTGTTTATTTAAATGTGAAAGTACAATCAAGATATGTTGTCACTAAAATCAATGAATAATCGTGATAAATAATCGAGATCTCAATATTGATCAAAAAAATTGTTATGATGATTTTGGCCATAATCGTGCAGTCCTACAGTACAAACAGCATAGATATCATCACTATATTATTTGGTGCAAAAGACAACACTTTAGACCTACCTGCTCCAGCTCCCATTGCCATAACCGTGCCTGTGACAAAGTAAAAGATTAGAAAATGAATCATATTAGTGCACTAAACAGCGTACATCTTATCAAATCTGAACAAACAGTAGACGACTTACACATGTCCATTTTGTAATCCCTACTAGAAAACCAGCACAGCTGAGTGTTTTTAGAGAAGGCAGCTGAGAGGTGGAGCTCTTACTCAGAAACGAAACCTACAGCCTGATTCGGAAATGAAACCAAGCCAAGCACCTGAGAGCTCCACCGAGAGGCTGCACTGAGCACATGAACTGTTTGGTGTGTAGTGAAATCTACTAAAATGAACCGTCATGTAATATTAAGATTCAGAGAGAACTAGATTTTCTGAAGTAAAAAGTTACATATTTACATAATATAACCATGTATTATCACAATGGACAGCAGTAATCTAATTATTGACCTTATTCTGAATAATCAGACACTATTCTGATTAAGGTGTTTACATGAGTCGCTTTTAGAATATTCCTTTCATGTTCCTGTTTTACACGTTACAGAACATAGCTCGATTAACGACACACGTCATTACGTCCCCGCGCCACGCCGTCCGACGTTCCCTCCAGAATTTCACGCATCGACACAGAGTTCGTCTTCGTTATGGGACCGTACACAGTTTTTGGGTGTTGCCGTTTTTTAATTTGACGAAAGCTTCGAGCGCGGTTAATTATTTATCATGTACTTCGATAATGCAAAACAATTTAATATCAGAATATACTCCCATGATATATATACACTCATGAAACAACTTGAATTATCCTGGATGATTCCTCGTCTTACTTCTAGCCGTGTACCCAGTACAAAAAAAAAAAAGAAAAAAAAAAAAAAAAAAAAGCATTCATCTTAATCTTTTTATTATGTGCTGCAAAATGAACACACCCTTATTAAGTCTGATTAAACAGTAGCCTATTTACTACAATTCATCTTGTACACACTCCCAGAAGACAAACACGGGTAAGTCTATTTGAAGAAGCGGCTGAAAGGTGGAGTGCTTACGCAGAAACAAAACTTCTCCTCGTTTGGAAATTAAAACACAAAGCTGAGGATTAAACAGCGTACTGAATTACATGTCACGCTGTCAGTAAAAAAAAAAAAAAAAAATCAAAAACAAAAAAACCAGTTCTTTTTGGAGTGGTATAGAGAACCAGCAGGTAGTGTTGCCATGCATGTCTCTGGTTCGATCCTGAGCTCGGGTTCATGTCTGTACGAGTTTCCTACCTACACTTTCGTACAGGATTTCGTGGAGTTATTGTGTGACTGTTGTCGGCAAAAACGCTCGATTTTGCTGCGTTTTTTTATTTTTCAGTCTTTCGCAGCGATGTTTGTTAGTAAACGAGACCTTTTAGCTGTACTCACGTTCGACGCACATGAATCGAAGAGGGCTTTGACTGAATGCGCATCGCGATCCCGTCACGTGACGTGACGTGACGTGTCTCGGCACGAATCTGCGGAAAATCCCCCAGTAATTTCTGGAAAAATTCCGAGCTCCTCCGAATATCGCGGCGTTCCCTTGACTTTGCGTTCGTTTCTGCGATCGCGAAAATCGCTAAATCCTCGAGGCACTGCTTATGGCTTATAAAGTAAATGAATGTGAAGTGTCTGACTACAAATGATACAATCTTACAGGTCAAATAACGATCGGAGGTATTTATACTAAATAAAATACAGCAACGGTATTAGTAAGGCAATATTTTAGAGGGCAACAAACCGGGAAGAATAACTTTAAAGGTGACCAAAACTAGGGAACTTCTAGGGAAGTAAATACTCTAACAAAAACAAAACACTCAAACAAACGTAACAAAAATGAACCAAAACATTCATCAAAAATGAACCTTCTCCCTCACTGACCCAGCTGTCTTTCTTTTTTTTTTTTTTTCTCTTTTCGAAAATTAAAACAAAAAAACCCAACTCTAACACACAAACCACATATAAGTTATGATGCATGATGCATTGAGTTCCATTCCTCTTAAACACACCCTTGTCAACGTTGTTGTGCACTGCCTGTCACATGAAGTATGTACAGAAAGGTAGAGTGGTGTATACTGAGGACTTAATTGCTTTTAACAAGCATACACACACACCCTAGCCTCGAAACCTACAGTAGCTATATTTGGAACCAGTCTAGCTTGTGTCAACTCTGTACGATGTCCTAAATGTGCTTGCTAGCTACCTTAATAACTTTCTTTCGAATGCTCTATTCCTGAAATAGTTATTCTGTTATTTCTTTTAACATTTAGAAATGAAATTGAAACATGAAAAACCGTACACTTAAAAATGATATACCATCATTTGCTATCCTGTGTTTTTCATTTTGAAAGTAATCGCACGACATTGCGTGAATTCTTTTCTCGGTACGTACCGCTCCTGTCATTAAAGACACTCAGTAAATCACTGGAGACACTCGCTATGTCACCTGAGACACTTGGTTTGACATTGAGGGGGCACTAGTTACACCCTCTGTGACACACTTTGTCGGACACACTGTAGACACTACACCATCAGAGACGCTTATTGTGTCAATAACAGATATGTGAGTAGATACACTCTGGCTATGTCAGTGAAAACACTTGATATGTCACAGGAAACTCTTGATATGTCATGAGAGACACTCGTTATGTCACTGAAAAGTGCAGAGACACATTTTTGCATTCAAGTTTATATATATATATATATATATATATATATATACACACACACACACACACACACACACAATGCATTCAAGTCAAGCTCTTCTCTTGCTTAATGAGGAATCTGGACAAATACAAAGACACAAAACACAAATATTAGGTACTCAGTATGTATGTATTTTGGTATACACACACACACACACACACACACACACACACACACACAAAATTAAGCTTTTTGCAGTTCCATGGAAGGAGGGCTGTTTGAAGTGTCATCATCATCATCATCATCAGTTTCTGATGAATCTCCAGTAGAATCTCCAGGCTTAGGAGGTTGATCCCCACCTCTACCACCAGAAAGCCACCCCACCACACCACCGATCACCCCGCCTGTAGACGCCACGCTTGCCGTTGTTGCAGCCGACAAGCCAACGGCTCCTTGGGAATAGAGTTTAGAAATCACAAACACTTTATTCATTAAAAAAAGGATATTCAGTGAATATACAGTGCAACATAAACCACTTTTATTTTGCTCTACTTTGTGCGACTCTGTCGCTACAATACGTCACTGTCAGTGAAGTTCATGTTCTAAGACCTTCTGACATGCTCCATGTTGTTCGTTACATCTGATTACTTTTTAAAAGGGAAGATGTTTCCCACACTGTATATGGGATTTTGGGGGTGTTTCTTTATGCAGATGATTGTGGCATAAATTTAGGATGTGTGGAATTTATCAGCGGTCATTGCCTACATCTGTGTGTACACATGGGTGATAAATACATTTTCTTGTCTGTACTGGTGATTTTTACGCACAAATTTAGCACTTGGTCTATGGACATTTTGATAAATGAATCCTTTGATTTTACTGAATATATTTCAATTAGGATACAAAAGACATCTCAAATTCAAACGACACGTTTTTTAAGCATCATGAATTCTAATTAATTCAGGTTCTAATTTAACACCAGACTGATTGGTTAACTGGTTGGTTGATTGTCAATTGACTCCTTGGCCTGATTGGTTGTGTTTGATTGGTTGCTTGGAGTGAATCTTCTACTGGCTGTTGTATTGGATGCATGTTGGTTGGATGAATGTTTGACTCATTGGTTACGTTTACATTTGGCAGACACCCTTATCCAGAGCAACTTACATTTATCTCATTTATACAACTGAGCATTTGACGGTTAAGGGCCTTGCTCAAGGGCCCAGCAGTGGAAGCTTGGCAGTGCTGGTATTTTAACTTACAACCTTCTGATCAGTAGTCCAACATCTTAACCACTGAGTTACCACTGCCCGAATATACTGCTGGACTGTTGGTTGGTTTATTGTTGGGCGATTACTTGAATCAATTAGTCGACTGCTTTGTTTGTTGGTTGGTTGCTGGTTAGATTTCTGCTTGGACTGATTGACTGGTTTATTGTTGGTTGCATGCTTGAATTGATGGATCAGCTGGTTGGGTATTTATGTGATTTATTTTGTGATTAAATGCTTATATGATTGGGTTACTTAAACCAGCAGAACTACCGATTGATCGACTCACCTACTGACTGAAAAACAGCCACTAGGCCGCATGCTGCTACTCTTCCTCCATTAGCTATAGCAGCTGACGACATCATACTGGCAGCGAAGGATCCAGCTATAATCCCACCAACCCTAGTGCAGCAGGGACTACCACGACTGCACCCACTACAGAAAAAACACACAAACCCAGAACAAAATCCAACACGACTCATTATTTTCTCTCCTCTGTAGTTCTATAGCTGCTAGAAAATATATGCAAGTTTTTTTTTTTTTTTTATTGATCAAGAAACCCCATTGCTGGTTTGTGTAGAATTGTAAATGTTTTTTTATTTCATAACTCACAACATTCCACTGTCTATTGAACTACATCCAAGATGGAAGAAAATGAGATTCAGATGTCTTGTTGAAGGGGTTTGTGGTGGGAAGAACCTTCTCGTTCACCACACCACACCGCACAGACGGAAAAGAAGAAACTAATCTGACATGGTCTGAGAAGACACCTAGTGGATGAATAGTGCGAAAATGTTAAGCTCGTTTTTAATATGATTTATAACTGCAAAATATTTCCCCTCCAGATAAATAGCTGGAAATTGTATAGCATTTGACAGAGCTGTTGGATGTAACTGTAATCATAACTATTTATATCTAGATGAGAAAAACTGTCATATAGCACCATTTTGGGTGCCAGCTTGAAAGACTGGGTTGGATGATTTTAGTTTTTATTTCAAACCGATGAAAATCAAAATTGACTAATTTTAGCTAACTCTCTAGCATTAGCTAGCACTAAAGTCTAAGAAGGGAAGTCTCTTGGCTACACACAGTGGATTTTCATTAAAATAGTGATTATTTTGAAGACTCATTGAGATTGTATATAATGTTTTTGCAAGATGTGGAGAAAAAGAAATATATATATATATATATAAATAAATAAAAAATTAACATTATTGTATGATATATTATTATGTCTACTGAAGAATAGTCACGGTTTTCTTTAATTTCTTGCATTATAGTTCTTCTCAGTGTTCATGTTAACAGCATGGTATGATATGCAATTTTTAGACTTACTGGAGCATGTTAATAATTCCTTAAATAATTACTTAACAAGATTCATGTGTTAAAGGAGACCTCGTCATAGAGCATATATTGTGAACTGGAATGTGTTTGAGGGCCCAAGAATGGGCTTTTGTATGCGTGATGTTTTTAAGAACAGACTTTGGTACAGTACGTAGGGAGGTGAGTTGAGGACTGAACATTGAAGGGATAACACCTGTTTGTTACATGAAGTTTCTCCAAGTTTTGTGCCTGCTTGCATCTTTATTAAGAAGAGAACAGAAATTACTTCCCAATCTAACACCACTGAGTACTGGACTAGCAGGATTTGTTTACAAAGACAGTGAGGCGAGAGGGCAAGCCCAAGAGAGCCTACAGAGATCATCTACGACGACCGGTCCGGTTCTCCAAAAAATGTTATATATAACGAAATATATTAGTGCCTGGGGTAAAAGAGCTCTCAAGTGGCTACAGTGACCGCTTTCTACAGCCATTTTCTCAGGCACTGTAGATCACAGACACTGGTGTCATTCTAAATCTACCGAAGAGGGCTTTTAACTCTATGCAATGTCGCCCTGTGACGTAACAAAAATACAGCGCCAATAAATTAGCACAGGAATCACTAAAACACATCACAAAATGTTTTAATATAAACCCTCTTAATGTGTTTCAGGGTGAAATGTTCCTTTAAGATAATTCATTTCCATTTATTCTGATAAACAGACACAGACAGATATTAAAGACATATTGGAAACATATTTTTAAGAGTAACTGCACGGCCAACATCTAACCTAAAACAACAGGGTCGTATATTCAAGAGTATCTGCCTTGTAGAACTTCTGTTATTACTGGACAACATCTGATTTAACACACCTTGTCTTGTATGAGTTTCATAGTCTATACAAGAGTCTAAAAATCCAAATCTCCTCCAGAGAAAAAGCATTGACTTATTTTCATGCTGAAATGTATAAAATCCAATACAATGAGAAGGGAAAGAGCAGTTAGGCGCAGTGGAATAAATAAGAACCTTTTGCTTCACCCAGTGCACTAAGTTAAAAATAACCCAACACTGGGAAGGTGCTAGATCAGTATCAAACCATAGTTGGGTTTTTATTAACCCAACATTTTTTTTTTTTAATTTAGCCATATAATCTAAACAATAATTTATTAGAATAAAAAAAAATAATCGTAAAAGTGCCAAATAAACCATTTTGGTTTGACTCTGCAATTACACATTTTGACACTCTCCATGGGTTTACTAAAGGGAAGTTGTTTTTTTTTTTTTAACCATATATGGAGATTTGGGGGCGTTCCTGTATGTAAATGAGTGTGACCGTGCACGAGCAGAGCAGTTTAGAATGCCTGTGTTCATTAACGTTCATTAAGTGCAGCTGTGCGTCCGCACGTGACAGAAACGCCCGGGTTTTAGCGCTTTTGAGCGAGATTAAAGTGAAAGTGCATTGCATACAACTAAATCATGAGCCACTTCTCACTTCCACGTCTCCTGCGCCTCTTAAAACCCCGCACAAAAGGTCAGCCATCTACATCATCCTAATCGAACTGTACACGCGCCTTTTATGTTTTTTATTTTTTATTATTTTTTTTTTTACTTATATATACACGTTTCATTTGTGTCACGTGCCTTCACCTTGTTCTGAGCACTACAGTCAGAAAGTGCTGACATGATGGACAGTATAAGTGTGTATGGTCATTCCATGGATAGGAGTGGTTCTCAATATCCTGTCATCCTCACACATTAGAATAACGTATAGGCTACGTGCATCACGCACAGAAACGTGAGTAAGCACAGTTTACACGTAAAACTACAACAACGAGACTCCTGATCTCACTACCTTGTTGTCTTTCCAGCCTTGCTACACATTACAGGTAGAAGCTGTGTTATTTGCAGTGCTCATAATTTCCCGAGAGATGGCTTTGTATGATATTAATGGTGCCAATAATTTTGCAAACTGCACTAGTTAAAGGCAACTTTTATTGTTTGAGAGAACGTCATTTTAAAATAAAACCCTCCCCTCCCCCCCCTACATTTGAGCTCAAAATGTTGCTGAGGAAGGATGCCAATACTTCTGGAGTTGACTATACAATTTAATTTGCCTACAGAGAATAATGCAAAAATGATTTTAGATTGAATTCAAACGCATAACTGGTTCAGTGGGATTAAGTGATGGGATCAAGCAGAGTTATTCGATTATTTTTCTATAATAACTTGCTATATAATTCTTATACTACATATAACAATTTGCCAACGATCATTGTTCTATTTATTAAAGAATGACACACCAAACTCTTTAAAAAAATATCTTTTTATCATTATATTTAATGTTGTGGAACAGCCGTGAAACAAGCAATTTCCTGTTCTCACTTAAGTTATAGCACGAAACCAGGGGCCTTCAATCTGATCTGTTTTGGAGGCTCCTGCATGGTTGGAATGAAACCCTGTGCAGACCGGCCCTTTGCGGATAAGATGGAAGACCCCTGGCGATTAAACAGCATCTCTCTGAGAAACGCCAACATGTAAATCCTCCTGTATCGGAAAACTTGCAGACTGTTACAAAGGACTGACACTGGAGACTCCTTCCATTATGTTGAACAAACCTCTCCTTACTCTTTATTATACTTATGATAACATATTTAAAAACATTAAAACTCATTATATTAGCTGAACAACTGTCAGAGCTACAGTTATGGAAAACCTTCTGTGGCGGCTGTGGTTCAGGTGGTAGAGCCGGTTGTTCACTAATCGTAGGGTTGGCGGTTCGATTCCCGGCCCGCATGCCTCCACATGCCGAAGCGTCCTTGGGCAAGACACTGAACCCCAAGTTGCTCCCGATGGCAAGTTAGTGCCTTGCATGGCAGCTCTGCTACCGTTGGTGTGTGTGAATGGGTGAATGAGAACCAGTGTAAAGCGCTTTGGATGAAACCGCTATATAAGTGCACCATTTACCATTCTGACCAATCAGATTTACGAACTCCTCAGCGCTGAACGTTATGCGTTACTCAGTCATGAAATTGGTGGAACAAATATGAAAATAGGTGCTGGTGATACCCTGAGCATCATCCTGCTATGTTATGACCTGTCGAGCTTGGCAGAAGGTCCGAGACTCCTCTGGATGGTTAATTTCAGATTCCTTGCCTTTAGCGTTGAGTAAATTCCTAGAGATATCTTCCCCCAAATGATTTAGAGAAATCATACGATGTTTTAACTGCTTTATTGGAATATATATAATATCATGGAAAAATGTAAATGTACTTGATCATTGGATTTGAGGATAGTTCTGTTCGCTATCGGGCTGCTTTCATCATACACACCTGGCAACCCTGGACACTAGCGTGGCCGACCTCGTATATAAATGCAAGCAAAAAGAGCTTCTTGAATCTCAAGCCTGTTATTTATCTTCATTTATCTTGTGTTTAAAACACCAGTTTGTGGAAGTCATGCCTCTTGACGCTAAATAAACCCACGTGTTAAATCATCATACGTTTTATTTATCATTTTAACCTAACACCCCCCAACCTCTCCCAAAAAAAAAAAAAAAAACAACAACCCTTAAGGGAATTTTTTTTTCCACTTGTGAGACTGGGGTTAATTACCAGAGTCTCCCTGATTATACAACTCCTTTTCATCTCCATTGTTCTGACACTTATTTAATTAACCTCTTCATGCTTTCTTCCCCTGATAGACGCCCAACTTCGACGCTCCTTGTCGTATTTCACGGACTCACTTACCTTATCTTGATCAACTCGAAGTGCGGCTGTTCTCCGAAGACTTCCGTTCCGACCACCATTTTCTGTCTGAGAAACCAGACTTTAGATTGCAACTCTGGCTGTACATCACGCAACGTTCGTTCATCAAGTTCTAAGTTGTGCGGTCAAGGCAGGTTACTGGATTACAAGGTGAGTTTATGACGTGTTTAGACGCCTGCGTGCGTTCTCTTCACTCTGCATTTCGACAGTGAAAACGCTCGATCCTGGTCACCTTCAGCGCTTCACTGAATCATCTCGCCTGGATACTGTAGTTCTGTACCTGCTGTATCCGTAAAGACTCATCCCAGGACTCATTCACAATCTTCTCATACTGAACATCTTGTAAAACACACTTCCTACCGTTTTACCTTTACTCCTTCGAGACTGGTTTCTTCTTCTCGTCATCTCGTGGAGCTTCTTCCCCTCGCCTCAGGCTTGTTTAGAGACCGAAATCTACATCCGGGTTTCCGTTAAAGCTGTTTTTGTGACTGCGTTTATTCTTAAAAGTGGTATACAGATAAAACTGTACTTGATCTCTGATTAGAAGTAGGTCCAGTGTCTAATTCGCCTTCTCAGTTGTAGGATTTTATCCCCAGAAACAAGATGGCTAGTTTGACCCCGTGCAGTAGGAAGTGACGCGTTTTTACTGCCAAATCGTTCACGTGCGCTAAAACAGTTCGTACAGGATTTCTCACGGTTGTTTTTTTAATTTTATTTAATTGTTAATAGAGGTGTTATAAATTGAAGCTTGTACTGTACGCTCTCCTTGTAAGATTTTAATCACAAGAAGTCCTTTCTGTGTTTCAGGGAAATACGGACACGTTATCGTACACCGTGTTTTTACCGTAGCACTGCTGTTGGGACGCAAAAGTATTATCGTCGCGGCGTACGGATGGCACGAAACGCAAAGTCGATAGAACCCGATATAATTAAATGGCTCCGCTACCTGCAGCTACGGCCCGTAGTACGAGCTACACGGCGATTATAATGACGTGCGAGTTGTACGCTTTGCAAAAACAAGGTCCTTTGGATAGTTAAGAGTCCGTAGCGCTCCGATTAGCTCTCAAGGGAAATAATTTGTAATGTTGTACTATCATGAAGAACTTATAGAGGAGCGAGAGAAAGAGAGAGAGAGAGACTAAACTATCTGACTTTTGTATACACGCATCTTTCTGTATTCATTTGACTGTAGTTTCTGGGTAATGAATAACCAAATAATAAAATGAGATTAGATGCTGATACTCAGAATTTCCACATTAAACTGTACGTATTAACGTTTTATTTATTTATTTATTTATTTATTTATTTAATGTACTGCTTATTAAAATCTTTTCAAAAATGTAAGGATTTATGTAAAAAAAAATTCCATCTTAAACACACCTTCTGACAGATTTTAAAATGTACGATTTCATTTCTATCTACGGTTATGCGCTCTATCATATTCCATTAAAAATAAAAACACGATTGTATTATGTAAGGATTAGTAATGACATTAGATCAGATCATTCAGATCTAATTTATATGTCTAAAAAAAAAAATAAACCCCACTCTAGGCTGCAGGAAAAGCCGGGACTAAACAAGATTGAGATTAAATTAAATGGGGGGGCGGGGAAAGAAAAATGCAAAAAATAATGAGGAGATCCAACATTTTATTTGCCCTTGATTTTACAATAAAACCATTAACGTTTAAATGTTAGCAAAAAAAATTATATACAGATGAACAAAGAAAAAGAAGCTGATAAAAGCAGTGGTTTTGTACATCCCTTCGTCGAGCTCCGGAGAGACGACGCGCTTTCACAGGCTCATCAGAAACCGGCCTAAACCTAAACCACCCCTCCAAAGTCTCTGCACTAAATACTCACGTGTGTTCTCAGGGGGTTAAAGAACGGAGGAATGTAGATCTTCTAAAAAAAACAAAACAAACAAAAAAAAAACACATACACACTATTTCATGAGGCTTCACATTGTCCTTTAACCGTCAGCGACGAGTCGTCGATTTGCTCGCCTGCCACCGGCGTCCGAGACGGGGGAAAAAACGTGGGCTGTGAGACTGTTACGTATGATACACTTTCATCTAGTGGAAAATATTCCGATCTGTTTGGAGAATGCGTTTCTCCTCCTCTCCTCAGTCCCGATTCGTACGTCCACAGCAGAGAAGGAACGAGTGAACGAGAGAAACTGTGATCTTTTATCTTTAGTTATTTATTTTTTTTTTATTGGCTCGTCTTTCTCTGTAGTGACACTGCTGTAACTTCGATGAAACTTCAATGGCGTGGCTCAAGTCTCGTATATATATTTCATATATTTCAATCTTTTAAAAAAAGAAAATGAAAACAAAAAAAAAAAAAAAAAAAAAGAGAGAGAAAAAGAAAGGAATGAGGGGGAAAAAAATCAGTCCGGTCGCAGCAGGTTACTCCGAGGCTGGTGTGGGCTCAGCGGGCGTGGCCTCAGGCGTAGCCTCGGTCTCGGCCGGAGTGGAAGCAGGAGCTTCCTCGGTTTTGGCGCTCTCCTCTGTGGGTGTGGCTTCTGCCACAGGGGCGGGCTCTTCTGCTTTAGGCTCCTCCTCTGCAGCCTCTGGAGCAGGTGATGCCTCTACCTCTGCCTCTGCAGCTGCCTCGTTGGTCTCGGCAGCCGGCTCCTCCTCCTCTTTGGTTTCCTTGGGGGCCTGGCCGTTCTCCTCTGGCGCTGCCGCCGCCGCTTCCGCCTGTTCCTCAGTGCTCTTCTTGTTCTTCTTCAGAGAGAAACCTTTAAACTTGAACGAGTTCTTCAAGGAGAACTTCTTCTTCTTCTTGGTCTCCTTGGGTGCCTCGCCCTCCGCCGCATTGGCGCTAGTTCCTTCGCCGTCTGCAGCCTCGATGGCGTCCCCGGACTCCGCCGTCTCTTTGACGGCCTCCGTGGTTCCGTTGCCGTCAGCCACGGCCGCCTCTCCCTCGGGTTTGGCCGACACGTCGCCGTTGGTTTTGACGTGGCCGTTCTCCTGGGGACCAAATTAGAGAAGATGAGATTAGATACTACTCTATATATTTCCAGCCTTTGTCTGTCGTTCAAATTTTCGGGCACGATGCTACGCTCGGAGCTCTACACGCAGATACTAACATCACAGTGACCGAGCAAATTTATGTTGCCATGTTTACGTACATCACAAACAAGACATCAACCGTTCATCTGTAAGATCGGCGTCGTGTCCGTTGTGCACGTCATACACGTTCACGTGCGTCAGTGGACGAGATTAGACGATATGCCAAATCTGATCGGACACAAATCTGTCGTTTCAAGACAAAACTGACTTTTCTTAGCAGTTTAAGGATAAGAAAATACACATTAGTCATCGCTGGACAAATGTCAGACTTCGGATTAGACCCAATGCACAATTCAACATGCTAGCAAACAAAAAACAAATACGCGTCAGAGTTGCACAAGATCGCAAGACGATGCTGTAAAATGATCTGTTTGCTGCCAGGATATATATATATATATATTTGTACAAACAAACTTGTCCTGTACCTAAACACAGTTTAGCAGAATAGCGCGCACACACAATAGTTGTGTATAATCCTGTGCATGTCCAGTCCTGACCGGCGGCGGCGCTGTTTCGCCTACTTTTTTGTTTATCCGTTTTTTTAAAGTGCAATACTCAATTCCAACACTAGGCGCCGCTGTTGCTCCGCAGAACAGCGACTCAGATGCAAACGTGACAAAACAACAGGGGCGCGTCCTAAACGGCTCATTAATGGCACCACGTAGGACGGAGAGAATCCATTGTTTTACTACACTATGTAGTGCACGTAGAGAGGGAGCAGGGAGCCGTTTGAGCTTTAGACCCCTGGGGATCAACGAGTGTTTAATAGCCTTCATTAAGGTAACATGATTAAGTCCGATTAAAAAAAAAAAAAAAAAAAAAAAAAAAAAAAAAAAGTGTGTGTCTCAACATATCTGTGATTTGGGTCAACATTAGAGTAGAGCAGTGGATTATTTTGCTTTAAAATTAGCAAATTAAAAATATTTATATACATATAGTAGCTATAGGTATAAATGTGGAGTCGAGATGAACCCTCTCACCCCCAAATGGCTCCCTACATCCGTGCACTGCTCGGGGTATCAAATGATGGCGCCCTGCACACCCCATGCAGCGCACTACGCACTCAACACCCACCATTTGGGACTGAACCCAATAACCCCCCCCCACCATCTCTCTCTCACACACACACACACACACCACCACCACCAGACAGACTCCTCGAGCTTCATCGCTACTCAACAGCTCGAGTTCAATTCATGCATAAAACAAACAAACCATGAACTCATACACGGGTGAGACGTACAGATACACACAGTGTGTGTTGTGGTCCATTTTCTCAGCAGTCCCTCAGTCCCGTGTGCGCTTTTGTTCGCAGCAAAGCGCAAAAAAAAAAAAGCAGCCCCTCATTTGCATCCTTTGCGCCCTTTTGTTCCTAAAATCACCCCACACAGCACAATGGGCTCAGCTCAAGTCGCATTTAATAATGACTATCCTCTTCATAAACTCAAAAAGCTTCAGTTAATATGTATATATTTCTATATATATAAAAATAAAAATCCAAAAGCCCATCATCCCATCATTTCTTCATCAACAAAAGAAGATACCCAGGCGGTGTGATAAACATGCAGACTATGGTGGCATTTCATACTGCTGTGTGTTCCAGTACAGCTCGGATACACCGAATTGAATACAGTATTAGGATAAAAAAAACAAAACAAATAAAACAACACGCATGAAGGGACGGGAAAAGGTGAAACGCAATTTACGCACAAGAATAACTGTATAAGAAAATCAGCCAAGAACAAACGCACACGCGCGCGCGCACACAATGTTGATGGACACATTATTTTTAAAGCCCACACATATGAGAGTAAAGAAGGTGAGGGATATCGGGATGTACAGTAACCCCACATGGACACAGCTTTTACCTGGCCGTTGGTTTTAGCGGCTGCGCTCTCAGCCTCGGCTGCTCCACCCTTAGACAATTGGGCTCCCATCTTCACTCCAAAACCAAAATTGTAGGCAACCCAAAGGGTGAAAAAAAAAAATCAAAGATGAAGAAAAAGTAAAGTTCTTCTCAAAAGTTTCTTTTTGTTTTGTTTTAAAAAGAGCAGACCCGATTTGGAAAGTCCTCTGTTGTGGTGTTTTTTTTTTGTTCCCTTTAAATAAAGTGTGAAAAGCGCGAGGTATCACATCCGCTGCGTCTCCACCAGGCGATCTGAAGCTGCCCGAGATGTCGACGCGTGTATTTGTGAAGCTCAAATGTCGCGCGAGGCCCCGCCCACACGGGCGTGGCGATCCGCGAGGGGCGTGTCCCGCTCCTCTGAAATCTAGTGGGCTACGTGCCAATTGTTCTCTAGGTGACTTGGGTTCTGTTCCATGTGCTAGGACTCTAGCTACAGTCTTTAAAAAATAAATAAATAAATAAAAATCATTCTTTAAGGTTTATTTGGCTGGTTAAGGGATTGTTCTAGCTTCCTAAAGAGGTTCTACTTGTATTGAGGAAACAATACTGTGTTCCTTTAAAGGTTATTTAAGAGAAACAAACTGAAGAACACTTACGGTCCAGCGCCCCCCCCCCAGCAGTATTATTATTGCCATATTTTAAAAACAAAAACTAGACTCAAAATTTGATGGTTATGGGTTTTAGCTTCCTAATAGGGTACTACTTGGACTGTGGAAACCATTCCTTTAAAGGTTCTTTAATAGAAACAAACTGAAGAACACTTAAGGTCCGCCCCCCCCCATTGCGGTATTATTTGCATTTTTTTGACCAAAACTAGACTCAAAATTGGATATTTAAGGGTTCTACGTGGAATGAGGAAACCCTGTCTTGCTTCAGAAACAAACTGAAGAACACACAAGGGCCCC
>JANDJT010000169.1:34719319-34730130 GCA_024331685.1 Stegophilus panzeri | reverse complement strand
GAATAATTTTGAAACTGGAGAAATCATTATAAGTTGCATTTTCAGTTGAATTTGCGGAAACCACTTGAAGCATTCGTCGTGTTGAACTATTTCAATCGCTTTTGTTTTGATTTGTTTGTCGCAAACAGCTGAAAGTCTGTAAATTTTGACAATAAACCTGATTTGCACTGGGGGTTGAATCATTTTGATTGCAACTGTATGTGTGTCTGAAGTTATGCAGTTACATCCAGAGGGTACTGGTGTGTTTGCATGTTTGCGTGCGTGTGTGTGTGTGTGTGTTCGTGTTCAGGAGCATGTTGGAATTCATTCAAGATTGCGTGTCAGGAATGTCTTCAGTTTGTGTGATAATCAGCAAACACACACACACACACACACACACACACACCAGGTGGATGAGTCTGTGCATGAGTCACAGATATTAAGACACACACCGTCGTCTTTCAGTCTGAATCCACTCGTTCATCTGATACGGGTAAGTTGGGAATTGATTGTTGTGGTTCATGTGTTTCCTGTATTTTCTCTCTCTCTCTCTCTCTCTCACACACACACACACACACACACACACACACACACACAATATCTCAGGGTGTGAGTGCAGAGGCCTCACTCACATTATTCCACACGACAGTGATGTGGGAGCCAGCTGTAATCTCAGGCTTTAATCACACCATGTGTGTGTGTGTGTGTGTGTCTGGTGTCCAGATTCTGCCACTTAACCCACCCCCAAGAGAGATCAGAAGGGACAGCTTAAACAGCTTCACTCCAGCTACCCGTAGGGAATACGTGCGCGCGCACACACACACTCAATTTTCGGGTTTTCCTCTTCAGTAATAAAGTAATGAGTTGGAAAAGCTAACAAGTAATGGAAGTCTGTCTCAACTTTTTTTTTTTAATATATTTTTAAAAAATAAATATTTGCCACAAACGACATCCAGACTTCCAATGTGGCCTTCTGTAATCTAACCCTTAAAGGTTCTTTATTTTTTGTTTTTTTCCATCTGAGGCAACTCCTGAAGGTTTTATGTAGAACCTCATACAAGAGCCATTTCCTATCTTAAGCACTATGGTAATACAGTAAAAACCCCTGGGTGCGACTGTGTGCGCCCTCCTATCCAGGGTGTGTACAGGCTAGGCCCGGATCCACCTCCAGTCTGACCAGGATCAGGTCCGCATTCAAGGTTAATAAATCAATAATTTCCCCCTCACAGATATCCTTCCACAGGATTGTAACATTTTGTAACATTTCATTTCATCTAGCACGTTTGCCTCGTACCTCCGGGGTTGGGGGTTCGAATCCCGCCTCCGCCTCGTGTAGGCAGAGTTTGCGTGTTCTCCGCGTGCTTCAGGTTTCCTCAGGGTACCGGTCCAAGGTCATGGCATTTCTAAACTGTCTGTAGTGTGTGATTGTATGTGCGAATGTGTCCTGCAATGGGTTGACATCCCATCCACGGTGTTCCCTGAGTTCCCTGGGATGGGCTCCAGGCTCCCACGCGACCCTGTGTAGGATAAGCGGTATGGGAAATGGATGGATGGATGGATGGATTTATAACTTCCGGCTTCTTGCATTTACGAATCCAAACATTGGGACCTCAGAGGTTAAAGGCTCTGGCTCACTGATCAGAAGGTCGGGGGTTCAAGCCCCGGCACTGCCAAGCTACCACTGCTGGGTCCTTGGTCAAGGTCCTTAACCCTCAGTTGCTCAGTTGTATAAATGAGATAAATGTAAGTCGCTCTTGATAAGGGCGTCTACCGAATGCTGTAAACGTATAAGGTGTGTTAGGGTGCCAAAAAGTGATCCAGTTGTCCAAGATGGCTGCTTCCACCATGTAGTTTCAGCTACTCTGTTACACTTTTAATAAAATGGGTTCCTCAAAATGGGGTCTTGGGACAGTAACAGTCTTTTAAAAAAAAAAAATTAATGTATGTAGACTGATGCAGTAGAAGAACGATTTTTCTTTCCCTTAAGAGCCATTTTTGGTTCCCTAAACAACCTTTCATTTCATCTATATAACACTAACATTTAGAGATGTTGAGCAAGAGGAGAGAAACTTTATTGTCCCACCGGGGGCTTTTTCCAGCCATCTGCTTGTCGTTAAATTACGATCAGAACGTTAAAAACAAACAATTAGAACATAAAACCGTAGAACCGTAAATAACGTACATATCACTGCATCACTTTTTGGCCTTTAGAGGCTTCACAGATGTAGAAATTGTTAACCGGTTTATTTGTTATCTATGAGTTTTAAAATTGATGAATTTTGATTGATTGGTTCTTTACCAGTTTTAAGCAACCTTGAGGCGAAAAAAAGAAGGAACAGCATCACAAGTACATTTGTCACAGCCATGAACTATGCAACACACACACACGCTTGGAATCCCTGTCTTATCTTCTGGGTCTTCTGGAATGTGAGGAGTGAGGCCAACAGAGATCAATCATTTCTAGGATTTCTTGGAATATAAACATTTAATGGTTAATGCCGTATATAATAAAGCTGTCTATACGGCTTTTGTTTGTTCTTCGTGTGCGAGTGTGTGGTGTTCTCATTCCTGCCATACCTGAGTGTGTGAATGAGCCCCTGATAACAGATAAAGATAAAGAGTGGTGAGTTGTAAAGGATGTGGATAGTGTGTGTGTGTGTGTGTGTGTGTGTGTGTGTGCGTGAGCAAGAGCTCTCGATGACTGATTTGAAGTGGAAGTCGTGTATTCGCTTTGTGTACTCGTGTCACTAAGCAAGATGAGCTGAGGACTCTTCCAGGTAAGGACTCTTCCAGCTAAATTTATTTAGAATTCGCTGGTATTTAGGTCAGGACCTCGCCCCAGTAGTGGCATCTGCTGTGACATCTTCGATTAAAAATAAGTGGTCTGTTTCCACTAGCAACTCTACGTAAACATGCGATGGAGCTACCACCACCGTGTTTCAGTCAGTGGAAAGTCACGTGAGCAGTTATTTTCATTTTCGACGCGTTTCCTCGACTCCATCACATGGAATCCAGGTTGATCAGAGCTGATCTGATTCGGTGTCCATTCATAGCAAGGAAGTACCTTTTAGTACCTTTTGGATTCTTGAGGTTTGCAAGTGGTTTGTATGTTGTGGTTAAACCCACTGAGGTCATAGTGGTTCCTCTCTTTATCTGTTCAACAGTCTTCCTTCAAAAGTGAAGGTATTCTTTGTTAATGCTAAGCGAGCAGAGAGCTTGGCCTTCGTTGACGTGTACCAGCGGTCGTATCTTGCAGCTAGACCCTCTGAGGCCGTGCCAGTCCTCTGTTTATCCGGTTTGTATTGGTATGTTTGTTGATTTGTTGCTATGGTGAAGCTCACTGGTCCGTTTGAGTTTTTCAGCAACGGCGCAAACACTTGAAGCGCATCTGACGGTTTCACAGTTCAGACGCCACGCCCACGGACATCTCTAGACCTTTTCTGATCACTGAACAGCCAGTACTCTGATGCCATTTGCTCTGATGGGAATCCCAAAAGGTTGGGAGTCGCATTTCTTGTTAAACGTATTAAATGTCACATTCTGCACGTTAATGATTGTTCATTTCATAGCCAATACTTTCGTACATGTTATTGTTTCTATAGTAAGAACTTGTGTGGACGCTCCATTAAAAAAAAAAATAAATAAATAAAATAAAAGCGTGTAATTGTTTGTTTATAAGGTGAAGTTTTCTGTAAGGACATGTTTTATGGACATTTATGGAAGGAGTCTCCGGTGTCAGCGCTTTGTAACGGGTTCTCCGCGGTGGGAATAACTGCGTACGAGTGCTATATCGTGTAAATTGATTTGAGGACGTTCCACAGCGCTACATGCAACTATAAACGGATAAAAGGTATGACTAGCTTTCGGAAAATAGCTAAAAAAAAAAAAAAATAAATAAAGAAAGAAAAAGTCTTCAGGATGTGCTGCTTTAGGAAAATAATCCTAAACATAGGGCTGGGTACAGTGCTCTGCTTCCCCACACCGCCCTGTCGCTGATTATTTTACTATAGTGGCACAACACGAGAAAAACCCAAACCTTTTAGCGCCGTTCTAAATTACTCTGTGAGTAAACCGAGGAAACTTCTTTATTGACCCCAAATTGTGCAAAATGGAGACACTGGAACTTCTCGAGGGTGTTTCTCACCGACACGACTCTTTCGGTTACTGTGTACTGTGAGCAAACCGCGTCGCTTCCTCTAACAGGAAATGACACGTCGCAGATGCCCCTGAAATCACAAGTGTCACCCACTCGCTCTTTCTTCATTCATAATGTAATCTTTCAAAGAAATCTTCCTCGCACTCGTTTAGACAAGCGGTGTGGAGTAATAGTACATAACGACATGAATGAACACACACACACACACACACCCCCACACACACACACACACACACACACACACCCGAACACGTACGAGTGAGCGGGAAACATGACGTTGTCTGATAGTTGACACGTTTTCCTTTAGGATCACATGAGAAGTGACACACCCACACTGACATAGCGAGAAACCTGTGTAGGCCCGCTACAGGCTGACACAAGTGCTGAGCAATGTGGCCGAGGGTTGACAGATAACAGGAAACAGTTGGTATTAAAGAGGAAGTAGGAGTGCGTACATGAGCAGGGGTCTATGTATAGGAGATTTCTTTTACACTGGGTGACTCGTACAGCCCGTATACACGGCACACACTCGAATATTTTTAGTCGCCCGGGGGGGGGGAAAGCGGGTTCGTGATTAACACAGTACGATATCAATACTGTACAGCGATTGGTCCGTTCGGACCGAACCCCTGTGTGTTCTCCACCTCGGTACGGTTCTTCAGGCAGCCGAGAACGCCGCGATCACGCTCGGGTGTGCTCCAAAACGAGCAGTCCGAGAAGGTCCGAGCAGAACGATTCTCGGTTCGCTTCAGAGTTATCTCCATAGCATTAAAAAGAGATTAGAGTCCGAGTCGACTCGATTTCAGGAAGTGAATCAAAACTGTTGTGTGTGTGTGTGTGTGTGTGTGTGTGTGGTTTTGCTTTTTATACGCGAGGTGCAAAACTGAACCAAACGCCTTAAGCTGTAGTGTGTGTGTGTGTGTGTGTGTGTGTGTGTGTTCTCGAGAGAAACAAGAAACTCGTTTCTGAGCAGTAACTGAACGAGTTTGTGTTTTTGGTTCGTTTCATTTCGCATAATGTGAAAGGTAAACCGAGCCAAGTAGCGAACGAATCAAAAAGGATCCGTTGTTGCTCTGATTCAGATTCGACTATGTGTAAGAAAGGGCCTTTAGTCGCAGTGGTAATGCAGTGAAATGCTCGTAGTATGGGTGTTTTAATGTAAATGATTCATTATGCTAGCAAAAAAAAAACCAGTTCTGTGTATTGACATTCCCGAGTGTTTACTGCTTCACCGTCGGGCTAGTTCTCACAGAGCGACCGTTGCACCCTCGAGCGAGACCACAACCGTCAAATTCTCTTATTCTGTAAGTCGCTTTGAATAAAAGCGTCTGCCAAGTGAACGACTGTAAATGAAGTCAAAGCTACTAGATTCTTTAGACATTAGCGAGCAAATTAATAATAATAATAATAATAATAATAATAATATATTAAATAAGAGATGGTAAAGGCTCTCGTTCTGGCATTTCTGCTCCGGACCGAGATCTGTCCATGCGATTTGGTTAATCTGTAGAAAAAACAAAACAAAAGGATACACAGACACGCAAATCCTGCTCCTGACCTTTAACCTTCGACCCCCTGCTGGATAGGGATGCTCTTCCTGCTTCCTGTTTTGGAACAGGAAACGGTGGCTGGTATGGAAGCAAGCCCGGCGAGTAGGGAAGTGATCTCATAGCAGCACCTGCATGGAGAAGGTTGGCGTGCTCACACACACACACACACACACGTATACACAAACATATATTTCCCATGCAGCTGTGAGCAATAGGAAGTAAAGGAGACTGATGTGCCTTTCCCACACTTTACGTGTTTGCCTATGATAGATTTGGATTTTTTCTTTTCTGGTGTGAATCATTATTAATGGAACTTTTTTTTTATTTTATTTATTTTCCACGCTGATTCACGCCATCACACAAGGCGGGGGGAAAGTGACGTTAAGGGTAGCGGATGAAATGGCAAAGATTATTAGGTCTGATTAGATGATTAGATTTGTATTCATTTCTGATTATTATTATTTTTCAGATTATTTTTATCAACAACAACAACGTAATATCATAACTGCATGATGTCATTGTGGGGGGGTGTATTTACTTACTTGATTATTCATAAACGTTTCCGGGATACGTTATCATTTCTATAGCAACGACTTTCGCCGAGACATGTAGGTCGGATGTGCGACATGAATAAACGATTAACCGCCCCCCCAACCCCAGACACCGCCACCCTCCTGTCTGTAATCGTCATTAAAGCAATTGTTTTCTGTAAGGAGATGATTGTTTAACGTTTATGGAAGGAGTCTCCAGTGCGAGCGCTCGATTCAGATTTTTCCCGTAGCCGCAGCATTCTGTACATTTTTTTTTTTTTTTTTTTTTTTAATCAGCACTAGAAGTTAACATCTGTATATTAACACACGGTATAAACATGGTGTCTCGGGTCTGCTCTCGTTCCGCGTGCAGTTTGACGGGGACGTTTCTTTATCCTGCCTACATCCTTCCCGAAGTAGCTTCATCCACTTCCTGTTTCCGAGACCCACGTGAAAACAAAACAGCACTGCGCAAACAAATACATGAATATTGTGTTATTACTAATGTATATTTTTTGTTGATATGAAATGCGAACGACCAGACCTCAGATCGCCACACTTACTTACTGTGCAAAGCCTTTTACATGACAATTTTCTGTGTGTGTGTGTGTGTGTGTGTGTGTGTGTGTGTTGGGGGGGTGGCGGTGGTTTATAAGTGTGTCCTGTCTTATATTCCCTCACTGGCTGCGTTCGAAAGAGAAGATTATAGTTTAATATCCAGGGCAGTTGTGGCGAGGGCGTATTGATGAGAGAGTTTGACGCCTTCCAGTTTTGGGGAAATGCCGCATGTATATGGGTTTATTGGCATGATTGTTGCCAAAAATATTATGATAAAATTTTCGAGTCGTGTGTGCAGTAGCTAAAACGAAACGATCGGATTTTGGTATTATCCGAGCCACAGAGCGCACATGTTTTGTCAGCCATTTCAGTTCCCTGTTTAAAATATCAACTTTTTCATACTCTTCTGGTGTGTGTGTGTGTGTGTGTGTGTGTGTGTGTGTGTGTGTGTGTGTGTGTCTCTCTCTCGCTATACACACACACACACACACATTGAGTAATAGTGGTGTATCTTGGCAGGCTGTAGTTTTTGCTGAGGTTACACAGAGATCTGGGCCATAGTGAAAGCCCACTGACACACATTCCTTAATAACACACACACACACACACACACACACACACACACACACACCAGAGTTCCTCCTTTCTGAGTTTCCTTTTCACTCTGCCTGATGTCCTGAAACCGAAATGAGACCTACATATTACTCATATCCCAAAGAAACGCTAAATCATCTACAGCTGCAGTAACTCCACGTGTTATCCTGTGATATTAGCATTTTTTTTTTCTCTCCTTTCTGCTCTTCTTTGCTAATCCCTCTGCCACCTGCTGCTAATCTAACACACGTAAACGTAATTAAAACTGTCCACATCGTGGAAGCATGTGTACGCTAGGACCGAAAGATGGAAATGGACAGGACGAAGGTCTAAGAGGAAAAGAGCACCTCACCGTCCTCAAATCCGTCGGACGATTTGAACTGGCGCGTTGATTTAATTTGATTTTAAAAGGAAGCGGTTGAAACCGGATCGATAGTCATAAACAGGTTTTTATTGATTACGTAATTTGTTGGTGAAATTTACTGAGATTTAAAATACTCTTTCGGTTCATCATCATCATCATCATCATCATCACGATGTCCCTTCAGGATTTTGCGATCGCAGAAATGAACGCCAAAACGGAGCAAAAATATTCGGAGGAGCTTGCGATTTTTCAAAATGGCCGCAGATTTGGGCCAGGACGCGTCACGTGACGTCATCACGACACGCATTCAGCCAGAGCCCTCTTCAATCCATGTGTGTCGAACACGATTAAGGCCCGTTCACCACCAAGAACGATAACTATAAAGATAACTATACAAGTGTCCACACCAACGCACGATATCGTTCGGTTTATTCTAAGCGCTGGAGTTGTGTTGTCTGCTGCTTTAAATGCTCAAGCTCTTTAAAGCAGGATGGATTCTGATTGGCTGTCAAAGTTTTTATCGGTCACCGGCCGGGGGAAAAAAAAATCGTCCTGAAAGCGATTTCAACGATATGGTTTCTCAGTGCCGTTATCGCTGTAGGTGTGGGTTTGCACCCTGCTGTACTTTTATATTTAGAACGATTTTTAGAACTTCATCGTTATGGTTCTCGTCCTTGGTGTGAATGCGGCTTTGCAGCTAGAAGGTCTCATTTTACCAACAAACGTCACTGTGAAAAGAGCGTACGAAACACTTTCATGTAGTTGCAATTTCACCAATTCGAGAAGTTTTAGCACAAAAAAGTCCGCAACCTGCATCGCAAATTAAAAAAAAAAAAAAAAAAAAAAGCCGCAGAAAAATAAAGCGTTTTGGGCCGAAACGATCACAAACTCCGCGAAATCCTGTACAGACCGATCGTCATCAACATGTGTAACACACATGTATCCGCCCCCTTCCGCACACTTCGAGCTCCTGGACGCTGATGATTGGCTGGTTTTGCTGTGATTGACAGGGGAGTGAGAGTGACACCATCCCTACCACCCCCGAGAGCACGGCTAGTTTTACTGAAGAATTGCTGACTTAAGAACGGAGCTCATGTTGTGTAAAAGCGTTACTCACTCCCACTTGCTAGAGTCACATGGTTTGAGTAAAACATGTTCACTTCCTGACGAAATTAAGAACTCCGCAGAACACGGCCTACAGCGAAGGAAACCTCCTCTTACCGAGAATCTCACCGGATCCGGCGCTTTCCTTCCGTCTTTCCTCTCTCTAAACAACTCGCTTCAAAATCTTCCGAAACTGTCCACTCGGTAAAACGTGACCGCTCCGAGAGGAAAGAGAAGAAAAGGGGTTTTTTTTTTTTTTGCTATAATGAACTGATGAATCAGATCACTTCTCTTTCGCTCTCTCCAAAAAAAAAGAGAAGCTTCTTACAACATTTGAGTGTATCTGACGTGTATGTGGTTATAAACGTGTATCAAGTGAATGTCCTCTCGGTGGATTTTATATAAAAACGAACGCCATAGCAACCATTTTTTGGTCTCTGTGTCCATCTCCAGTAATGTCTCCAGATATCCGCAAACTTGATACCTTAAAAAAAAAATAAAAAAACAAAATAAAATAAATAAATAAAAGCTAATGTCCTGTAATTTTGAAAGTAATTTAGACACATCATTGGAATTTAAGACCCACTTAATGCACTTATTTCTTCTTCCTACACAGAACCTTTTTGCCCGTCAGTGTATCTCCGGTTTGTCGAGCAGTAGCTCTACTGGAAGTTCGCAGTGATTTCAGGTTAAAATGTGTCCTGGGCAGAGCGAGTCTCTGCAGTGGAGTGTGGAAAAGATGGAGCGCTGAACAAACACACCATGCTCGTTTCATTCTGGCGAATCAGGTAATGGGAGAGAGATGGTAATGAAGCAGGAGATCTTTCAGTTTCTTCTCTGTGCAGATGCACTGAAGGCTGGGAGTCTAGGAGTAACGCGCAGAGAAAGAGAGGGACAATCCGTGTGTTCGAGTCCTCCTGGGAAGTCGTAATTACGGTGTCGGGTGCGTTCAGGCCGCTTTGGTCGGAGCGAGATGGCGGTGTACCTTCTCTTATTTAACTACAAAGTAATACAGCAAGTTTTTTTTTTTCTTTCTTTCTAGGAAACGAAGAGCAAAGAATCAGGCGCGTTTTTAAAAAAAAAATTTTTTTAAATGTTTTTAATCCGTTTACGAAGCCGCTGTAAACGTTATCGTTACGTGTTATATCGTAATTGTACGATGCGATCGTATTTTGTGCGAGCGATTTAAGCTTAAAATAAATTTTACGGGCGTTGCGTCCGTCGATTTCACCGTGTTTTCTTTCTGACACGCTCCCACCTCGGACAGCCGGGTCTCGAGGAAAATCCCGAGTTTCCCCACTCGTAATTACGACTTTGTGGCTGCTGTTCACGCGCGTTCAGCTCATGAATACGATCGTTCTGGCATGACTTGATCCGTTTGGGTTCGAGTAAAAGAAAATGGAAGGATAAGGAGCAAGCTTTCTACAATTACGCGATTTAGCCTGAGGCTAATGGCGACTCGAATAATATCGATATTGTTAATCTGCCAAAATTGTCCTTTCATTTACTCGACTTTTGTCGTTTCCTTTTGCTTTAATTAAAAAAAGGTTCTGTTTTGCCTTGAGTTTTTCATTCTGGTCCTTTCCTTTTTCTTTCCTTTCTCTTGCTAAGATCGATCTCTCTCTCTCTCTCTCTCTCTCTCTCTTGCGTTCCTTTCCTACCATGCTCATCTTCCCTTCCTTTCTTCTTTCCTTATCCTTCCACCTTTCCTTTCTTGCCCTCTTTTCCACCCTCAACTCTCGACCTTCCATTTTTTCCTTCATTTTCTTCTCCTTTTCTTTCTCCATCATGCCTTGCCCCATTTCTCTTTCCTCTCTTTTTTAAATACAGCTTTCCTTCCCTCTCTCTCTCTCTCTCTCTCTGTATCTCTCTCTCTCTCTCTCTCTCTGTCTCTCTCTCTCTCTCTCTCTCTCTCTGTATCTCTCTCTCTCTCTCTCTCTCTCTCTCTCTCTCTCTCTCTCTCTCTCTCTCTCTCT
>JANDJT010000169.1:34697151-34716826 GCA_024331685.1 Stegophilus panzeri | reverse complement strand
CAACCAAACAACCAACCAATAAACCAACCAAACAAGCAACCAATTAACCAAACAACCAACCAATTAATCAACCAAACAAGCAACCAATAAACCAACCAAACAACCAACCAATAAACCAACCAAACAAGCAACCAATTAACCAATAAACCAACCAATTAACCAACCAATAAACCAACCAATTAACCAAACAACCAACCAACCAAACAACCAACCAATTAACCAACCAAACAAGCAACCAATAAACCAACCAAACAACCAACCAATAAACCAACCAAACAAGCAACCAATTAACCAATAAACCAACCAATTAACCAACCAATAAACCAACCAATTAACCAAACAACCAACCAACCAAACAACCAACCAATTAACCAACCAAACAAGCAACCAATTAACCAAACAAGCAACCAATAAACCAATCAATTAACCAACCAAGCAGCCAGTTAACCAGCCAAACATCCATCTATCCATCTATCTATCTGTCTATAGTAGTTATCTATCTATATCCATCTATCTATCTACAAGGTTAAGAAGATTCCAGAGAAAAAGTAAAGACAGAGAATCTGAGTAAATTGAGGTTTTTTCCCCCTTACACTGTACAATTTTTAAATAAATCTACACAAAGTTCTCTACTGCTATTTTTGTAAATTCCACACACACCTGAAGCACAAATTCCACATAAATCCATTTAAATTACCCAAGTACACATTCTACAAAATGTTTGTAGCAGACGTTTAATCACTGTCCAGCTGTCTTCCGCCATGTTTTTATTGAGCTGCCCCAACTGCAGTCGCTCCTGTCCCTAATGTTTCACTGACTCGGTTGTACATTTGTATGTTAGTTTTCAAGGAAAGCCACGGCGACATAGTTACAATGAGGTGTTAAGTGGACAGAATGTTAAGTTGAGCCTGTGCTGACGCCTCTTTATACACACACACACTTATCAGACTCTTACACTAGCGTGTGGCGCAGTCGACAGCTGCCTGCCATTTTAGTGGACGTGATGTCGGAGAAGCCCGTGTTGCCCGGCACCACGAGGACGTGCCGTCGTAGGTTCTGCCATGTGCTGCCACTCGGGTGGTATCGCTGAGGACTGGACCAGTACCCGCCTTTACCCTGGTGAGGGGTCTGGAAACTGGGCAGATCCGGCAAACGGTAGCGGCTAACGTAGAGGGGTTGGTAGAGTTCCAGACGTGGCCTACTACAGGAGAAAAACAGTTTATCGTTACAAACGTGATGAGTGCCTGTGATATACTAATAGGATTTATTTTGCCGTTTGAATGACGCTAGACTGAAGGTATGAGCTTCTCTTATGTATTGGTGACAGCTCTGGGGTAAACCAATGCACAACCAGGCTAACTCAAAAACTTTAATAGAAGTAAATAAAAAACAAACAAACAAAAAAAAAACAATAGAAAATAGCAACAGAAAATAAGTTTAAAAAAAAAAATCATGTTATAAGCTAAAACAAAGCAACATTCTTGAGTATCTGGCACAGCAACATGAGCATCCCTGTTTCCATGTGGAAAATGTTGGAATGACATTGAAAGTTCCCACAACACACTCTCTCTGAGACACACACACACACACACACACACACACACACACACACACTCTGGCCTGCTATGGAGTGATTTACAGAAGCAGCGGAGTTCTGCTTAAGTGCCGTGAGAGTGTGGAGAGAAAGGAGAGAGGAACGTGGGGGGGGGCATCTGAAATAGACAGAGTGGAAAAAGTTGAGAGAGGAGAAGAAGAAAAAGAAGAGGCGAATCAAACACACGGCGTTAACAGGACAGTGTTATCGTGTTCTGGAGAAATAATAGCCTTACATGAAAAGCAACACCTTCTCAGAGTAGCGTGAAAACCGGGACCTTCTGTCAAAACGTTATCGTTTCTATAGTAACAGCTCGCACAGGGACTCGTACGGAGGACGCGCCACATGATCTGAGCCTAATTATGAAACTGATACGAAAACATGTTGTTTAGCAAAGAAAACGGTGAGGGGTAAGGTATACGTTTCACATTTATGGAAGGAAGGAGTCTCCAGTGTCGGAGATTTGTAACATTTTGCGTACATGCTCCACAACACTAAACGTAGCCTAATTATAAACAAATAAATGTATGCTAACAAAAAAACCCAACAACAAGATGTTCAACAATGAAATATGTAATCGTTGGCAAATTGTTGCAGTTTAAGAGGAATAAAACACTTTGGGATGTGATGACGAATAGTGTTTCAACATGAGACGCAGATCATGACGGTGATCACGACGACTGCGTAAAGTTTTAATAAAGTCAACCTCATACAGCTCATCAGTGTGCGTTTAACATCTAATTTGCTGTTAAATCGCCAAGCTAAACGTTCAAAAGGTCGCCATGGAAACTTGGCAGGCAGCGACGGGGATGTTCCATGTAGTGGAAATCACTTTTGATGTAGAAAATGTTCACAGGTGAATACTGTACGTAAGCAAAGCAGCTTACGTAGCTACGTGTCAATAATAACCCCGGCATTAGACCTCAGTTTTAATTTGTCCAAAATTTTTACCCCCCCTCTCCTGCATGATTCATTAAGCTGGCCAGATTTTCCTCAAATTAAATAATTCGTTATTCAGTGCTAGTACTTTGAAACTTGAGGGCGAGTGAGTTCACTATAACGTTCCTGCACACGAAAACTGTCCGTCCCATCTCTTTTATCTTACCGGTCATAAAACCTCTAATCATCCAAGCAATCGCACTAAAATAATATAAAACTTCACATTACTATAATATGGATGCATTGGCGTGAGAGCTTGTGTGAGGACATCCATCAACCTGACATCCTTATAATAATTCCTTACGTATTATTTATTTTATTTAAACAAAAAATGGGTTTGGAACATCTTAAGAAGCATAAACTTTCTATAAAATATGGCAGACGTTACAAAAAAAAAAAAAAAAGAAAGTTTGAAATAGATTTTAAATTATTTGAACATTTCTCTAAGACTCTCTAAGAATATTTAGAGTTCTCTATTGTTATCAAGAGATTCAAATAAGGAAGTGATCCAGGTTCTGTTAATCTCCCTGGGTTTTTGAGTGATGTTCGGCGCTTATCCTCAGCTGGGTTTCATCTCTCTTTCGCTGCGTCTGGTTTTTCTCGGCGTGCGATTTTAATTCCTCACTGACAAAGTTAAAAAAAACACACACCCCGTCACCTTTGGCAGACCCCGGTTTACACTCTGCGGAGCGTGTTCTTCACGTCTGTTTTCGCTTTATTTAGGCTGATACACTTTTCCATCTCCATTATAAGTGACGCGGAGCTCAGCTGCTTCGGATCGTCGTATTGATGGATGTGGCTCGAGCAGAAATGATGTTCGTGATCAAAAATGTGTTTATATGAAATATAGAACCGTCTGTGCACACACACACACACACACACACACACACACACACACACTTTTTTGCTGAACCTCTACATCAGATTGTGTTGAAAGCAGGAAAAATCATGAGATCATACATGATTAAATTGTTTTGCTGCAACACAATCCTAAATTGTTAGCTTTGAGGGAATAGGAGGCCATGCCCCATTTGGGGCTGAAAGACACTGTGGCCACACCCTCTATTTTTACCATGACTGAGGTACAGTGGCTACACCCATTTTTACTGGGGCTGGCAGGAATAAAGGCCACACCCCCATTTATTACTGGTCTGACGGAGACCGTGGCCATGCAACCTTTTTAAACTGGGAATGACAGGCATCGAGGCCACACCTCTTTTACAGGGACAAATGGACACGGAAGCCACAGCAGCTTATTTACTGGTACAGACAGACACATGAGCTATGCCTCTCTTACTGGGACAGACAGACACTAAGGCCACACCTTACACGTTTAGCTCTGGTCCCCACAAGGTAGGAATTTATCGCAGCGCTTTCTCGGACACATGTAGCTCTGGTCCCCACAAGGTAGGAATTTATCGGAGCGCTTTCTCGGACACATGTAGCTCTGGTCCCCACAAGGTAGGAATTTATCGCCGCGCTTTCTCGGACACATGTAGCTCTGGTCCCCACAAGGTAGGAATTTATCGCAGTGCGCTTTTTCAGACACATTTAGCTCTGGTCCCCACAAGTTAGGCGTTTAATGCAGCTCAGCTCTCTCTCGGACATGTGTAGCTCTGGTCCCCACAAGGTAGGTATTTATCGCAGTGCGCTTTTTCAGACACGTTTAGCTCTGGTCCCCACAAGTTAGGCGTTTAATGCAGCTCAGCTCTCTCTCGGACATGTGTAGCTCTGGTCCCCACAAGGTAGGTATTTATCGCAGTGCGCTTTCTCAGACACGTTTAGCTCTAGTCCCTACAAGGTAGGAATTTACCGCAGTGCGCTCTCTCGGACACATTTACAACAGCATTTAAAAAAAAATAGAGACTTTTCTGTTTGGTCCATGAACCAATTAAGACACACCATGATCAAAACTCTATAACAGTAAAGAACTCTTTTTAGAATGATTAAAATATTACTGTAACGTAAATCAGTGCTAACTAGAACCTACCTGAGTATGTAGTTAGCTACGTAGAGGGCCGTTTCAGGATACATGCTTTTTCCCGTTCTGATGTGTGTGTGTGTGTGTGTGTGTGCGTATATGTGCTGGCCTTTAAACTGAACACACTGACCCACAGCTAAAATTAAACCACACAGTCTTCCCAGGTGAACAATTAGGTCTGTGGGCAAAAACAGGACTTCTCAGGGGACAACGCTGTTGATGTGGTTTTCTGAAACACACTCTCTCTCTCTCTCTCTCTCTCTCTCTCTCTCTCACACACACACACACACACGCACACACAGACAGAGGACTATATATGGGCTGGAGGTGAAAACCCCCCCCGGACACGCATCCACTCACGGATTTGCCAGCGATGACCGAAGATCGTCCATTCAGGCTCGACGATGCGTTAATGAGATTCTCGAGGTTGTTTTGAACTAATGATATCATGATGCGTGGACGCAAACGTGTCCTGTGGGACTTGAGGATAATTAGCTGTAAATAACCGAGTGTGTCAAAAAGAAAGAAAGAAAGAAAGAAAGAAAGAAAAAGGGCCAGACGAAAGCCTCGCAGGTCAGGGTGAGCGTTCACTGAAAACGCACGTGACGGTCATAAATCTCTCTCATGACAAAATGCTTAAGCCTTTTAAAAACGTTATTTTATGACTAGTTCCAATTGTTTTTCTACACGTGTGTGTCGAGTTGCAGTCTGTCGAGTTAAGCGCACACACACACACACGACCGTTCACGAAGACAGCGAAGAAATCCGCAAACGTTTCTACGTGCATTCCTCCTCAGTTTTATTTCTTTACTTCTTTCTTTCTTTATTATTTTTAACCAAACTTTCACAGAACTCAAATCAGGGGAAAAAACAAACAAAAAAACCCCAGAAGAAAAGTCGAGAAATGTTTGAGATGATAACTGTAAAGCCACGGCCATGTAAGGTCTGGGTACACCTTCAGCATTAGTACAGTGTACCGAAGTGTGTGTGTGTGTGTGTTAGAGGAATTAATTGTGGCTGAAGGCAAGAACGTAAACATGTCTGAGAGAGAACAGCAGCAGCACGTAGCAGGCAGTGTGATGCATGTGAGCACATTGCTACATGTGGTGTATGTGTGTGTGCGCATGGCACACATTCTTTCAGGTTTTTGTTGTGACTGTGGTTGACTAACCATGCAAGGTTATCTGCTGAGTCAGTGTTGCATCTACATAAATTCATCTCAACTTCTCAAGTAGCTGGAGACCTGTGACACACACACACACTTGGAGATAGCATTCAGAGAATGACAACAGCTGACTGCCCACTTGAAACGCACGTCCTGTCTTTAAAAAAAGAAAGGTGCCGGTGGGGGGGAGGTATTAACAGTCCCATTCCCTCTATCTCTTATCTGCGCTCTTGGCTGTACGCACACCTGCCGTTAAGAGGATACGGATTTCGTGCCCTTTTTTTTTTAAAAGCTATATCGCTAATTTGTGCGATGATGCTATGTTATATTGGCTATTTTAATGTCAATATTGCAAACACGTTGCTATAGAACCAAAAGGCATTTGTCTTAAAACGGTGCAGATCCAAAACGTCAACCTTTTTTTTGTACAAATTTCTCATGAGATCGTGTTGTTAGTACATCACCGAAATGGCTCGAGTCATTCCTTTTCAACGATATAAGGATAAGGAAGGCGTTAGTCAAAGAAGCAACCTAGAAGCCAAGGGCAACTCTCAATGTGATTCTACCACCACCATGCTTCACTGTAGGCATGATGTCCTCAGGGTGAACAGTGTAGGGATTTGTGAGAAGGCCAGAAATGAAATGTCCATTTTGGTCTCATCAGACAAAATTTGGCCTCATTTCAGGACGGTTATGAGGACATGGAACAGTTTAAGTAACTATGGAAACGTTATGTTGCTAGAACGTGTAAGAGTGTTTCTGTGAACGGGTGTGTGGGCTGACCACTGAACGTAGACCTTCAAAGATAACCCGAGGCAGCATTTAACCAAACAGGAAGCTCGACTTCCTTTTATCGTATATAAAGTAATCACGTCTAACATGTATGACGGTTCTTCCCTCACTAGTCTCTTTTAGCCATGATGAAACAAAACTAGGCCTTTGAACTGACTCCTGAGATTTAAGAGACTGCGTTTACTGGGAAGGATACATGCCTTCAAATTTGCCCAAATGAGTTACTTCTGGGCGTAATTTCTAGAAGCATATTGCTGTCCTGTTATAACTAATAATCTGTGTGAGGTTATCAACACTTTATTAAGGCATTCATGAGCTGAATCAGATGTATTATAGCAGACAAATAAAATAAAAAATGGCAAGGATTTAGAGATGGAGATTTGGACTGAACTAACCCAATCTGTAGAGAACATTCTTAAGGAATAAGAAAGAGGAAGAGCCTGACCATTTAGCACCAGAGAGTAAGTGTTCAAAACCCCTCTAAAACGATCAAACTAATCCAGCCTGAAGAGCTAGAACCAGCCTGACCAAACAGGTTGCTCAGCTCAACTATCTATAAGCATCCTGACTAGCACCAGTCAGTAAGTGTCCAAAAGTCTTTTAATGCTGCCGGTAAGTGTCCAAAGTTCCTTTAAAACCATCAAATCAAACCAGCCTGACTGGCTAGAAGCAGCCTGACCAGCTAGAAGCAGTCTGTAAATATCCAAACCCCCTTTAAAACCATGAAACCAAACCAGTCTGACCATCTAGAATCTGCCTGTAAGAATCCAAAAGTTCTCAAAAACCATCAAACCAAACCAGCCTGACCAGTTAGAACCAGCCTGTAAGTATCCAAAATACCTTTTAAAACTGTCAAACTAATCAGCCTGTACAGCTTGAACCAATCTGAACACCTAGATCCAACATGTAAGTGTCCAAAACCCCTCTATAACTGTTAAACCAAACCAGCCTGACCATCTAGAACCAACCTGACCACCTAGAACCTGCCTGTAAGAATCCAAAAACCTTTGAAACGGTCAAACTAAACCAGCCTGACTAGCTAGAAGCAGCCTTTAATTCTCCATAACCCCTTGGCAACAATTAAACTAAGCTGCCTGACCAGCTAGAAGCAGCCTCAAAACCCCTCTAAAACGATCAACCTAAACCAGCCTGAAGAGCTCAACTAGATATAACCATCCTGACCAGCTAGAACCAGATTGTAAGTGTCTAAAATCCCTCTAAAACCATCAAACCAGACCAGCCTGATCTGCTAATTCTCCCAGCAGGTTTTCTTTCTTTCTTTTTTTTTTTTTTTAGATTAAAGTATTGCCACCCTTGGCATTGAATTTGGTTGCACAATGCAATTAAAACAAACCCGCCGTTTCACCACACACTTTCACACATATTTTGATGCCTACTTTCAGAATACTGTTTAAAACAGTTGTGTATTTTACTATTCATGTAATCTCCCGATAACCTCCAGACAAACTGCTTCTACTTTTATTAGACTTTAATAGCAATGTTTAATATTTGGGCAACCCTGGTGTTAGCTTGGTGTTAGCATAGCTTAGCTAATCTGTCTCCCACAGACTGACAGGAAACATCTGACTTAAGAAGCCATTATAAGCAGAGAGAGGGGGAGAGAGTGAAGAGAGAGAGAGGAAGAGGGTGAGAGAGAGTGGAGAGAGAGGAAGAGAGTGAGAGAGGGGGAGGAGAGTGAGGGGGGGGGGAGAGGGTGGGGGAGAGTGGAGAGAGAGGAAGAGGGTGGGGAGGGGGGAGAGTGTGTGTGTGTGTGTGTGGTTGGGGGGATAGCAGTTTTACCTTGGGGTGATGTTTGATTTGGAGCGTTGTATTTCTGAAAGGAATTTACAGCACGACTGACGCAGGTTTATGTTACACACACTTTAATTTCTTCTCCGGGACAGAGGGAGCGGGGAGGAAAAAGGGGGTCGGGACAAAACAAATAAAGTTAGTACAGTTCTCCTTTCCCCCACTTTCTCCCCCATCGTAGCTTATTTTTCCACACTTCCATCTCAGTCAGCGGTAAAGATCAACACACAGCGAGGCTTAAATCAATCAGGACAGTCGTTTTGTTCTCGCGCCATCATTCTGTTCTCTCTCCATCATCCTGCTCTCTCCCTGTTTTTCTTTTCTCTCTGTGGATTTTGCAAACCTCTCAAGCCTTAGGGCCCCAAAAAAAAGCAACAGAGAATCAGAGAATCCGTCTCGGAGAAGGTCTAGATACGACATCACTGACAGGCTAATCACTTACTTGCTAATCAGGATGCTAATGCAGCAGTCACTGACTCGTCCAGTGGATTATAGAATTCTGACTAAGTTCACAAGCTAACTACTGTAGAAATCTTAGCGTAGATAATGTTATTAGTTAGCTAGATAATTACTGTATCTCATCACGCATTTGAGTTGAATTATATTACCCGCCAGTTTTTAACCTAGTTACTGCTAGTTTAGTATAATATAATATAATATAATATAATATAATATAATATAATAACGTATACTAGCAAACTACTGAACTCCAGTACCTCTTCACACATTTGGGTTGAATTGTTATCTTCAATTTTTTCAGTCTAATTAATGTGATTAGCTAGCTAACATAATGTAATGTACGCTAGCTAATTACTGTAGCTTCTAACATATTTGGGTTGAATTATGTTAGCTGGCTTTTTTAGTCTAGTCGATGTTCTTAGTTTGCTAGCTAGCTAATATAATATAACGACTTATAGTAGCAAACTACTTTAGCTCATGACACATTGGGTTGAATAATGTTAGCTGCCTTTTTTTTTTTTTTTTAGTGTAGTCAATGTTAGCTAGCTAACAGAATGTAATGTATACTACTAGCTAATTACTTGTTAATGTTGTTAGTTAGCTAGCTAATATAATCTAACATGCTAACTGCTAACTCCAGCTAACTGCTGGAGCTTATAACACATTTCGGTTGAATTATGTTAGCTTCCATTTTCACCCTCCCTGTTGTCTATTGTTTTCCTGCAGCAGCATGAGACCGAGAGTTTTAATCATGGCTAATTACAGTATTTGTTTGTAGAACATTGTAGGAACGTTATGTTAGAATTTGAATAGAATCAATATAGAAAATTAGCCTTCATTTTTTTCCCCATTTTCTGGTGTTAATATTCAGGATGCTAATAGAGTAATTTCTCACAGGCGTTAAATAGTTAGAAGGAAATACACCTTGCGTGTAAAAGTGATGCGTGCTTATTAATTCTTTGACGTTTCCCTTTGAACCGAGGCACGTTTCATATTGTGCTAAATGCTAATTCTTGTAGTTGTTTCCTGTAAATACATGAGACATAACGATACTATGGGTTACCTTTACATGTATGAATTGGACAAAGGTGTGTGTGTGTGTGTGTGTGTGTGTGTGTGTGTGTGTGCTGCAGCAAGTTAGTTCATAGTTACTGGCAAAGTTCCAGTGATGATGTCAGCCGCTTCTCTCACACTGAGATCTTTGAACCTGATCAGCAAATTCCCCTCATTCAGCCAATCAGAGTGCAGGGACGGCAGGCGCTCCAGTGATGTCATACAATAGGGAAGGCAAACAAAGTGATCTGGAGAAACGACTGAGCTTTAGTGAGAGAAAACAACCTGTTATGGTTGAGTGCAAAAGTTTGCACACCCTCAGGTCAAACTCTTTATCTTTTACTCTTTATCTTTATTTATTTATGTAGCACTTTTTAATAAAAGAATGAAAATTAGATGGAGAATAAAACAATAAAGAATATGTTTAATGATAGAATGATTCCTGTCATTTCTGTAATAACTCTTGTGCAATGCTTCTATAAATCAAGATCTGGGGAACGAGATCATCAGGGCAAAAAAGGTTGGATGTTTGTCTGGTTTCAGAACACGTTTCGTTTTTAACGTTTTTCAAGTGTATTTTTGTTGTAGATAAATGATAAATTAAAGCTTCATTTCCCCCTTTTTCCATTCGAAAAACATTAGGGGATGCAAACTTTTGCACTCCCATATTTTAAAAACAGCCAAAAGTCACGGGTTGGATCGTAGAAATGGATCCGAGATGGACGATGATGGAAGCAATAAAACACGCGATGTGGTGCTGTCGTGGGAAAATAATGGAAAGTGGTGATGAGGCGTAGTTCCACATCACATCCCGAAGTTCGTTGTTTTCCTATTACATCATGTCCTGAAGCGTCTGCCGTACAAGTCCCTGTGAATGAGGTTTCAGTATAGAAACAATAACGAGCACGTTAATGTAATAAACGCCGTGATTTACCTTACAGCCGGAACTGTTGTCCGAGCTGCTGTTATGGAAAATTATTTCTGGAATCAAAACTACGATAGTGGTTGGTGAGCATCGTGATTGGCAGGCATCGCTGGTTTTTTCCCCTGTTTCAAAGGTCACAGTTGTAGTGAATCACTGACCGTTGTAGCTAATTATTAATACCACCTTAGACAGATCTGAGCTGTTCTGGCTCTGCGCTGGCAATTCACTGTATTATTAGGTGGTTAAAAAAAACCTAAAAAAAAAAAAAAAACCCTTTTGTGAGTGATAAGAGTCATAACCTGTGTAAGAGTTTCTGTTTGTGTCACTTAGCGTGAGCTGCCTACTGAGAGAGCGTGAGAGAGAGACAGAAGGGGGGGGGGGCAGAGAGAGAGCGCGGTAGAGACAGACAGACAGAGAGAGAACGCGAGACAGACAGAGAGAGAGCGAGAGACACAGACAGAGAGAGAGAGAGAGACACAGACAGAGAGAGAGAGAGAGAGACAGACAGAGAGAGAGCGAGAGACAGACAGAGAGAGAGTGAGAGACAGACAGAGAGAGAGCGACAGACAGACAGACAGACCGAGAGAGTGTGAGAGACAGACAGAGCACGCGCGAGACAGAGCGTGACAGAGCAAAAGAGACAGACAGACAGAGAGCAAGAGAGAGACAGACAGAGAGAGACACAGACAGCGAGAGAGACACACACACAGACAGCGAGAGAGAGAGACAGACAGACAGAGAGAGAGCGAGAGACAGACAGACAGAGAGAGAGCGAGAGACAGACAGACAGAGAGAGAGAGCGACAGATAGACAGACAGAGAGAGAGAGAGCGACAGACAGACAGAGAGAGAGAGAGCGACAGACAGACAGACAGAGAGAGACACAGACAGCGAGAGAGACACACACACAGACAGCGAGAGAGAGAGACACACACAGACAGCGAGAGAGAGAGACATACACAGACAGCGAGAGAGAGAGAGACACACAGACAGTGAGAGAGAGAAAGAGACACACAGACAGTGAGAGAGAGAAAGAGACACACAGACAGTGAGAGAGAGAGAGAGACACACAGACAATGAGAGAGAGAGACACAGACAATGAGAGAGAGAGAGAGACACACAGACAATGAGAGAGAGAGAGAGAGAGACACACAGACAGCGAGAGAGAGAGACACGCAGACAATGAGAGAGAGAGAGAGACACACAGACAGCGAGAGAGAGAGAGAGAGACACGCAGACAATGAGAGAGAGAGAGACACACAGACAGCGAGAGAGAGAGAGACACACAGACAGCGAGAGAGAGAGAGACACACAGACAGTGAGAGAGAGAGACACACACAGACAGCGAGAGAGAGAGAGACACACAGACAGCGAGAGAGAGAGACACACAGACAGCGAGAGAGAGAGAGACACACACAGACAGCGAGAGAGAGAGAGACACACAGACAGAGAGAGACAGAGAGAGACACACAGACAGCGAGAGAGAGAGAGAGACACACAGACAGCGAGAGAGAGAGAGAGACACACAGACAGCGAGAGAGAGAGAGAGACACACAGACAGAGAGAGAGAGAGAGAGAAACACAGACAGCGAGAGAGAGAGAGAGACACACACAGACAGAGAGAGACAGAGAGAGAGAGAGAGAGTCTCAATTCCATCTATAGCTAAAAGTCAAAATCCTGTTCAAATAAAATCCAGCACTGTTACATTTCTCATTAGATTAATCTCTATGTACATTCACATATAAACTCTCTCAGTGCGCACCGAGCAAATGTACCAAGATGGCAGGGGAACTTCCTGTAATGCGGGGAAAGCCCCCATCATGAAACTCTGGGAGATTTGAACTCGAACATCTGCGACTGTGTTTTTTTTTTAAACATTTTTTTTTTTGGTGGAGTTTTTGCGACAGCTGAAACTCGGCGAATAAAACAACTTACTGTTAAGATTGTAAATTCTGCAGACTTCACGTGACTTTACCAGCTGCACCGTGTGTGTGTGTGTGTGTGTGTGTGTGTGTGTGTGTGTGTACGCCTGTGTATGCGTTACTTCCTACACCATTCTCTAACGCTTGCCTGATGTGTTTGTCATATTCATTCAGCTATATGTGAATAGTTTTGGGGTTTTCTAGACTGTACATCTTTACACCCTGAATGTGGAGCCAACGCATCACAGGGCACAATCGCACACACGCTCAAACGCTACGCAGAATTCGGAAATGCCAATCGGCCTACAGCGTGAGGAAACCGGAGTACCCAGAGGAAACTCCTCGAACACACAAACTCCGCTCGCGCACTGACGATTCACTTTGGACGAGCAAGAACACACAAACTCACAAAATGATGACTGTAGGTGAATAAATTCGCCAAACACACACAAAAATAATCTCCATTTATATGTTTGTTTCCGATCATCTGAAGGGTTTGAAAACTTTTGAGTTGACCTGAGGTTGAGTTGCTGTTGTATTTAATTCATTCAGCATTAAATAGTGTGTGTGTGTGTGTGTGTGTGTGTGTGTGTGTGTGTGTGTGTTTTGGATTATTTATTAGCAAAGAAATCCCCCAAAATACACCTGACTATTTAAAGAGAAATGATGGTTTCATTTCTAGGTATTCACACGTGTGTGTGTGTGTGTGTGTGTGTGTGTGTGTGTGGCCAGTTCCTGTGGTTTATTAATGTTGTAAGGACTTCCTTGACTTTTAAATGTGTGTGTGTGTGTGTGTGTGTGTGTGTGTGTGTGTGTAGGAGATGTGGCTAAGGTCGAAACTATATGGTTTTCCCCCAAAATTCTGACACACTATTACTCTGAGACTTATATAGTGTGTGTGTGTGTGTGTGTGTGTGTGTGTGTGTGTGTGTGTGGAAAAGAGGGTATAGTCAGTCCTACGCTGAAATGACACAATAACCCACCGATCACGCACACACCACCTCTGCTTATGCCCTCATTACCCCTGCATTGTTTCCATATATGGGCATAATTTCCTGTTCTTTTTAAAAAAAAATGTTATACCCACTCCTGGCCTTCTGCTGCTTGCACGTATTAGAATGAGCTGCGCTACTGTCAGAGCTGCTGTTATAGAAAATGAATCAACACCCTCTGACCAATCAGAGTAGAGAATTCAACCAAGCTGTGGTATGCGTGTGATGTATTTTATCTTTTTCTCACACACCCAAATCATACAGATGTGCATTTCAATTAGATGGAATACGCCGAGTCCCGACCCCGTAATTATCCCCCTCTCCCTAATCGGCCCCGGTACACAGCGCTTAAGCTCTTTTTAATGACGGCGTAAACCACAGCGCACCCGAATAAAAGCCCAGAGATGGGGTTTCTCACGAACACATGCTGCATTCTGAAGGAATGGGCGTGTCCCGTGCGGCACAGTGTTAAACTACGTTCCTGCGAGAGAAGCCCTCTCTCCGAAGCAACCGGAGCCTTGTGCGGGCCGTTTGCCGACTTTATGAGGCCCCTCGCAGGCCTCAACTTCCTGTTTCTGTTTCAGACTGGAGGACATGGCAGCTACGACGGACATTTCTCCATGCAAGCGTTTTGTTTTTTTGGTTTTATTTTCCCGTAAAAACTTTTCCAACATGAACTTGCGTAGAGAAAGGCTGCATCGTTCACGTGAGGAAAATATTTAATACCTGCCCTTGAGTTGTATCCTTTTGGTACGCTTATAGAGAATACAGTACGTAGCAATGCTCTGTGTATTCGTTAAGACAAAGCTTTATTTCCGACAACACGTATTTGTCTTGATGAATATTTCGAGCAGTAATACCTACTGTAAAAAAAAAAAAAAAAAAGATAATACAACCCAAGGGCAGGTATTAAATTTGTATTACGTTATTTTCTTATAACGGCACAACTTGAATTGTTTCGGCTTTTCAATTTTCCAACAGTTTTTTGTTAACTTGCTTATTAAAGAAAGACACAGCATGCTTTTTTTTATCCATTTATAGCTACATTTTAGTGGTGTTAAGATGTTAAGTCCCTGTCATCAATTATCTTATAGCAGCTATAAAAATAAATAAATAAATAAATAAATAAACGCAGCATGTGAAAGTGTAAAACCTCTTTCATTAGACATTCCCATGTCAGAAAACCTCAAGTTACAGTTTTTTTTTTTTACCTCTGACTATTGCAAAGCGCTGACACTGGAGACTCCTTCCATAACCGTGAAGTAAACGTCTCTTTACAGAAAACCTCACCACATCGGTAACGACTTTCACTGGCACACAGCACACTTTTTACACATGAATCGAATCACGTGAGAGAATACAGTACATAATAGTGCGAAAGTTCCTTGATTGTGCGCTAATTCCGACGATCGCGAAACAGCGAACTCCTGGAGGGAGTGACTAACATGCATGGAATTTTGTTTACATTTCCAGGCTGCGAGACAATCCCGAGATCCGTGTTTACAGCAGAAACAGCGCTTTGAGACGCGAGTTTGTCCTCTCGCTTCGCAACGCGCAACCAAAGCTTTGAGGACTTTGATTTGCATCTGCTGATTTTCATAAAGCCTCACAGAGTCGTAGTCACGAGCCGCGGTCCTTCCCAGTGAGCAGGAAAGCCATGAAAAAGACGTTTTGAATGCGTCTTTTCTGAAAAAAAACCAAAAACAAACAAAAAACAAAGAAAAACGTGGTTGTATACAAACAATATACATCACCAGTGTCTCTTTTTCTCTCGCTCTTGAAGTTTCTAAACACAAACCACAGCTTGTTCTGTCACAGATGAACTGTTACAAAGTACTGACACTGGAGACTCCTTCCTTAATATTACACGTGGAGCGTCCGGTATGTTACTGTGGAAACGATCGTTTATTAGAATGAGCGCGTCGATATAAAGCCGTGATTCGCGGCTGCACGACTGTCAGAGCTGCCGTTATAGAACATTATTCAACACCTTCTGGCCGTCACTGCGCGTTAAGGACTCGAGAATAAGAAGAGAAGTTTTACAATCCTGCAGAGCTGAGAAGAGAACGCGAGTGTTTGTTTATAAGTGTGTGTGTGTTTGTGACTCCACATGCATGGAGAGGAACGTGTTTATATGTGTGCGCGGACATCAGACGCCCCACTAATCCTGTGTAAATTCCCACAATCCCTTTCTCCACTGTCATGCCAAGAAAGCCTTTTTCCCGCTGAGCCGTGACCCCTCGTTCCCACAACACACTACCGAACAATTCTCCCTCCATCTCTCTCTTTCTCTCTCTCCCGCCATCTCTCTCTCTCTCTCCCTCCATCTCTCTCTTTCTCTCTCTCCCGCCATCTCTTTCTCTCTCTCCCTCCATCTCTCTCTTTCTCTCTCTCCCTCCAACTCTCTCTCTCTCTCTCTCTCGGACTCCCACACCTCCTACAGACTGAACACCATTCCTCTACTGATCTCAGTTCATTCTCTCTCTCTCTCTCTCTCTCTCTCTCTCTCTATATATATATACACCTCTCATTCCCACAACTCCTAGAGAATGCACCCACTCTCATTTTTTCGCTTCCTTCCGCCTCCCATTGTGCTTTTTTTCATGAGTTTGAGGCCTCTTTTTAAAAATAAATGTGCGCTGCTTTATACAAATAGGATGTCAAGAGAGGACTGTAAGTACTAGAGGTGTAACTCAATGACACTGTCTATATCAATAGTCGGATTCTAACTGTTCTTCCACTCCAACCTTGGAGTCTTCATGGAGCTTGCTTTGTGCACGGAGGCATCGCCATGCTGGAACAGGTCCAGGAATCTCGGTGCCGGTGAAGGGAACTCGTAATGCAACCGCATGCAAAGACATTCTGTACAATTGCGTGCTTGCAAATTCCAAATGGCTGAGATGGTCAGGTGTTTCTAAACGTTTGTCCATACGACAGGAAGTTATGGATGGAATCTGGGACAACTCGCATATCACCCTCCATATAACAACCAGGCGGAAGAGTGTTCCCTTGTCTTTCTTTCTCACACAACCCCAGGAGAAATCCTAAATTCTAGCCAAATTAAACATGTGGATCCGAATCGGAGGCTTTGTGCGGTTGAGCTGCTAACCGGGTACGCGCCTCTCGTTAGCGTTTTACGCAGCACCTTCTTTTTTAAAAATTTTTTTTTTATAGCGAGGTCACACAAAGTTATACAGAAATGCATCCAGACAGGTTTGCTGACACGGCGCTGGAGCATGTCAACAGCACACAAATCCAGCCGATAAACAACACGACGTACACGTGATTCCTTTTTCATTCGACGTACGCAGACGTCCAGATCCGGTTGTTTGTTTTCGCTTGGATTTGATCAGTCAGAAGCAGCTGCAGCAGGATTTACTTACGCGCCTCCAAAGCTGCCACCACATTTGTCACACTCTCACAGAGCAAACACTTTTTATGTGCATTTGGATATGTGGATTGTGTGTGTGTGTGTGTGTGTGTGTGTGTGTGTGAGTGAGAGAGAGAATGTGAGAGCCATCTGTGTCTGTGTGGATGAGAGAGATTTTATTTTACTGCTTTGTCGTCTCCTGAGTTCTGAAAGTCAACACAGGGTGCAAGAGTGACACCTCAGTGGGCTTTTCACAGCTTTGCCGCTGTCAGCAGCCGCCACCGCACACACACACACACACACACACACACACACACACAACACACAACACAACAAATCAAGACAAACTACACTACATAATCTTTAAGGCAAGACACTACAGGAACTAATGGAACCATTTTTACCCAATTTGCCTTAATGTTTAGATTGTTGACTTGTTTTAGGATACACACACACACACACACACACACACACACACAGACTGTGTGGTGCCTACAAGAGAAAGTCAACTTCTCTTCCTGTAACCCTTCCACTCAGATGCTAAATTAAGCACTTTTAAAAGAAAAAAGAAACCAGACTTCCATAAGACCCTGTGTGGAAATCGGGGACTTCCTGTTTGAGGCTAAAGCGAAAGAAGAAGAAGAAGAAGAAGAAGAAAAAAAATGTAAAAGTCAGACTTTACAGGTACCAGGACTCGGCCATGTGATTCACGGCATTGCACAACGTTTAGAGGATGCTGGCGTGACTTGGTGCGAATAGTTTATGCTGACAACATCTCATACATTTTATCATGACACAAGGGCAAGCCATTTTTACTTTGTAGTGAGCGTGAAAGGAAGAAGCGCTTCCTGTTGAACAAATATCGACGAGTCTGTGCATTATGACATGGGGCATCAAAATGACAATGAAAGACACCTACAGCTCTTGTCATAATGCACAGACTCGTCGATATTTGTCTTTTCCTTTTCCCGCTTTTTAGACCTGCTGCGAAGTGAAAAAGAAAATAGCTATGGTTTTGCTCAAAGTGTCGTTTTCAGTTGTTTGGAACAAAGCTGAGAGATTGCTTTCCTCGAAATGAATATTTAACATGTCGTGCTATAAAGGTGCTGCAGTCACAGGCGAAAGGGATTGCGGACAGGTACTGGAATAAAAATACCACTAACCCCCCCCCCCCCACACTCTGGTGTGAATCATTATACGAAAACGGCACACTGGTTCAACAAGGCAGTAAAATTTAAGCAATGCCCTACACACACACACACACACACACACACAGTGTTCATGGGCACCAGATTCCAGCTGCAGCAGCATATTCTCGCCAGCTGTAATAGCCCTGGATGTGCCATTAGCGCTGGCACGTTAACCCAATCAGGCACGAGCTCTACACCACCGTGAATTCCATGTAACGGCGCCGAGGTCAAAGGTGAAACCAGCAGTTAGCGCTGACAGGAAGTGATTTGTTTTAACTGGGGTCGCTTTCTTTTCGCACCACGCTGTTCTCAATTTCGCTCAGAAGCACCCTTTCTCACAGCCGCACGGAGATGCTGGGCCAAGCTAACATGTCCCCCCGGGGGGGGGGCTGGCGCTGGGGCAGGCGCTGGGGCTCCGCTACATGTTTCATTACCAGCTCACAGGAAAGAGCTGAAAAACAAAACAAAAAAAACCCCACACCGTCTTCTCTGATTAGCTGCTCGCCCTACACACACACACACACACACACACACACATACACTCTCAAGTGAGAGAAAGCCCTCTTAGACAGAGGCAGCTGCAGTGATACAGCTCTAGTGTGTAACACTCACTCACTCACACACACACACACACACACACACGGCTGTGCAAGCTGTGCGCTCTATGAGAAACAGCTGGAGACATTTGGACCATAAGAATGGAGACGACAAGCATATGTAGGGTGGGTGCGGGTGTGAACTGGGTGTGCTCGGCTTTCATACTCCTGTGAGTTTATATACCGTAATCATAAGGACAATTTTATTTGAAGGCTCTCTAAATAACTTGATTAAACTTTCATAAGCACCGAGTATGAACGCGTGCTAGTATGCTAGGGTTCAAGTATGCATTATGCATTGATATGTATTGCCATGTAAGTATGCAAGTGTGCTAAAACCATGCACACGCACTAGCCTGTGTATGCGCTGTTATAAGGTGCAAGACTATACAATTAGTCAAGTATGCAACTGTAACAGCATGCAAGTGTGCTAGCATCAAACTATGCACATAGTAAACAAGTATGTATGTATGTATGTGTGTATGCAAGTGCACTAGTAAACAAGTACGTATGCATCCAAGTGCATTAGAAACAAGTATGTATGTATGCAAGTGCACTAGTAAACTAGTATGTATATATGTATGTATGTATGTATGTATGTATGCAAGTGCACTAGTAGACAAGTATGTATGTATGCAAGTGCACTAGTAGACAAGTATGCATGTATGTAAGTGCACTAGTAGACAAGTATGCATGTATGCAAGTGCACTAGTAGACAAGTATGTATATATGTATGTATGTATGTATGTATGTATGTATGCAAGTGCACTAGTAGACAAGTATGTATGTATGCAAGTGCACTAGTAGACAAGTATGCATGTATGTAAGTGCACTAGTAGACAAGTATGCATGTATGCAAGTGCACTAGTAGACAAGTATGTATGTATG
>JANDJT010000169.1:34676429-34694544 GCA_024331685.1 Stegophilus panzeri | reverse complement strand
TAAGTGCACTAGTAGACAAGTATGCATGTATGCAAGTGCACTAGTAGACAAGTATGTATGTATGTATGTATGTATGTATGTATGTATGCAAGTGCACTAGTAAACAAGTAGGTATGTCTGCAAGTGCAATAGTAAACTAGTATGTATGTATGTATGTATGTATGTATGTATGTATGTATGCAAGTGCACTAGTAAACAAGTATGCATGTATGCAAGTGCACTAGTAGACAAGTATGCATGTATTTAAGTGCACTAGTAGACAAGTATGCATGTATGCAAGTGCACTAGTAGACAAGTATGTATGTATGTATGTATGTATGTATGTATGCAAGTGCACTAGTAAACAAGTAGGTATGTATGCAAGTGCACTAGTAAACTAGTATGTATGTATGTATGTATACAAGTGCACCAGTAGACAAGTATTCTAGTATGCAACCATGAACTTGTGCAAGTATGCAAGTGCATTACCAGGTAAGGATGCTAGTGCTTATAGGCAACTTTGCATGTGTGCAAAGCATGCAAGTAGTATGCAATTTTGCAAATATGCAAGGGTGCTGCAGCTATGCAAGCGCATTACCATATAAGTGTGCTAATATGTAAATATGCATGTGTGCAAGTATACAAGTGCATTCGTGTGCATGTATAACAGTGTGCTAAACTTCATTTAAATATTAGTTCCTGCTCCTATGGTGCATGTGACATGATTCACACAGTTATTCTTTGCATTCATGATGACCAATCAGAAGTAGAGAATTAGAAAACAGTGCTGTGGTATAAAGCATATTTGTCCTCATGGTAAATGTTCTACCTGATGCTAATGGCTTGTATAGCATAATTACTCATAATGAGTCTGCAAGAACTTTCCTCCGGCTCTCTAATCTTGCTAGGCTGTTAACACGGGCCCTCAACCATCTCACTACTCTTGCTGTAGCCCAAATCCATTCTTTACCATTACTAAAGACTAATCTCTCTTTTTTTCTTCTCTCCCTCTCTCTATTCATTCTCCTTTCTTTTCCTTCTCTCATCCCTTCAGTTGTGTCCTCCTCCAGCTAATTAGCTTGGCTCTTGTCATGGACACAAAACCCTTTCTACTAAGCCCTCAAAGCATACAGAAACAGTAACTAAGACGAAACAAATGAAAGTTTATAGGAACAATGTTTATGAGAAGTGAAAAAGGAACAAAGGCCACCAAACCACAGGAAAGAAAGCGTTTGATGTGTACGGAAAGAACAGGATAAACTTCTCTTGGCCTTTTTTTTTTTTTTTTTTTTTTGCTGAGTTGGACATCCGCAACCATAGAGGACAAAACTATTTTTTTTTGTTTTGTTTTGTTTAAACGAGTTCAAAGTTCAAAGAAGAAGTGTTGATCGAATTTTATGGATGGCATTTTTATTCGGATGCGTTTCTCCGAAACAACTTGCAATTGAGGAAGAACATAACATGTTGAAGCACTGTACATAAACGATAAATGCTAGCTTAAAATTGCTAGCTGGGCCACTAGCTCTCAAATAGGCTGCTACGGCACTGAGCTTTATCGACTCTGATGTGGCTCTCTATCAGTCATGTTTTTACGCAACGTCACATTCACGTATCATTTGTAGAAACACTGAAAACTGAGGATCCACGTGCGAGAGGTTTAATAATAACAAAGTGAAAGCACGATCCAAAGACAAATCTAATAAATAGAGAAAAGTACAGTACGAAGGCACGATGACACGTACTTGAACGCAGTGTTTGGCAAGCCTTCGCAAAGAACGAGTTTCCGTGAAGCGTTCATATAGAGAGAACTCACGTGGAAGCGAGCGGCAGAGCCCTGTACGGGAGGTTTTTTTTTTTTGTTTGTTTGTTTTTTTTTTTTTTTGTGATTGTTGCGACTAAAAACGCTTGATTTTTGCTGTAGATTTTTTTAAAATTTATGATGCAGTTTGATGCGTTTTTTGTGCTTTTTTTTTTTTTTTCTTCGAAAAACTACTTGGCGAAATCGCAATCGCAAGAAATTGTCTCGCGAAGTCTTTCGCAGCGATGTTTTATGGTAAACGAGACCTTTTAGCTGTACTCGTGTTCGGCCACGGGAATCGAAGAGGGCTTCGGCTGAACGACGTCACACGACGCGTCTCGGCCCAAATCTGCGGTCATTTTGAACAGTTTGCTTGATTTCGTGTTCATTTCGACGACCGCAAAATCTCGAAATCCTGGAGGGAGGGCCTGGTTAGTTCTCAGGTGATCATGACTTCAGGTGGCAGAGATGGGAAATGCCCCGAGTCCTAGTTAAAGTCGGTAATTTAACACTTGAGAGAGATTTTGTTGGATTATATACAAATAAACTCGTAAAACAAGTTATGACCACTAACTGCTACCAATCAAACCTCAATAGTGAAACACACACACACACACACTTTGTATAAAACATGGACAGCATACACAACCTTCCTATGTCATTCAAACCAGCCCAGTTTATGAATCCCAGACAGAATTTACAGCTTCTTGGCTTTGTTTTGTCTAAACGAATCCAGCAGACGCACCGTACTTGTTTAGACTCAACTCTACGTCACAAACGTTTTGTCCCTGAGCGGCCCAGAATGTCCAAACACCGCTTCTGATCTCCAGCAAAACAGCAACAATTTTTTTTTATTATTTATTTTTGTTTTTAAAGAAGTGAAACCTGTGTCAGTTTCTTAGGGCTCAGTTTAGAGGAATGGAAATTCAGGTTCCAGTGAAAGGCCTCCTTCTGAGTTGTGTTTAAGTATCAGCGCTGCGTGACACGACAGAAAAATGAAATTTTTTTTCCCTCCTCAAACTTCGCTTTCCATTCCTCACTTTGTCATTTTTGGACATTCCTGGACTCATGAACTCAACTGAAGTGGCCTGTGGAGAATAAATAAATATTTTTTCTGATTGTTAGACACACACAGGTTTTTTGAGGACTTTCCATTTCGTGATAATGGTTGGAAACATTTACGTTCTTTTTTTTAATGCTGTAAAAACATCTCTCTTTTTTTAAAAAAGAGATTTTTTTTTAGAGGTCCGGGGGATTGGGACGATGTGATTTTGTTCATTTTTGGTCCTCACAAAGAGCTAAATACCGGAACGCATTCACACACTTGATTTGACGTAGTGTATTACAGTATGGCGCTATGGAATCAAACACTAGTGATTGTTCTGTGTTGATTATTTTCCTATAAAAGCGCATCCCGAGTTGTTTTATTCATCTCACACTACGGCAGATTACCAGCAATTCGAATTTGTTTATTTATTAAAAGATGACACGTCATATCATTTACGGGTTATAGTTAGAGTTAGTTTGTATTATCACTTACGTTACAGCAGCTACAGAATAAACAGTCGTGGACTCTCTTTTCAGGTTAATAAGACACACACACACACACACACACACACACACACACAAAATACAACTGAGAAACCACGAAGTCTTCTACGATGGTATTTTAGGGTCACTGTTTAAAATAAATAAATAAATAAAATAAAAAAAAAACAAAACAAGATTTTGAGAAAGTTGTAATATTGTGAGAGAAAAGTGTTGCAGTATTTCGAGATAAATATTTCAAGATAAAACTGTGGCATGTTCAGCGGGGGAAATAAGTATTGAACGCGTCAATATTTTTCTCAGTAAATATATTTCCAATGAGGTTATTCACATGAAATTTTTCACCAGACATCAGTATTAACTCAAGAAATCCGGAAATATAAAGAATTCACAACATTAAAGTCCATAAATAAAGTTATGTGCAATAAAATGGAATGACACGGGGAAAAAAGTATTGAACACGCTAAGAAAAAGCAGTTATATATATATATATATATATATATATATATATAATGAGAGAGAGAGAAATATAGAGAATAAAATATTTAAATGTGTGAGGACAAAAGTCTATATTTTGAGGAAAAAAAAAGTCAAAATATTACAAGAAAAACATCCCAATATTTAGAGAAGAAAGTTCCAATATATTGAGGAAAAAGTTATAATATTATGACAAAAAATTTGTTTAGCATCCCCATGTCTTCCTTCAGGTTTTAGCTGAGTGTGTTGATTTGTGAGAATTACCTCGCAGACTATTAGTTAGCTACTGAAATGTCTAAAAAAAAATAAATAAACAAAAAACTTGTTCTCTCTTCCAGTAATTCGATATTATTTAAATTTGGCCTCTCCAAAAGTTTTCTGTTGACTGTTTAATAAACCGGCTGCTGAAATTAAAACCAAAAAACATCACACCGATTTATAGCTGATGTTTGTTTGTTTGTTTATTTATTTATTTATTTATTTATTTGCAAAATACTTTTTTATGCTAAACAAGGGCAAAATTACAATTAAACTATAAAAAAATACCCTTAAATCTAACAGCTACTAATTCTTCCAAAGTGCTTTTAAATGCTTCTCTTTAAATGGTTCCATGGAAAGGTTTTGCATTCAAACTGGCCGGAAAGCAGTGATGCAGAAAAATCGGGGTTCCATTCCGCCGTTTTTAATCATAAATTATTGGACAGCGTGTTTTATCTTTATGGGTAAAAATAATAAATAAAAAGGCTCATTCTCTAGCAGTGAGGCTAATCTTAATTAGAAAATGCTGTGGAGAGGAGAGATGGGAAACGAGGAAGAAAGGAAGAATGTGAGCCTGCAGTTTTACAGGGATCTTGGCGTAAGAGCTCGATGCAGATGATGTATTGCTTTGGAATTGTGGGACGTTAGGACGTTGTAATGACCGTACGTTTAAACCTGTGGTCATGAGATCAACGAGAAACCGCAAAGCGTAAATTGCAGCATCACTTTATAAACCCTTATGACCAAGAATTATGCGTATAATCCATAGAATATACTCTGATGAAAAATTTAATGCTTCTTTTCTAAAGTTTTGCTTTAAACCCTTTGTTGTAGGGCTCTACACGGAACATTCCGGGTTACCCCCAGACCAGTGGTTCTCAATCCAGGTCAAGAGTTGGAAAACATACTGAGAAATGATCCTTACGTGAAAATGAAGGTGTGAAAATCTTCCTCAGTCAAACGTGAAAGTCGGTCTTTTTAACAAATTTGCGATTTGCGAAATTTTTTTTGTGCTTTTCTTGCGGAACACTACTTGAATTGGCAAAATTTGCGTCATGTGACGTCATCGCGACGCACGTTCAGCCGAAGCCCGCTTCGATTCACGTGCGTCGAATACGAGTACAGCTAAAAGGTTTCGTTTACATTTACATAACAAACATCGCCGCGAAAGACCGCACGTAACAATTTCGTGCGATTGCAATTTTGACAATTCAAACAGTTTTCAGCAAAATAAAGCGCAAAAAACTTGACAAGTTGCGTCGAAAAATTAAAAAAAAACAAACAAACAAAAAAAAAAAACCGCCAAAGCAAAATCGAGCGTTTTTGGCCGCAACGATCACGAAAAACTCTGCAAACTGATCAGAAGCAACTGTTCTGTTTATCTTGAAATCATCGTACGATCTTTGTGAGCTGCGCTACGTAGTTTGCTAACGAATTTAATCAGAATTAGCCATTAGATAGAATGTGACTTGCAGCCTAGCTAGTTACGTTAGCTACTGGAATCGATGCTAGTCTAACACGGTATTGGCAAATTAGCAAAAGCATTTCACTACACATTCTACTGTGTGTGGTTGTGTGTGTGTGTGTGTGTGTGTGTGTGTGTGTGTGTGTGTGGCAAATATAAATTTGAATTTGAAATTTGAAATTTAGGTAACAACCCCAAACTATTTTGCAGTCTCCAGCACCAGGTTCGAGAAACGTTGCCCTAGAGGTAGAAATGTTTTACATATTTCTGAAAGATTTTGTTTGCGACTGTAAGTCGTAGTTCTTTGATTTGGATGTTTTGTCTGGATATGGTCTTGGAGATGGAGAGAAAGAAGAAAGGGAAAACAGGAAATAGTTCTGGTACTGATGGAGACAGAAATGAATGAGGAAAAAAAAAGAGAGAGATTCACCAGCGGGTTTTTCTACAGTATGGAAATCCAGAGAGGCCATGCCCTCATTGTTGTTGTTATTATTCTTTCTGACTTATTTTTTTTTATTTTTTATTTTTATTTATTTATTTTTTTTAAACGAAGTCCTCTTATTGTTTACATTTCCTTATGGAAAACTTAATCCGTAATCAGCGATTATATCTTAATGTTGTTGGAATTTGAACCATTTTCTCACCTCCAGTCAGCTCTCCGCTGTCACGTGACGGCGACTAACGGGGAGGATGAAGGCTAAAACGTGCTTCTTCAGAGCCAGGTGCGTCGCGTCGCGTCGCGTCACAGGGCAGAGTAGCACACTCGTAAGAGTTTACAAAAGAATATTATCTCAAGATTACGCAAAAAAAAAAAAAAAAAAAAAAAAAGTAGAAGCGATCTTTAGATCTTTATAGAGAAGAAGTCAGTCAAAATGATCATCTTTCTTTCCACACACACACACATACACACACACACAACCAGCCCACTCGTACGTTGACCTCTGGTTGATTTGAAAATATCTCATTCCGTCACGATCCTCATAAAGCTCACAGGATGACAATTTCTGTATGTTTTTTTTTTAAATCGTAATATTAGAGATGTATTATTTTTACAGCCCTAATCCCGCTGCTCTGCTCGGGTTTGTTCCCCGAGCGCAGGAATGCGATCTGTAGTCCATCGGGTTCCTCAGGGATTTCCCAGAGAATGTGTGTATGTTTTAAGAACCTTCGGCAGGGTCACTGAGTGTGTGTGTGTGTGTGTCTGTGTGTGTGTGTGTGTGTTTCGAATCTGTCTTTTCTGGTGTCAGGCGACATATTAAACCCATTTAAGATCTGAGATGATTGCTTTGTGTGAACCTCATTTGTTTGCATTGTACGTGACACACGTGTGTATGTGTGTGTATATATATATATATATATGTGTGTGTGTGTGTGTGTGTGTGTTTGTGATATGACCCAGCGGACCGGGTGTGAACCTTTTCCACGTTCTGTTCCCAATTAAATTAACCCCCCTACGGTGTGTATTGGGATCGACATCTCGGTTAACATTACTAACGCCAACTTTATCGTCACGTCTGGAAACGCTCAACGAGCAGAAAATGAATATTTCAACTTGTTATGGAGAGTTAAAAAAAAAAAAAAAACAAAACAAAAGAAAAAAAAAAAACAAAAAACGTGCGTGTGCGCTGATGCGAAACATTAGGTCTGCGCACGTACTACAGATAGCGCGCGCGCGCGTGTGTGTGTGTGTGTGTGTGAGACAGAGGGAGATATGGAAGACTTTTAAGAGCATTAGGGTCGGGGATTGTCCACATCTGGAATTCATTATAGATGTTTGAGAGAAATAGGGAGGGGATCTGAAGAACATCTGATCTCAGGAGGAAATCCAGACGTGGCTATGAATAATATATGAATATAAACCCAGATACGCTTCAGATTGCTTTTATTAAGATAACGCCTTCGCTACGTTGCATGTAATCGTACAGGAAGGCCCAAGAATTCATTTTGTCATTGATATTCACGCGCCATTTCTTTTCATGTTTTCATTCGAACTGGTCAGACGATATAAACGTTGAGGTTTGGATTAAGGGCGGGGCTAGCGTTTGTGGGTTTTTTTTTTTTTTTTGTTTGTTTTTTTCTTCCTTATGTCCGAAAACAAATGAAATCCAACATCACCTCATTCAAAAAAAAAAAGAAAAGAAAAATCAGGTTAAACATGCCGTGGTCATGTCGGAGTCTCAACTCTGATTGGTCAGAAGGTGTTGATTAGTTTTCTATAACAGCAGATCTGACAATAGCGCGGCTACAAATCGCAGGTTCGAATACGTTATCGTTAATATAAACCTGCGATCTGCAGCGTCGCTACCGTCATAGAAAACTAATCAACACCTTCTGACCAATCAGAATGTGAGGATGTTTGTTCTTATACAGTATATAGTATTCAGGCGTACACTCCAGAGAGAGAAAATAAAAAACCCACAGAGAGTATTCCTTTAAATCGAAAAATGAACCCGTTTAACCGTACTCGACGTTCCAAACGTCAGCAGTTAACTTTTGGACTCTGTTGCAGTTTGGACACGAAGACTTCTGGCACGTTAAAGAGAAGATTTTCTAACTTGCCATGGCGCTCACGTCTGCTGCTTGACATTTGAAACGAACCAGCCGCTGCCAGCGCTAACTCTGCTATACTGGCATATATACACGCGCGTGGCCTTCTGCAAGGATTTTACAGCGCCTTCATTAGCTTAGCCAGTGGAGCGTGCTGCTAAACGCTCGGTTGGGGTTCGAGAGGTCGCAGCGTCGTCATCAGAGTGGAACCGTTAACGGCGCCGTCGGCTCAGAAGCCGAGAGAAGAGCGCGCTAGTCTAACGGGACGACTGGAGGGGTTTCCTAAACTTTAGAGTTTGATAATGTGATTTCATCCAGCATTTAAATGCTGTTAAGAAAACTAAAATAATAATAATAATAATAATAATAATAAAAAGAACAGAACTTTGTGCTGACGTAGACATAGCCACCGAGTAGCTAGCTAACGGGCTAATTGGCCGATTGTTAAGTGGGCTGATTTTAGAAACGAGTGAGATTTAGCTAATTAGTAGTTAATGAAATGAGATCTCTGCAGAGATCAGTAAGATAAACAAGTGTCGACTTTAGCGGTGTTATAAACCGTAACTAGCTTTAATTTAAATGTTAATGGTTTTTTGTTTTTTGTTTTTTTTCTTCCCATAAACGAACTTATGCTTCACAGTTTGTTTTATACTGTGGAAACACATGGAAATAAACATTATAAATATGTTACTAGTACATTACTGTATAAAGTATCTCATTTGATATTAATGAGAGTAATACTTTTATATCTCAATATCTGATTAAAGCGCACCTGTGATGGTTTTTCAGATATTACCTTTTGTGTAGCGTGTTCTAGAGCTGTTTGTACGGAAAAAAAAGTTTAAAACATCAAAAGTTATTGACTCCCCGAAGAAGGAACCGGTTCTGAACAGCTGAAATGAGTCGCCGGTAATTCCTGACTTACTTCCTGTACGAACTGACATCATTTGGTAACAAGAAAACCCCGCCTCTGGTCTTCGTCGGCTGCTCGCGGACGCTACAGTTACAGCTACAGCTCTGTTGTTATTCTAGCTTTGCTTCTGATTAAAATACGTTTTTTTTTTGTTTTGTTTTTTTTAAAGGGATGTGCTTTCTTGACTTCAGCTGTACCCCTCTGTGATTAGCGTAGACTGTACAACGCACGTGACGATAAATACGCCAAACAAGCAGGTTACGAAATTGTCATTAAGTCAGCTGGTGGTTTTAAGTGAAATGTTTTTCAGCTCCATCCTGCAGAGACTCTTAACTATACTTTAGGAATCCAGACGGAGTGTCCTGTTTTTGATAAACTGGCCCCCTGACTCCTCCAGTGCAGACTGTGTGTGTGTGTGTGTGTGTGGAGCATCTCAGAAACAGCTGGCAGGCCCATCCGCAGTCTCACTGACGAGGCCGGACGATGATGAATAGCTGGGAGAGGTCGGAGGGCATAGGCTCGGCTTCCTGGTATGTGAGACAGACTACTAGGCTGGGCCCGTGTGTGTGTGTGATTAATCTCACATCAGTTTGGAGGTCACTGAGCTGTATGAAGGGTTTCATCAGCTTTCTCACAGAAACCGAGAGAGCGAATACAGTGTAATGGTGGATGAGGGGCCTCTCGCTCTCTCTTGCTCTCTCTCTCTCTCTCTCTCTCTCTCTCTCTCTCTCTATCAGACACACACACACACACAGAGGCGTGTATCCCACTGGGGTGCTGGCACCAGCTGTGATTCTCACTGTTATGTCTGTTAAGCCTGGAACAGGGGGCCTGTTGTGTGTGTGTGTGTGTGTGTGAGAGAGAGAGAGAGACAATAGAGGACATCTGAAGTTTAATCGCATGACTAACTTTGAAAAGTTACTGGTAAAGAGACACTGTTAAAGAAAAGAGGAGAGAAAACAGGAGAGGAGGATGATGAAGGACAGAGAGGAATGAGGGATAGAAGACGGGAGGAAGAAGGAGAGGAAAACAGAGAAAAGGGGAGGGGCATAAGAAGGAGAGTAAAGGGGGGGGGTAAAGAAAGCAAGGGGAAGAAAGGAATATGAAAGAAGAGAGGGGGAATTGGAGAGGAGAAAAAAACAAAATGGGAAAATAGCCAGAGGAGAGAGTGAAAAGAAAAGACGAGAGTTGATGAAGATGAAGGGAGGGAAAGAGTGAAGGAAAGGATGATGATGATGATGATGATGATAGAATAATGAAATGAAAAAGAGATTTAAAAAAAAGAGTAATGGAGAAGAAAGGAAGGACAAAAGTTGAAGAGAGCAAAATGGTAGAGAAAGAGGGAAGAAAAAGAGGAGAGGGAAACGTTTTGAGAGGGAGGGGGGAAGATGACTGGGAATAGAGGAGGAGATGAAGGAAAAGAGAGAGTCGAGAAGCGAGAGGGAAGAGGGACAGTAAGGGAGTACATTTACGACAGTAAACAGGGAAAGAAGAGAAGAAGAGAGACAAGGGATGAGGGGATGAAGAAGAGGAGAAAGAGAAGAGAGGGAAAGAAGAAGCGGTATTAAAAGAAAAGGGAGAAGAGAGGCGAAGAGAGGGGCGTGAAGGGGAAAATAAAGGATAGCGGGATGGGAGAGTAAGGAAATGTGATGAGAGTGATAGAGATGAAGGACAGGAGCCGAGGAGAGCAAGAGAGAAAGGGTAGAGAAAAGGACAGATACAGGAGGAGAAATGAGAGGAATGAGGGATAGTAAAGGAGGAGTTTCATGAAAATATGAAAAGGGAGAAGAGAGAAAGGACAGCTGAAGAGAAGAGAAGAGAGAGAGAGGTGAGGCCAAGGAGACGAAAACGAAGAGAGCAAGTGAAGAGAAGTAAAGGCAGAGAAGAGGAAAGAACGAAAAGATATTAAAAGAAAAGATGAGAAAGGAGAAAGAGTAACGGAGAGAATAGAAGAAGGGGGGATAACAGAGTAAGGAAATAAGAAAAGGGTTAAAAGAGTAATAGGGGAAAGCGGGATAATAAAGGAGGAAATAAAGAGGAAAGATGGAGAGGCGAGGAAATGAAGACCAGGACAAGCGGAGGGGGGATCTTGAGGAGAGGAGAGAGAAAAGAGGAGGAAAGGAGAAAATTAAGGAAAGATGAGAGAGAAGAGAAGAGGAGAACGAGAGGAGAGGTAGAGGACAGAATGATAGAAACAAAAGAAAGAATGAGTGAAAGGAAAAAGAGAAAGAATATAGCAGGGACAGAGGAGAGACAGAAGGCAAGTTAGGAAAGGAGAGGGAAGAGAGAAAAAAGAGGGTGAGGGTTATTTTGCACAAGACAATACAAGTTTAGCTGAGGTTGAGCAAGCAGAGACAGAGAGAGAGAGGGAGAGAGAGAGAGAGAGAGAGAGAGAGATAGATAGATAGATAGATATCTGTGGGAAAAACAAGTGAGTGAGAACGGAAGTTAGAAAGTTAATAGAAAGGTCTTCAATAAGTTGGTGTCCTGTCATAGGGGTTACACATGTGTATGCATGTGACACTATCACACACGCGCACACACACACACACACACTCTCACACACACACAGAGAACTCAGTGGCATGTATGATCCTTCATTAAACAGTCACACTCTGACACAGTGGTGCATCACTGGTGTGTGTGTGTGTGTGTGTGTGTGTGTTAAATTCAACAAGCAATGCCACTTGGAAGACATATAATAAAGTCTGTACATTAACATGCATGAATGGACGGGTCCTTTAAAGCGGCGGTATGTACTTTTAAAAAAAAAATTATTATTCGTACATTTTTAAAGACACTTTATAAAAAAAAAATATATATATATTGAATGGATGTAACTAGTTTCTTTATTTGAAGCCTCTGTTAAGCTTCTTCTGGCCCAGAAAAAAATCTAACAGAGAAACATTATTTAAAAAAAAAAAAAAAAAGAAGAAAGAAAACCTGTAGCCCTGCCACCTGACCTTTTACCATACCGAGTTTAACTTAAATAAGAACTTAGCATTTTAGCATCATGGTTTGTGTCTGAAAAGATTAAAGTCACAGTGACTGAAAGCGTACGGCACGGAAGAGTAATGCGGTGAATATCAGTCAGTGTTGAGGAATGTTAAGTGATTTAAAGTAAATAAAGACGTTAGTAGTGGACTCTGAGATTCGGACTCTCGCGTATCCAGCACGTGTAACACACACCACACACTTCCACACTATAGTACATTTCCTCATGAATCAGCTTTACAGCCGGTTATAAATCACTCTTACAGTCTCATAAAACATAAACATGCTTAGAGTTTTTAGAGCTGCGCTTATAAATTCTCCGTCGTATTCACACACGGGCCTTTATTCACACGCCGCTATAAAGTGAACCACACGCCAATTCATTCCCACTTATTTACAGTGAAACTCTCCTAAAAAACACAACGACGCCCCTGGGGTTCGAGGACCGGCACTCGGAGACCGGAGATTTTGGCGAGGCGAGGTTCCTCTACGTTCCTCCGCGTGGGCTCTGCAGCTGCAGTATGTTAGTGAGTGTTGTGCTGTATAGGAACGTGTAGTTATAGGATCATAAGCAACTTCCGGATGGTTCTATTCATTAAATATATAACACGACACCCTTTAGCTTGCATCCACGGCTTCATGGATTCTTCCATTCGTGTGAGCAGAGGTTTGTGCACACGTAACGTACGTTAGATAAATCCTACAAATCCGGCCACACGATATAGTTTGTAAGGGGATGCGTCCAAAATTGGACAATTTGAACCTGAGAGACTGAGATAACACCGAATCGGCACTGCTAGCTGAAATTACTGAGATGGAATTTTCTGGAAACCGAGGAAATGAAGTTTAGGAAACCAGAACGCAGGACCTTGGATACCGGGGGGCAAGAATGAGGAAATCCGAAAGCGGGAAATTGAAATGTGGTTTCCAAATTGCTGCCTCACAGTTTCTGTATTCCTGCCTCCCCATTTCCGAATTCTTGCCTCCCAGCTTCCCAATTCCTGTGTCCCAGTTTCCAAATTTCTGCCTCCATTTTTCTGAATTTCTTCCTCCCTCGTTCTTAATTCCTTCCTCCCAGTTTCTGAATTCCTGCCGTCCCAGTTTCCCAATTCCTGTGTCCCAGTTTCCCAATTCCTGCCGTCCCAGTTTCCCAATTCTTGCCTCCCAGTTTCCCAATTCCTGCCTATTTTTTTTTCCGAATTCCGTTTTTCTGGTTTCCAACCTCCCATTTCCTGTTTTTTTTTTTCTTCTTCTTTTTTTCTCTTCTATTTCCACCTAACTGGATTCCTCTCCGAATGATGCAGGCTGAAGAACGGTTGGATCCGAACTCACTCACAACTTTCCGGTCTCCAGAACAGAACCAGAGTGAAACTGGTCCTTACTCTGATTTCTCCTTTTCTGTCTAAGCTTTAACAAGCAACAGCTGCAAATTATTTATCTACACACACACAAAAGAAAAAAAAAACAAAAACCCATACACCCTGGGAGACGAGCTGGTGTGTGTTCAGGAATTCAGCACGGTCCCTGTGGAGGAGGTACGGAGGAAAGGAGAGAAGGGGAAGAAACGACTGAACGATACGTTAAGGGATGAGACTGAATGCAGACTGTACAATCATCCAATCAGATCGTAAAGGATCGTTTGGATAGTTTGTTGGTTGATAATAGAGACATGAGACCGAGACAGAGCAGGGCGAGAGAGAGAGAGAGAGAGAGAGAGAGGAGAAAGTCGCTGAAGCAGCACTCTGGCCTCGTCACTGCATCTGTGACCTAGATTCCATCTTTTTTTCCCCCAGATTCCTGGTTTGTGAATGTTTGATTAATGCAGTAGCTGTAGTTATGCCACACACTTTTTCAATTAGGGAGAGGGAGCGAGAGAGGGACACACACACACAGACACACACACACACACACACACACCCACACACGCATGCACAGCAGCAGCAAAATCAATTTGGGAATTTTCACGTCTTGTTGGGAATCACAACCTGAGAGAAGAGGTGGAAAAGGGAATTACTGTGTGTGTGTGTGTGTGTGTGTGTGTGTGTGTGTTAGAAAACCAGGAAGGCAGGAATAATGAAAAAAAGAAAGTGGGAATTTGGACATTAGGAATGATTTCCCAGTTCTTGCGTTCTGGTTTCCGAGCTTTCCCAGTTCTCTGATTTCAACTGTATCCAAGGAGACAGGATTCTTCTCCATGTGATGCCAACGGAAGCAACAAGTTTTTGGACTTTTTCGCACAACAGAATGAGTGGAGAAAACGTTTGATTGACTTTCAGTCTTCCAGGATTTCCTTTCTAGTTTTCAGATTCCCGCTTCCCGAATACCTGCTTTCTGGTCAACAGCCAACTTTCCTACTTCCTCGTATCCTCCAGCCATCCAGCAGAAGCTTTTTGTTCGCTCATCATTAGCGGACGAGGTGAAAGATTTACTTCTGATTTATTTCCATTGGTTGGATTGGATTATCATTCCAAGTTTTCAAATTCACAGTTCCTGATTCCCTAATACCCATTTTTTTTTATTTTTTAAATTTTTTTATTATTAGTATTTTTTTTTTTTTTTACAAGTCCTCCTCTCTGGTTTCCTCATCCCTGCCTCCCAGTTTCAGAATTCTTGTCTCCCAGTTTCCATGTTCCTGTCTTCCCATGTTTGGAAGATTTTTGGCCGGAATTCCTTTTTTTTTTCTTTCTTTTTTTCTGTTCGGATTGTGAGAATAAATTGAGAATCTTTAGAATCTCAGTTCTTCCTCCTAATTTCCAAAGTCCACTTCCCGCATTCCTGCACTCTTTAAGGGTTCATTAAGGGTTCAGTGGATATTTAAGTGTTCTTAAATGTAATTTTTTTTTTTTAACAAAACCTGGATTTTCCTAATTCCATTGCAAGTCATTCCACTTTCCTGGTTTCTTCTAAAGGATTCCTCTACAAAAATTTTTGCAATTCTCAGTACGAGAAATGAGTTTGAGGTCTTTTGGTTGACTTCTATTCATACATTCTCTTTCCTGTTTTTATTATTATTATTATTATTATTATTATTATTATTATTATTATACCTACCATATAATTACACCTACCAGATAGGAATGTGGAGAGTATGTGTGTGTTTGTCTGTGTGTGAGAGGTTTTTCCTGACAATATTACTCAGCAGCCACACACTAATGGGGTGTGTGTGTGTGTGTGTGTGTGTGTGTGTGTGTGTGTGTGCGCACGCTTGTTTGAACCCGTTGCCCTCCCCTCCTCCCCCTAAAAGCAGAGAGTTGGGATGCAAGCGCATCGGCTAGACCCCCGCTGCACAGTCGCTATGGTTACGGTGCCGAGGAGACGAACCCGTCTCCATGGTTACCCGATCGGGGTGCACATGCAAACACGGCGGGGCAAAATGGAGGAGTGAGAGAACACAGAGTGACTCGGGTTTCTTTGTTTCCACTCTGCTTCTTCTCTGTCTTGCGCAGACACACACACACACACACACACACACACACACACACACAGCTGTTAATCTCATTCTAGCATGCTGAGGTTCAGGAAGGTAATCTCCAACCACCCTGTTTTTTAGACACTAGGGGACAGTGAGTTTACACACACACACACACACACACACACACACACACACACACACACAGTGGCAGGAATGTAAGTGTGTCAGCTCTTTCATGATCCATGAAGAAAGCCAGACTGCAGGAGGCTGTGTGTGTGTGTGTGTGTGTGTGTGTGTGTGTGTGGGGAAGACATGTTTAAAAGGCAGCTGCTTAACAGAAGACCACACTCACACACTTAATATAAGAAGAGCTGACACCATTCATTCCTTTTAACTGATACATCAGACACAGAGAGAGAGAGAGAGAGAGAGAAATGGGGAAAGAGGAAGAGTGTGTGTCTTCATCATGGGAGAGGATGAAGGAGAAAGAGAGAATAGAGTGTAAGAGAATTGGAATAAAAGACCGAAAGGAACACAAACAGCAAGGGAGGAAGAGAAAGAAAGAAGGAATAGAACAAGGGATACTGAGAGGAGAGAAAGAGAGTGAGAGAGGGATGAGTGAGATCGAGGGAATGAAAGCCCAAAAGATGAAATGAGAAAAAGAGAGAAGGATAACGAGGGAGGAAAAAAGAACTAGGCAGAGAGTGAGGGATGAAGATGGAGAGATAGAGGGATGCAGAGAGAATGAAAAATGGAGGAAAATAGGCAGAGGAAGGGGAAGAATTGGAAAATGAGAGGGAGACAGAACAGAAAGAAAGATAAAAAAGAAAAAAAACTAGGATGGGAAGAAGAGAAAGAAAGAAAGAGAAAAAGAGAAAATGGACAGAATGAGGGATGTAGAGAATGAGATAAGAATGATATGGAGAGAAAGAAGGAGAAGAAGGTGAAAGAGTGCGCCCAAGAGAGAGAACTTAAAAAAACCACAAAAAAACAAGATGAATGAAAGAAGTGGAGAAAAAGAAAGAAAGAAAGAAAGAAAGAGAGGCAAACAGACGAATGGGAAAGAACGAGGGATACTGACAGTAGAGAAAGTGAGAGGGGCTAAGTAAGAATGAGACGGAGAGAAAGAAGGTGAGCAAGTGAATGAGAAAGACAGAGGGAGATAAAAGAAAACAGAAGGAGGGGGAGATGAAGCAAACGAAACAAAGAATGAAAGACAAACAGAGAAAGGGGAAAGAAAGAAAGATAAGCAAGGAAAAGAAAAAGAAAGAAAATTATGCTAAGAGAACGAGAGGGAGGGAAGAGGACGGAGAGAGTGGGACAGAAAGAGAAGCGGGAAAAATCGGGAAAGGGAAGAGAGAAAATGTGGAAAGGTAGACACAGAAGGATGGAGTGAGGGAGAGAAAGGGAGAAAGCGAGGGATACCGATAGAGAGAGGACAGAGTAATACTGACGAGGGAGAGAGAATAAATGGGAAACAGAATGAGGGGCAAAGAGAGCGGTATAAAAGAAATATGAGAGAAAGGAGAAATAGAGGATAGAGAGAGGGATACTGATGGAGGAAAAGAGAACCAGAAGCAGAGAGAGAGGGGCGAGAGACATTGACTCAGACTGGCAGTTTGACTCGGCGAGAAACTAATTTCTAAATCCCCCCCTGTCCTCCAACACACACACACACACAGCCCAAATCATCCCGTCTACCCTCCCCAACCCCTCAGTTACCACAGTAACGGCCTGCGTGGTGCTGGTGGAGGATTGGTTGCCGGGGGCGACACACTTTCCAATCAGGCGTGTTACTGGGGTACAGAGAGCCCCCTCCCTACCAAACACACCGTCTGTGTATGCATGTGTGTGTGTGTATGCATGTGTGTGTGTGTGTGTGTGTGTGTGTGTGTTGTAAGAATGCGACAGAAAGACAGAAATAGAGAGAGAGAGAGAGAATTTGTGTGTGTGTGTGTGTGTGTGTGTGTGTGTGTATCACTCATGGTAACATTTGGCAGTCTTGACTCGTGCTCCTGTAACACATTCAGGATGGATGTGTTGGGATGGATTAGCAAAGAGCAGACGACATCAGACACACACACACACACACACACACACACACACACACACACAGACAGACAGGGAGAGAGCGCCATCTATCTGACACACTTGACACAGGGTCAGAACAGGCTCAAGTGACCCTCATAATCACAGACAGACAGACAGACAGACAGACACACACACACTCTTCAGCAGTGGTCAGCAGGTGAGCCTGACAGTTAATATGAGTGTTGTAAAAATGATGTTGGGTATTAAAGTGTGAATGAAACAATCTGTCATCAAACACACACACACACACACACACACACACACACACACAAAGCACAACAGATGGAGGCTCCTGCTATTTTTTCCATTTCTGCCACATTAAGCTGGCTTTAATCTAATATGGAGGAGAGCCAGTGAGCAGCGTCACTCTGTTTAATCAAATACTGTAGCAACCAGATTAATGATGGCCTCCTAGTGCACTTCTGTGTCTGATCTCTCTCCTCACAGTGGACCTAAAGTGTGTGTGTGTGTGTGTGTCTGAGAGATAGAGAGAGAAAGACATAGAGAGAGGGAGGGAGGGGGAGAGAGAGACAGGCAGACAGGCTGTATTTTCTCACAAAGGAATGAAATGTAGTGGGCAGTTGAGTGGGTGAATGAGTGAGAGAGTAAACATAAGCGTGTATAAATGGGTGA
>JANDJT010000169.1:34661187-34672276 GCA_024331685.1 Stegophilus panzeri | reverse complement strand
ATGATATAGTGAGTGAACGAGTGAAGCAATGGTATAGTGAGTGAACGAGTGAAGTGATGATATGGTGAGTGAACGAGTGAAGCGATGGTATAGTGAGTGAACGAGTGAAGCGATGGTATAATGAGTTGAGATATTGAGTAGGTGGCTGAAGCAGTGTAAGTGAAATAGTGAGATAGTAAACGAAAGAGTAAATGAATGGGTGAGTGAAATATCGACAGAGTGAACTTTCGAGTGGGCAGATGAGACGATCAGTGAGATACTGAGAAGGTCAGTGAGATCTTGAGATAGCGAGTGAGTAAATAAGTGAGTGAATGAGAGATCGTGATGGTAGGTGAGTGAATAAATGAGATATGGGGAATGAATCATATTACTGATGTGAGTGAGTGAACAAGAAATTTTACACTGGACTTAATATAATCTTGCTGGAAAGAACCATCATCCTGTATGAAGAAATAGATGACGTACAGTATGTGTTCAGAATATTCCTCCATGTGTAAATAAAATGTGTTTGTGATATTTAGTCCGTATAGTACATTCTTTACATTCTGGGAAAGGAGAATGCTAATCTTAAGTGTAAGGTTAGATAGCATGTGTCCTTCATCTTGTCTTTTCTCTTTCTGGGGTTTTATCCGCGGGGTGAAATCAGATCAGAAGTGGGAGAGATGGACATGGAGAGACAGGGGAAAACGTGAAAAGAAAAAAAAAAAAAATCGTCCTCACGTTTCACATTTCTGCTGATCATCCATCATTTTTTGCGAGCCGAACCTCAGACTGCTAAGCATGAAAGAGGAACCAGCGTTGCCCGAGGAGATAACTGTCACCGGCGCTGTGGTGAGTAAATGAGATGGGGAATGAACTCCGTACGGTTCGTCGCTTTGAGTCTGAGCGAGCGTGCGGGTGAATAATATGAAAAGGAATGAACGCGCTTCAGTGTATTATATATTTATACATTAGTCATGTGGCAATAATCAGCTGTAAGGAATAAAGCATTTGGTTTATGTGCTGTAATAGGAAAAGAATCAACAGCAATGAAAGGAGTTTACTGTTACTGTTACAACCCCAGCGTCGATTATTTTCCAATAACCGCATGTCCTCAAGTGTTTTATTCCTCTTGTACTGCAGCGATTTGGCAACAATTGCTTATATATTAAAGGACGACCTGCTGTACATTTTATCCGTTTATAGTTACATTTAACGTTACAAGACAGGTCCTGTTTTCACTTACATTATAGCAACTCCCTAACAAGCCCCTCTTTTTTTTCCTCTCTCTCTCTCTTATGTTACAGAGAAACCAAAAAAAGTGTAAACTACTCTCTCCTGAAGATTAACTTAAAGCTTAAATTTACAGCTGTACCTCTGACTGTTACAAAGCGAGCGCACTAGCTGGAGACTCCGCCCATTTAGTTAAATGAACAACATCTGACGGAAAACTTCACCGCATCAACAATTACACTCGTCGTTATAAATCACACGCCCTTGTGTTGTTAATGCCGTTAGAGAAAACAAACCGACACCTTCTGACCAATGAGAATCGAGAATTCTGGAACGCCCATCAAGCACAAGAGCGTCATCCTAGGCATGATGTCAGGATGTCGTAATGTACTCGGTACCCGTGCGCACTTGTTTGTGCAAGTACTTTTGAGCGCAGTCATGTCTGCATCTAATATCAGATCCAATTAACGTTTGGCACGTCGCCGTGGCAGCCGCGAGCGGACGCGATCGGTTCGATCACTCAGCGGGAGAGAGACACACGGCTGTTTCGTTAACCTTCACACAGACTGGCCTTTCTGTTTGTTCTTTTGTCCTGTGAAGGTTACAGGACAGAAATGATTCCTAGTTTCATTGAGTTTCATCCTTTTTTGTGAGTGGACAATTTACCTCAGCTTCGTTTCCTCCTCGAGCGTGGACAAAAGGTCACACGACCAAAAATAGCCACTTCACATCATTTCAGTTTTTCAGTACTGCAAGTAGTTTTGGAAGTCACCTAGTCAGTAGCACAGCTAAACTTTTGGGGGGACTGAAGCAAAAAATCCTTTTTGACTGTGTTACTGTCAGGACTTGATTCGGGACCAGCTGTGAGACCCGGTGATGCTTCAGAGCTGCCAGATGTTTTCACCAAGTATGTTTTCACGTCGATTATGTAGAGCGATACAGTGTGAATTTATTACCGCTAGACCGGAAATGATTTGCGCTGCTAGGCTGGTGAAAGCCTGAACGTTACGAGGCTTCATCCGTTAACGAAACGCAGACAAAATAGTCCACGTTGCCTGAAGGCTCAAAGATTTTCCAGTGTTATAACCTGCAGAAGATGAATTAAAATGGTTGTTGCGTGAGGTCGGGTGTAACGTTCAAACATGATTAAAAAAGATGTATAAAAAAAAAACTTCGTTTTTAAGATTTTTAAAGCTGCTAAATGACACTCCAATCTTATAATCATGAATAAAAGCTACACCAGTTTTACAATTCTAATTTAGGCTTTTTATACATGTTTATAAAAAAACAAACAAACAAACAAAAAAGACAAAAACAAAGAGGGACAGATTGGTTTTCTTCGTTTCTGGTCGGTCCATTAGGGACGTTGTAAAGAAAAGGTCTCTCATTGTCAGGGGGGCGACAACTTATTTTCCCAAAAATTCACTCTTTCTTAGTTCTGGATTCTCCTTCTTCACTGTTCTCACACACACACACATTCTTTCGTCTCATTGTCTGTCATTCTCACTCTCTTAGTCAACCCAGTCACTCCCCCAACACACACACACACATCCACCCACACAAAGGTCTAAAGAGTGGTGTCTCAGCCTTCGGGCTATCCAGACTATCCAGATAAAGGAATAGAAGCTCTTTGTATTCCTCTATTTGCTGCTAAAGGAACGCATTCCTCACATTCCTCAGCGTTAAGTGCGACCTCACCGCTGCTTGTACTGCGGCCGCTCGCTACCCACGATGCTCTGGGTGAGAAACACATTGACAGCTGGGGAAGAAAAAAAAAAAAAAAAAAGACACCACAGTGCCTAGTGGGTATAACGCTGAATAAAGGGAGGGGATTGTATAGGAAGCGCAGGAATTACTGTCCCTACAGAGAATTACACAGGACTGGGAAAAGACCAAACACACACACTCTCTCTCTCTCTCTCTCTCTCTCGCTCTCTCTCAAAGGTGCTGAACAGAGTATACAATGCCTAAGTTGGCATGAATGTGAATACTGTGACTTTCATTCATCTTCGCTAAGCGCTTTATCCCAGTCAGGGTCCCGGGAACACTGAGCATGAATCGGGAATACATCCCAGAGAAGATGCCAGTCTATCGCAGAGCACCCCATACACACACCTAGGGCTGATGTAGAGTATCCACTCCAGCTACAGGCATGTTTTTTGGTAGGGGGGAAGAAACCACAGATCCCTGAGGAAGCCCATGTAGACACAGGAACAGCATGTGAAACTCCAGACAGACAGTAAACCAAGCTCAGGATCAAACCGGAGACCCTGGCGACGCGAGTCGGGAACCAACATGCACCACCGCACCAACATGCTGACCTATTGCTAACTGACCGAATGAACCTGAAGGGAGTCACAGACTCGACCGATTCGCTGAACAAGACAGAAGCCAATCTTGGCCTTGACCTAAAGAAGTCACAGACTCAAGGTAGTTAATAAACCATATAACATAAACCCACATTAAAACCTAAACGCGAAACCCATCAACAGGAACTGAACAAGTCACCATACCCATTCGTTCACTTTAGTGATTCACTCAAAAAGACTGAATCATTCTTAAAGGAAACATATCTACTAGGAACCAGTACAAGTTCCTGACTTTCTGAAGAAGGTGAAAAAGATCACCTTATAAGGAGTTGTGGCTGGGGCTTAACAATGTTTTTCATTCATCTAGTAAGAGTAAGTCAAACAACGACAGCTAGGAATGTCAATACAGATCCATTATGTAAAAACTGGTATAAAAATCATAAAAAGTGATTGACAGGTAATAAGGTTAGGACGAGGGGCGGGGTTATTGTTCATTCATAACTGTTTCTATGGCTCTCCCAGTACCAGGTGTTGAACATACTGTGCCAAAGAAAAGATTTTAATCTTTTAAGATTTTAATCAGATCCTAACGCTTGCTGGGAACGCACTTGCTTGAGAACGTTTCTGAATCAAAACATCAAACACGCCGCGTAACCCTGCGCTGCTCTCCGTGATTGCCTCACTGACCTCTATAATTGACTCTGGACTCAAAACGTCATTGTTAATCATCGATCACTGAAAGGGCTCGATTGTTTCGTGAAACAAAGACATCTGATCCAATCTGACTCGCAGACAGTGTTTCACAATAGATACTATCAGAGAGCAGATTAATATAATAAAACGTCCAGAGAGCACACCAGAGATGCCTCGAGGCGAGGCAGAACTTCTCAGAGCACAGAAAACAAGCCTCACGTCGTCTTACGTCGAAGTCGGACGCAAAAACAGAGTACGTTCCGTTCACGCTGTATATCTACAGGCAGCTTGTTTGGTTTTGTAGCACAAGTAGCTACCAAGCATTAACATCATAAAGTGTGTCACTCGCACGTGGCCATGAGCAACGTAAGACAGGTCTGATGAATAGCAAAATGTCCAAGCCATAAAAGAAAGATGAGAGTCTACATACAGCGGCAAAGAGGCAGCTGAATGCTGAGATGATGAATGTAGGATTAAATGTACATAATTTTTTTTTTAAAATAATGTCTGAATAGAATAATACAAGGGCTTGAAGCTTATACTTGGACGCTTTTAGAGAGAATACAGTTTGTCATCCAGGACACGTATCCAAACATGCTGACGAGACCATTTAAAATGATCAGACGTCGAGAGACAACTAACAGTGATGCCACAAGGAAACAGAGCGGAAAAGAGCAAGACAGAGATACATGAGAGGGGAAAACAGGAAGTTCGGGACCACTGGGCAGCTCACGAACCTTGAGGATTGATGAGTAGACTAATGTGTCAGGTAGAGAGGGGATGGGCGAGCCAGACTCCCGCAATAATGTTAAATTTCAATGCTGTAAAATTGTTAGCTTGTGCTAACAATGGGCCTCATTTATTACACTGGATTACAAACACATTTCTTGGTAAATTGCTCAATATACAAAGAAAAACACGGTCTTCTGAAAATGCGGTTAGTTTGTAAAAACTTTCGACGTTCGCTACCGAAATTGTTTAAATTTACATTTAACACAAGGTGACACTAACGTGAACCTCGATCGGCTCTCCGTAAGGTTTGCCTTTTTGGGGAGTCTTGTGGGTGTGGCTAAAAGTAAACGTGTCATGAACTTGCTTGGCCGTGCACGAGCCATTTAGTACTAATCCTGCCTCTGCACGGGGTTTACATGTTCTCCCCGTGCTTCTTGGGTTTTCTCTGGGTACTCCGTTTCCTCCCGAAGTCCAAAGACGTGTGTTGTAGGCTGATTGACATTCCCAAATTGTCCAGTTGTCCACGATGGGTTGGCACCTCATCCAAGGTGTCCCCAGAGTTCCCTGGGATAGGAATTTCCCGTAAAGTGGTATGGAAAATGGATGGATGAGAACACAATGAGTTTTTGGAGCGAGATATATTCACTGAACTGACAAAATTTCATAGAATCCCATTTTTTAAAAGCTGCTTTCTTTCTCGCCCTTGTTTACAGACAAAAAGATGCAAAATGCAAGAGGTCTGGCTTGTGAGCCAAGTTAGCAGTTATGAATGGTGTTATGGGAGTACTGATGGTACGCGTTTTCTTTTTTGAACACACAGATTGTTGTTTCTTTCTTGCCACGCAACACCAACTTGGTCTTGGTTCATAAATTAGCTACGGGAAAGCCCCCTGTTAGAATTGCTGCTAACATTAGCATTCATATTCTGAACTGTTAGCACTAGATGATTCAACATCTGAACTGTTAGCACTAGATGATTCATGACTCTAGACATGACTCAGTGTTGGTGGATTTCTTTCTTTTTCGAAACCTTCTGCTCAGGACTCCATCCTAGAAAAACAAAAACTTTTGTTGAATTGTAATTAAAAGCGTCGATAGTGACATCAGCAGCATCGTTTGATTTCCGACGACTTCTCTTCTTTGCGTTTCCTCCGACTCCTTGACAAGAATCGGTCACGAATGACATCATTTACTACAACACAAGAATACCAAAGAAACTAGGACTTAGTCGTTGTTTTTATTTATTTATTTATTTATTTATTTATTTATTTATTTATTTAACGAATATACGTGCATTCGTTACATTCTTACTAATTTGCATCTTCTATCTGAAATTCCTCCTCAAATTCCTGTTTAGGAGAAACTCTCTCGGGTGTAAATGCGAAAGCCGGAACGCAGATGGTTAAGTCGCAAAATATGACGGCAGAGGATGTGGCTGCTGCTCTCCGAGTCACTTTAAAAAAAACAAAAAAAAAACGACGAGTAACGCATACAAATCACGCTATCCACAAATTAATCCATACCTCGTTATTGCGCCTTCATCCTACAGCCCTTAAGTTGAATTAAGACCAACATAATGTGCCGCTACAGTATTAGCAGCTGGTTAATGAACATGCTTTATTTGCATAAACTGCTGCTCCTGTATGTAATAATTTCTAGTAACAGCTCTAAACAGAGGAAGGGTTCGTTGCTACGCGCCATTTCAGGAACACGAACGATGCAAAACAGGCTAAAAACAGAACGAGAGAGAGAGCCTTCTTGTTTCTATGGTTACCAGTCTTCCTACTTTCCCATGGTCTTTTAGAGGAGTGTTGATGTGAACTAACGTGGGCCATCTTCTTCTCTGGTCTTCATTTTCTGCTGTGTTTTTGGGACACAGTTATGGCATTCAATAGTCTACTTGGGTCTTGGAGGGATGGAGGGAGGGAGGGGTGTTTAGGGTGAACATGCTAAATTGTCCATATTGTTACATGGCGCACAAACGCATAACTCACGAGGACAGGGTTGGAGAGACGCACAGGGTTTACAAATGGACAGATTCGTCCAAAGGAGTGACTGAAAGCTTCTTCGAACTGGACAAGATTTACTCAGACAGATGGATAGACAGCTATCTATACTTTATATATTTTATATATACTTTAACCCGGCTCGTTTTTCTGGGCACCCGTCACACCAGAATGCTGTTAAAGACCATAAAGCTTTTTCGAAATAGGTGGAGAAACCTTCGAACTGTTTTATTTTCATAGGAAAGTGTTTTCGGAACGTTTTCGAAAACGACGTCACGTCAACAACTCCCGTCGCGATTTTTCACGTGTTTTGACTGCGCTAGGACTTTATTTATCGTGACTGCCGAAACGCTTCGCAGCAGTTCCACCTTGTCCTCGGTTCACGTCCCAATCCGCGTTTTTGTTTTATTTTGGCCACGTTGGCGTTTTTTTTTCTTTTTTTCTTTCTGCATTTCGCCGTCTCTACCGCAGCGCTCGACGTTCCTCTTGAGTCGTTTCATATTATCTCTGGCCTGGTGTGCTCATGTGAGTGTTTTTAAACTTTCGCCCGTAGACGTGTGGACACAGCATTATTCTGGTTTCTTAAGCATAAACCTCAAGATATTGGAAATGCGGCCATTTTGAAGACGTCCATGGTTACTTAAGATTACGGACCGTCCTTTAGTTTGTTTCCTCTTAAAGAGGAACTACTGTAGCAACGGAGTGAAAAGCAACAATGTTAAGAAAATATATATGAAATAATACGTTTTCAAGCTAAATCAAAGCATAATGAATGCCTACCAAAGTTTTATTAACTACTCAGCTAGCTGTTTTCCCCACCTTTCCTAGCTTTCTAGCACTTTCTAAACTAGCATGGTAGATTCAATTAATTCAGTTAGCAAAAAAATTTTGATTTATATTGAATCTGCCAGAATGGCGGTTGTAAGAATGACTTTTGGGGTGAAAACTGAAAGTAAAGGTTAGAAATGAGGAATATATCCCAAACTCTCCAGTCAAGGAAAGTTGATTGTTGTGAATCTTTATCAATACATGAGTTGTTATTGGGGTTTTTATTTAATTTTTTTTACTACAGATAATGATCGTCAAATCAACATCAGCATTGCCAGCTTCAAGTAATATGACCTTGAGTAACATCTGTCTGTGATTTCAGCTTAAAACCATGCCATGTTGAGTGAGAACAATCAGCCAGTGCCAAGTTCTTGCAAATATCACCTCAAGAGTTCCATTGTCAGCCCGGTCAAAACTACAAAATATGGAGCTCATTGATATTGAATTTGACCACAACCCCAGCATTTTTAAACTAAACATCGGCACTGAGCCGTACTATTCAATTCAGAGATGCCAACCGTCCAAAATACGAACAGCACCAGATGCCAAGCTAAGCAATGCCAACCGCTAATATCACGAGATTACCATAAACAGACCTAAAATGTCATCTCCTACAGCGTCCAAGGGCTTTCCTTCAGCACGGACTTCCAGTTATCACGTTTTCAAATGAGCATCATATCCAGTAAGGACCTCCAGCACGGTGGAGCACTGTATTTAATTTAAAAGCCATGGATTGGAGATCTAAGCCTGCAAACAGTAACCGAGTTTGTATGGACGTGTGTGTTGTCTTTGGAGTTGAGCTAGGTTTGGCTCCAGGCCCGGAATCTGTGTATCTCGCTGAATATAATAGCAGACGCTGGGCAGAATTATTTTACCAAAGGGTACAATTATCGAGTGTTTGAAATACCTCCGCGGTATTGAATGAGCTACAGAGCACGGACGTTTAACCGTAAAACAAAGAGGAGAATATACTGTTATAGTATAAAATAATCACTTTTTTTTATAGAGTGAGGTACGGTTAGTAACAAAATACTTTGTTTAAGCATCTGCACTCGAGTTTTTCTGTCCCCGAAGTACTTCTGACTTTAAATAGGAATTTTCAACTGTCCAGCGTGTCCTCAGATTCCTGTCTTCGTCCGACAGGAGTGGAACCCGATGTGGTCCTCTGCTGTTGTAGCGTCTCTGCCTCAAGGTTTTGCGTTTTTGTGCATTACGTGATGCTTTTCTGACCACGACGGCTGTAAAGAGTGGCTATTTGCGCTACCGTAGCCTTCCTTTCAGCTCAACCCGGTCTGGACGTTCTCCTCGAACTTCTCTCATCGACCCATCAACTTCTCTCAAACTACCACTCACCGGATGTGTTTTGTTTTCCGCACCATTCTGTGTAAACTCTAGAGACCGTTGTGTGTGAAAATCCCAGGTTTCTGGAATGCTCAAACCAGCCCTGAGAACCGTGCCACGGTCAAAGTCTCTGAGATCTCGTTTTGACCTCATTCTGAAGTTTGATGTGAAAATGAACTGAAACGCTTGACCTGTATCTGTGTGCTTTCACACCATGTGATTGGCTGATTTAGAAAAATTGCATCCTTCAAGGATCCGAGTCTAAACTGACGTGACACGAGGACGAGACCGAACGCTCATCGCAATCGTATTTTATTTATCCAGGCACTTTGTATTGCGACCGCTAGCTTTGAGCTTTCATGCTAGCTAGCATTTGAGAGATTAGGAATGAAGCTGCTGTCACGTAGCCTTAGCTAACCTCGGTTCCGTGACTGAGTTAAATCGAGTGGAGAAATCGAAGGTGTCCTTCATCTTTTCCCAGAGGATTTATTTAGACGTTTCGGTAGGTTTACCACCTGCATTAACCCACAGTGCATCGGGAGTACTCCAACTTTAAGTCGTCTTCCTGGAAAACAAAATTCAGCAGCTAAAGGACTAACGGAATGACACTCGAGATGCACGAGAATCCAAAAGAGTCCCACTTAAGTGTGCGGAGAAGTGTGTGAGAACGGGACAGAAGGACTCTCGTGCTTGAGGACTAATGAGGACTTAAAGTCCGGGTTTAGACGAGACAAAGCACTGAGAGATGATTAAGAATCTTAATTATTTACATGGTTCGCAAAAATCAATGGTTTGATGTTCCTGTGGATTTCTAATAGTCTCAGGACGTGCTGTCGTTCACAACAAGGAAGCCATTGTGGGTCTTGACATGTTCACCGGGGCAAAAGTCAAACGTAGACGTTCAAGTAATCAAAAGCATAGTTGGGTCCAAATTAGGGGTGTAACACATTGCCTGTATCTGTAATATGTATCTGTGTTCAGATTTATGGCTTAAACCAGAAGGATTTTGTTTTTGTTTGTTTGTTTATATCACACTACAGAACGTCATTCTTCTGACTGAACCACTTGTGTTCCTTAAGTCTGGACATTAATATCGGTGTAGTTGGAAGATCACTGCTGTTTTATCGCTATTGAGCGACAGATGGTCCTTTATTGCACGTCACACATTACAGTTACAGCATAAACCCAGTGACCCGTGAACCATGTCATATGCTCAATTTGTTTTGTTTTGTTTTAAGCTGAGCTTTTTACGTATTCATTCCTATTTGTTTGCTGTGTGCATGTAATGTAGTTTGTTTCCTCCGTTCACGCACTGTGCTGCAATCATTTCATCAATACAGCATCTCTCTGGACTAACAGTCCATTATCTCTCAGTACAGAGCATCAGAGCCACTTAGCATGATGAATAACAATCAATTAATTCACCTACGCCTCCTCACTCAGCCGCTCACAAGTGTGCAGTCTACACTCCATCCATCCATCCATCTATCCAGCCAGCCAGCCAATTAACCCCTTATTCCATCCATCCATCCATCCATCCATCCATCCAAAACAGCCACCAGAATGCACACAATATTATAACTGACAAACTATGTTTATAAATTCTGTCTACAAGTCTGTCTGCATATTTATTCCATCCATCCATCCATCTATTAATTTATCCACTCTTCTTTTATTCACTATTGTTTCATTCAGTCTATCCATGTATCCAATTATTTATTCAATCCATCCATGCATTTATCCACTATTCATCCATCCATCGATTATTAATTCCATCTATCAGTCTACCCATCAATGTGTCTACTTATTCCATCCATCCATTAATTTATCCACTATTCTTTCATTCAAGCCATCCATTGTATAGCTGCTATCTTCCCATCCATCCATTAATTTATCCACTTATTCCATCCACCCACCCACTTATTCATTCCATCCATCCATCCATCCATCCATTCAATTAACCACTTA
>JANDJT010000169.1:34633880-34661087 GCA_024331685.1 Stegophilus panzeri | reverse complement strand
TTCCATCCATCCGTCCATCCATCCATCCATTAATTTATCCACTTATTCCATCCACCCACCCACTTATTCATTCCATCCATCCATCCATTCAATTAACCACTTATTCCATCCATCCGTCCATCCATCCATCCATTAATTTATCCACTTATTCCATCCACCCACCCACTTATTCATTCCATCTATGGATCCGTCCATTGACTTTTTCCATCTATCTTTAGAATTCTTCCTTCAGTCATTTTCCATTTCATGAAACCAAGAATCTGAATGATATTGAAGGATTATGATCTAAAACATATCTATATATCTATCTATCTCATGGGCTATGTTTAATACATTAATACAGACATTTTTGCAGAGCTTCTTGTTCAGCTCTGAATTATTTCCTTCAGTACCAGATCAGTATTATGATAATGGTGTAAAAATATATAACAGAATGTGTTTTGAACCTAAAATGATTGAACATTTCAAGCTCATTTGTGGTAGATTGTTTACCAAGACCTCTTAAACCAGATCATCTTCTGTCAGACACACACACACACGCACACACGCACACACACACACACACACACACAAAAAATACACAGACTGGCTTTTTGGGAAATACGCAAATGTCTGTGATGTGCAATCATGTGAAATGTCAGAGAGAAAAAAACGAGAATTTGCATTGGATTTACATTCAGGGGAGAGAAGGGGAGTGGGGGATAGGGGGTGGGGTGTGGGTTATCAGTCTGTTTAACTGATCAAGATAAAACTGAGCGCTGCAGGTGTTCCCTCTGTGACCCACATTAAAACCACGAACACACACTTTGTAGATGAACTACATATCGTCCCCAAAACATCTGCTTTTATTTAAGCACAACATCCTCTATAGGGCACCGTTCATACGTTTAAAATAGGTAAACAAACAAACAAACAATTATTTAACTGTTGTAAAAATAAATTAGTAACATAAAAATAGCTATTGATATGAGAGTATTAAAATAATGCTGGAATAATTATAAAGTCGATTTAACAGAACATAATTTATTGCCCAAATATTATCAAAGAAGAGAAAGCTATTTTGATATAATAAGGTTGATTTAAACAAACAAACAAAAAAATTTAAATCCATCAAACAATAAATAAATGGGAATAAACAAGGAACCATTTATGGTCTTATGGCAAATAAATAAATAAATAAATAAAATATCCAGTGCACACTTTTAACAGTAACAATGTGTGTGTTACAACACTGCCACCTGGCGGCAGAAGCGATCATTCATTTGTGTGTGCGCATCAGGTGAAAAACAAATTGATGAACCTACTCAGGGAAGGTTTTACACCACTGCAGCCACCTACATTTGTTGTAAGAAAACAAAAGAGAGAGAGAGAGAGAGAGAGAGAGAGAGAGAGAGAGAGAGTGAGTGAGTGAGTGCGTGCGAGTCATTAGTACAAATGCTACTAAATGTGTTTATGATGTAAATATTAGTATTATACACCAGTTGAGCATTTAATGAGATGTATTTATTTTTGTATAACTAGTGACTAGTGCTTCGGTGCTGTGGAAACCTACACGTTTTGTCAGTAATTGGAAAGGGAGATGGAATAGTAAATCCTGGGCCTCTGGGCAGGAACCAAAGCAAGGACCAACACCTCACCTTACCTCATGCCCCCCACTTCACCTCACCTCACCCCACACCCCAACACATGTCAAAGAAAACACAGACTACTACATTTTCACATCCATCATTAGTACTTGAGTAGTCTTGACGCTATGCAGAATAGACTCCTACTTTAGGTCACTAGCAGAGGCAATTCTAGAGGGCCCGTGGGTTGTTTTCCATCTTTACCGCCATTATGTTTCCGGGAAACCGAACTGAGCTAGCTAAATAATTAACACTCCAAAGTGAGCGCTAACTCACTAAACGATGCTAGGCTAGCATTAGATGACCTTCTGACCACCTACAGTCGTCATGCTAATAATTATTTTGTTATTAGTTTATCTTCAGCACTTACCACGGTTCTGCTTTCTCTTTTCTGGCTTCCAGTGTACTCTACAGTGTTGTATTTCACACTTTCATGGACGTAGTATCGGCCTCCAGGAGCCCCCTGATAACTCGGGGCCCCAAGCCAGGAGAACACCAGACGAAAGTTTAACCGGCAGCGTATGGGGATTTAAAAATTATTATTATTATTATTATAATTTTTAACGTCCTTCACTTCAGATCTGTGCTTTCTGGGCCGCTGAGTGCCCAGGACCCTGGGCTGTGACTCTGGTGCTTGATTCTCAATACAGCAGTGTGTCTGACATGGTAGTGTGTGTAGTTATGATACGAGGCTAGCGGGAGCAGCAGCAGTGTCGCTGGTGAAATAATAATAATAATAATAATAATAATAACAATAATACATGAGATGTTCAGTAGTTGGTTGTAATGACGGTCAGGTTGGAGTCTCAGCTCTCAGCAGGTTGTGAGGTGGCATCGCACACTTCAAGCTCTAACGTCTCATTATGCCAAACCTCTCAGGCGGTGGTTACCAGGGCAACTGTGCAGAACGAGCCACACACACACACACACACTATCATAATAATTAGCAATAAACTAACTGACTTGTTTATTTAGTCTAAAGTAAACTGTGTTTATATATGATATCTTCATGTACTGAATCACACGTGAAACGTGTTTTTTTATTAATTTTTTTATAAAGACACTTCACACATTTTTCACGTGGTCAAATCTTCCTGTAGCCAGGCAGGAAGAGACGAATTCTGGACAGGAATCTAGACCTGTCGGGAAAACGTCTGGGTTTTCACTTCCGTTCAGAACTAAGAATGGAGTCTAGTTTACAGCTGCTATAGCGCAAGTGATAACAGGTATAAACTTGTTTCAAGGATATTCCACAGTACCTAAAAGTAACTAGAAACGGATAAAGACTTAATATGGAATCATTAGCAAAATTACCAATAACTCTACTTCATCACACCCACACCACCCGATCGTTGATTAATTTCCTATATCGGCACAATTCCTTCACTCTCAATTATATCTAAACTGTGTCGTAGGGAAGTATTGGCTCCTTTAAAGCACTCTAAAAACCACACACACATGCACACGCAATAAATCCAAACACACGTTACATCGGTTTGTGTTTAGTCAAATATGAACAGTTTCAACAAGTGACAAATTACACCCCCCCAAAACATTCCACACAACACTGAACAAAGTCCTGTAGCGTATTGTATTCATGAAACGAAAGTGCAACAGTCGTCTATGAAAAGGCAGAACGTACTTTTACGCTAATTCAATCACTTGCATAAGATTAGATGAAGTTAGTACTTCATAGACAGAAGAAGGAAAAAAAAAAAAAAAAAAAAAATTCCCATTAAGCCGAACGACAATATGCTGAAGAAAGAAACACAAAATCAGAAACATAAATTACAGACAAGGACTCGTGTCTAATCCTATAAACAGAACAAGTAGCATGATAAGAGTACGGCTACTTATGAAGCCTAGAAAGGTGATATATTTCCCCAATCTTACTGGAAAAGTAGAAGAACTGACATACTGTAAGCTTAGGTGCAGTCATCCATACCATCAATACCTCAATCTCTGGGCTGATCTTTACATTTTTTAATTATTAGTTGTTTTTTTTTCTTCCCCAAAGACACGCGTGAACCCAGACGTGTCCTGTTCATCTTCCACTTCTGCTCTAAAGCCAATTTTCCCCCTGAATAAACATATGGAAATATTCATTCAATGGAAATATTGAATGAATTCAGCTCTGAACTAAACTGCACTGGCGGGAAGTCACCCGGTCGGTGGACCCACAGGCCAGCGTCTTGCTCCCGTTGGCTGAATGCGAAGGTGTGGGCGTAGACTAAAGAGTTTCGAGACGTTAAAGCACGGGTTCGTTCGGGAACGGTGAAGTTCTCGTATCGTCGTGGTCGCTGGGCTTCCGGCTCTTCACTCCCAGTTCTCCCAGTCCTCATCGTCAAACTGGGACATGGAAATAACGAGCAACAGTGACGTAGAACACGTGACTCTGGTTGTTCAGGTGTTGATCGATTCTAGAACGGTATCTGCGAATACGTACCTCTGCGGTGGCGTCGGTTTTAGACAGAGCCAGCTGAACCTCTTCCTCCGTCATATCCAGGTCGAAGTCTTTTTCCCAGTCCTCGCTCACGTCAGTACTGGATCCTTCCAGAAAATAGATCACAATAAAACATCAGAAGAAATTTTTTTTTTCCCCCTTCCCCAGATTGATATGTATACGGTATGCTTCGGAATTATTGGCACCCTCGGCACCCTGTGCTATATTATTATATATGTATATATCTTTCACCTTTTTTGCCGTTAGTAGAAGGCGTGGACTTGCCGCTGTCAGAGTTGAGCTCAAACACTCGCAGGTCTTGCACTACCTCCAATTTTCTTGCTTCCTGCTCCCTCGCTCCCTCCGCCCTCACTCTGGCTCCCTCCTCCCTCGCTCCCTCCGCCCTCACTCTGGCTCCCTCCTCCCTCGCTCCCTCCGCAGCGGCAGCGCTCTTCTGCTTCTCGTCCTCGGCTGGCGCGATGGCGCGGCTCTGCGGAAGGATCTCCAGCTGCGTTGGGAGACTCACACTGTCGCTGCTGACCGACGGAGTGATGTCAGACACGGCGTCGCCGTGGGAACCCGCCACCTCAGAGGACGAGGCGCACGAAGGGCCGGTCTCTACGGTTACGGGCGGGGGAGGAGGAGTGAAGTCCAAGCGAGACGGCGACGAGGCTCCTAGGAACTCGTCTGGAGAAGATCACGTGATCATTTGAGGCTGACCAGACTGAGAATTTTATCTTCCTGATACGGACTAATTCCTGATACGTACCTTCCTCTTCCTCCTCCCAACCTAGACTCTCGGACTGAGCGGTTTCCTCTGCTCGCCGCTTCAGGGCCACTCTCCTGGCCTCCTCCTGTTCACACACACACACACACACACACACACACACATATATATATATATATATATATTTTCAAAGTCTTTAAGTGTGACGTTGTGTACTCCTTTAACATTAACAAACAGTAAAAACGTGTATAATATAAATCATTCCGTGGAAAAAATTATATATAAACGTTTTACTGTCGCAAAAATTCCCAGCAAATTTCCCTTTCAAAGCCATTACTCAGGCCAGAAACTGGCACGGAACAGCTTTACAGAAGTCTGGATATAGCCTCAAAGCCGAAGTGAAGTCCTGGGATGAACATGAGGCAGTCTTTATGTTTACAGCAGCAGCGCTACAGGAGATTATTATCCGCTGAATAAATCGGTCGACGTGGAAGCATTAGGAAGCGCATTAGGAAGCAGAGCACGAGGTCCGGAGGTCGAGAGGAGCCACAGCAGGAGAAGTGCCTGATGAGATCAGCGCCGAGACCAATCAAGGCCAGGGCTTTATTAATCTAATCTGTCCTCTAAACTGTGCCAACTCGGGATTTTATACACACAGCGGGCGCATTGTTCTACAGGGGGGCCCCCCCGTTTCCGACACACTGTGATCGTACGGCCGCACAGATTACTGCATGCCGTGCAACATGTATTAACAAATGAACTCGCAGCACAGATAATCCTTTCACGTGTATTCACTTCATTTTTGGCGGTTTTTAAAGAAACAGCTAATATCAAGAATATCCTTTTTGTACGCACAGTAATCCTAGGCACGGACTTTCCTTTTTAACGCAAGTGACGTTAAAAAAAAGTAAAAAAACAAAACAAAAGTGTGCGTCGGGTTTTTGTGCTCGATTTAGTTCAGGATCGATCTGTGACCGCTACAACGCTTCAAACTAAATCTCCTTAAAATACACGTATAACGACGTGCTGCTTTGATTCAAACACTTCACGCAGACGAAACGAAAATAGTACGAAGCGCCATATTTAAGCGCCTTAAAAACGTCCTTTAATTAATTTCTTAAATTCGATTTTATATCGCGGTATTGACCTGCGGACATCGCGGCGTGAAACTTTACCTGATCCAGCTGAAACACTCTGTAAAAGTAGCGCTGCCAGAACTCTGAGTGAGCCACGGCTGCTGGAACCTACACAGAACACACACAAACACACTTAAGTTTTTATGCTTTATGGCATCTTTGTACAGTCGTGTGCAAAAGTTTGCACCCCCCCCCTCCTATTCTTCTAATTGTGACAAATGTATTTCTCTCTCTCTCTTAGGATTTATCTACAAAAAAAGAAACTGGAGAAAGAAAACCAAAATGGGGCAAATATTACATCTGAGACGTTTCATGAACTGTGCAGAGGAAATAAAAAAACAAAAACATTTTTTTAAATAACGTTTGCTGTTATAAAAGGCTTATAATGTCAGTACAGAATTTATCTCGTGTTCATTTTTTCACTATTAACATCTTAAAATATACTCGAACGATTTCTACTTTGTTAAGGAAGGACTTGTGGTAAAAACCTAATACTGTAAATCTCTTGGTATAAAGCAGAGTGCCCTCCAGAATTATTGGCACCCTTCATTTAAAAATAAATAGCTCACAATATTTCTCTGTGATCTAACAAAGTCGTCTCGTTAGAACTACTTCGTTTAGTTTCCCCCCCCCCCTCAAAAAACATCAATGCCAAAATGACTGATATAAAGTAACAGCTGGAACAGGGCCCATGAGGACAATGTTGAAGGGAGCCTATAATTCTGAAACCGGTCTTGTAAGAAATAAATTGCACTACTTAAAAAAAAAAAAAAAAGTAGTGTTTATGCTCAAAATATCACTTCATGAAAGCAATATATAGATTTTCACACAACAGTTTTGTGAGGGATGCCAATAGTTTTGGAGGACGCCGTCATCAGTATTTCGTCCTAAGGGTGTGTTTACTTCCGCACTCAAGATTTAAGCGTTATAAAAGCGCCTGTGGCGAGCTGCTAATCATCAGCTCTTTAGTAATAAACCTGTTGTGAGGAATATATCATTTTTATGGGTTTTCATGGCAAAGCAGGAGCGGGTCGTACCATTTTAGTGTAGAGGGCTCGAATAGAGGGGCTGTTAACCAGCAGCTCGGAGATTTCAGCTTTCTTCTCCTCTAGACTGAAAGAGGAGACCCAAGCGTCGAACTGCTCCGGAGGACCTGAAAAGAAAAACACTTTTACTCCTACGTAAAGCCGCTATAGTGCAACCTTAACGCTAGAGCCGCAACAGATGTCCTGCTTCATTTTAATCATCTGTAGCGTGATAGAGATACCACCTGACTCAGAAAACACCACATGATGATGATGAAGAACTTTCCAGAAATACAACACATCCATTTATTAATTACAACCTCTTCAACAAAACAGCAGACTGTCTATAACATTTCCTTACGTTTCCATATTTAGTGTTTGCTTAAGTCGAACAAATACAGATGAGGAAGTAAACGGAGAGAAAACGGACGTACCGTCTGGTTCGTTGCAGTATGTAGCAGGGTCGGCTTGTAGACTGTACAGACGAGCCTGAAAGAAAGCAAAACTCGGGTCAACTCACAAAACCTACCGCAGCGCTGTTGAATTCTCAATTCTGGTTGATTGATTGTTTTTCCGAGGAGATGTTTATTTAGCACTTGTGGAAGGAGTCTCCAGCGTCAGTGCTGTGTAGCAGTCAGTAACAAAGCCTTTTCCATCCACTCGGTCATTCCTTTACATGACTGTTGTTTAGCAGTCCGTACAGACGTGTTTTTTTTTTTTGTTTGTTTTTTTTTGGCGATTGTTGCAGTCGAAAATACCCGATTTTGCCGCGATGCAATTTGCGGAGTTTTTTGCGGAAAACTACTCGAATTGGCGAAATTGCCACGTCACAGTGACGCTTGCTGGTAAACGAAATGATTAAACTATAAGCGGTACTCGTGTTCGGAAGAGGGCTTTGTCCGAACGTGTCTCAGCCCAAACCGGAAAAACCTGCGGGAACTCTGAAAACTTTCGCAGGCTCCTCCGAATGTCGCGTGCAGAGTTGGCTCGATTTCGGCGGAAACGCAAAATCCCGGAGGGACTGAAAATGTACAGCCGCTATAACGCAAGTGAAAACAGGGTCGAACTCGCTTTCGTGGGCGCTCCGCGACATTAAACGTAGCTATAAACGGATAAAAAGTACGACGTCGTACGTTTACATAACATCAAATGCAATTTAAACGTCGGCCAAACGTTACTGTGGTGCAAGAGGAATGGTAACAGTAACCCCGTCGTTGATTGTTTTTGCTTTAAACCGCAGCGCTGTCGAGTTCTCGATTCTGATTGGCTGACAGACGTTCTTGAGGCGTGCGATTGTTCTTTCAATTAAATGCACAGGAAAACAAAAAAGTAGGTCCGGTCAGGTCTCGACCGCATTACAGTTCCATATCGCTTCGCCATGTTATTATATTGTATGGAATTGGATGGAACCGTCACGTGGTGATATTAAACGACTTCCTGTGTACGAGACGTCCCGGCCCGGCCCGTTTACGTTTAGGGAATTTCGGCCCGGAACGCAGCGCCGGGTCTGACCTTGGTGCTGTCGTACACCTCGGTGGTTCCGGCCGGCGTGGCCACCAGCGTGATGACGTCGCAGTCGATGGTCATGTCGGGCGGAGGGGCGAGCGTGTCCGTGATCACGCCCAGAATGTTAGAAAGGCTCTTCTTCACCTTCTCCGTCGTCTCGGACGAACCTTCCACCTGCCGCGGGACGAGAACAGAGAACAGAGAATCAAGGCTGTCTTTTCAACAAAATAACAGACGGATTTTTATTTATTTATTTTTTTATATATATATTCATATACGTGTGTGAGAGAGGAAAGCATACGGCCAGCTTGGTCTTGACGGCGTTGGCCGTGGCGACGATGGAGCACGCCGTGTCATGCTGCACCACGTTGGAGAACTCCGTTAAATCCCGTTTGATGAACTCGTACGCTTCGGACGACTGTAAAAGGTGCGTTCAGAGACGGTTCACGAACTGGCTGATAAATTTGTATATAATAATTGTGGCATACGCACATAAACCAAGGGAATGTGTTTGTTTGTTTTCATGACCAGACCAGGACATTTAATGCTGAATTACATGATAATTAGTGTTTAATTCCCACATACTCACTCTGTCTTTGATTGACTGGAAGCTCTGCTGCAGCCAGCCTCCCCACCAGCCTCCTTCCCTGAGACCGTCACACATACCGATGTCCATTAATTCATCGATTCTCAGTAAAAAAAAAAATAAATAAATAAAAAAATCACACTGTAAAACCGGTATAAAGCAGTATCGAAGCGCGCGTGATCTCTAATCCGAGAAAGATCTAGAAACCCTATGGAGATGACGTAGGTAACAGGCTAGGTTAACTCTCTAGCCTGTTAGCACTTGTCAAATGTCAAAAATTCAACCGAGCACAGAACATAGCTGACATTTTATTTAAGATGAAAAAGACGTTGTAAATCCGCGCTTTAGCTCACTGCTAACTCAAACACTGCTGCGACAAACCATCGCTTTTATTGACTACCCCGGCTCAGTCCTAAACAGCGCTCTACTTTCTGTGTAGTGTACTACACATCACGTATAAGCCAATACGTCATACCCTACACGTAGTTCACCTACATAAGGAGCGCCAACCAATTTGGAATTCAATCCCTACGCCAGCAAAGCTCGCGGCACTAATTTTTGTAAACAAACCCTGCAAATCCGTTCCCGTCTGGCGTCGCTGCTAAACGCGAATCTCGCTAATCGGTACAGCCTAGCCCTGATATTTAATGCGCTTCTTTATAAAGTATCAGATCAACAACATGAGCAACTAATTTCTCGGATCTCATAATGATTGTTTACAGCGACTTAACAACTCACCCTTCCGCCATCTTCAGTGCATGGCGTCATCTGAACACCTTCAACCCGGAACCCGGAAACGGGTCTTTTAATGTCGGTGCAAAATAAAACCGTATCCTAAGTAAATGAATGGATGTAAACACGTTAGTGATTCTTTATAAACGGTGCAATTAGAAGCATTAACGAAGTGTGTAGTAACGGCTGTAAGCGTGCGGTGCGTGACGACGTGCAAATTTAAACGAAAATGAAAGCGACGTAAGAGAAGCCATTTTTAAAAGGAAGACGCGCCATTGCGCTCAGTCAGATACGTCAACCGCGGCGCCATATTGGAAAGGGCAGATGTCTAACCAGCGCATTAATATGAATTGAATTTAATCGGAGTGTCAGCTGGATTTTTTTCTCTTTTACACATTTTTATTTTAAGTTGTTGTGTTTATATACGCTTTAAACAGCCCAAAACGTTATGTAAACAGTATGTGTGAAATTTTAAAATTAGGTTTGCTGGTATGTTTAGCACGATAACGGTGATGCTTAGCCTGCACACCACGTCTTTGCTGGAAATTTCTAATATTCTAGTATTTTACAATCAGAATATTGTCAATACAGATCTTTTTACAGTTACTTCACCCATAGTGTGCAATGTAATATATTTCATCCCTCCAAAAAATGTCATTGGATTGAAATTAAATGTATCTACTTTCAGTAGACATGGTGGACATTGAGGTAATGACGTTATAACGATCACAGTTGCTAGCAGCTAGGCTAATGAAGCATTTACTATTTTCCTATTTCTTATATCTGTGGATCAAGTTGCTTGATTGGTTGTAGTTTGTAGATGTAATCATCAGTTCGTATTTGTAGTAGCAAATCGACTAGCAAGGGATCAAGTGGGGTGTCACATTGTGTAAATAAACGAATAATATGTTGAATTTTTTTTTTTTTTTTAAATAATTACGTGAGAAATCATATGTGGAAATAATGACGTGATTATTCATATGTTTGTGTGACTTTTCTGTAAGGGCAATGGAGATCAAGTTGGTTTCAAAGCACATAAAATAAACAGAGAACTGAGAAAACGTGCACTGTAGCCCATCAGAATGATCTTTATTAACACAAGAACGCAAACTTTCAGTGCGTCATACCTTCAAACAAGAAGCATATTTTGTCACGTTTTGTCCACATGATGTATCGAGCACTAAATGCGGCCGCAAGCTGTGGCGTCTCTCGGGGGAGAAACTCAGCCCCGTCACCCTGTTACACACAATCAGCTAATGAAATTGCCCATAATGGATGTGACAAGAGGAGTTTATCACGTCATTAGAATTCAGCTCGATCCATATGGATGAAGGCGTGATGGGTGTGTGTTAACACCCACCTGAGCCCCCTGCCCTCTCAGGCCCTCAAGGGTGTGTGTGTGTGAGCGCATGTCATATGTTCGAAGTGCACTCATATGCTATGTGTCTCATCCCAGCTGTGTTTTGCTCATCAGTATGCACCGTGTGTGTGTGTGTAAGAGTGAGAGGAAGCTCGGTTTAAGGGGTCATGAGTCCTCCCTCTTTTAATTGAAGCCGCGCTGGATCCAGAAGCTGCGCAATATGTGCGTTTGTTACACAATATGTCCTTCCCCCGCCCCACAATTCCACTAATTGGGTCCTTCAGTTCCCTAATTAACTCAGCTAGACCAGCCTCGGGGCCACAGACGGCTACCTCATTGATCACACTCCCTTAGCGCCACTCTTTCCCTCGCCCGTTCATCTGGACACGAGCTTCAGAACGAAAGGAAGACATTTTCTAAGAAACAAAAAGAATATATTTATTGAGTCTTTATTACGTATTTTTCATCCCAGTTGTAAACATAATTAAAGCAAATAACAAACAATAGCAGTGACGGGCCGCATCACACCACCACAACGGAATGTTTCGTTACTCTTATACCACAGCAATTTGACAATGATTACGATTTGTTGTTTGTTTGTTTGTTTGTTTGTTTTAAGTAAACGACACGTTGTAATTTTATGTCGTGGAACATCTCCGCCAAAAAGTCTCCTCTTCTCCTCTTGAAGACTTTCCTGTGATGGAAAATTGACAGCGCGGACACCGGAGACTCCTTACAGAAATACTAAACAAACACGTCATGTTAATCTGTTTATGTGGAGAGTCCACTGTGTGAGTTGTTGCTATAGAAACAATCATACATTGTACTATACTATGTAATATATAACTACTGTCAGAGCTACTGTTATAGAAAACAAATCAATAATATTAAGTTGGAACTCGAAGGGGTTAAAAACAGCGTCACTTTGTGGTCGTGGGTGCCACTACCGTCACGGCTCCAGGGTCTCGGGTTTGATCCGGAGCTTGAGTTTGTGTCTGTGTGGAGTTTCGTACGTTCTTCTTGTTGTCTATATGGGTTTACTGCGGGATCTCTGGTTTCCTCCCATGCCAGTAGGTTGATTGGCTGGCTCTAGATTGCCGTAGTTGTGAACGAGTGAGTGTCCAGGACGCCCGGTGTTCCTGGGATCGGCTCCGGATCCGCCGTGACCCTGACCTGGATGAAGTGCTTACTGAAGACTCTTGTTTATTTTTTATCTGTGTATTGTTGTTGGTTTGGATAGTGCCAGAAGGTTGTGAGTTCAAAGCCCAGAACGTAAGCTCTTAAAAACCTAAGCCAAATGAATACATTTAAACGTAGACCTTTAGTGATACCGTCGCAACCTCTGGCCAAGCGTCCATGAGCCACCTCAGATGTTGCGGTCTCTCGGCGGACCCGGTCCATCTGCCTCCGATCAGGAAACACCAGCTTTGCACGAGTCAATGTGTCTAATTATCCCTCTGCAGCAGGACGACTAATCCCCCACAATGTGTTTAGCTTCCCATTCCCACCTGTGCTCCGGGACCGAAGGCGAGGGGGAACCCGCGGGCTCCCAGTATCCCACAATCCCCTTCTCCATCCAGGCTGGCAGCTGCCTCCCCCCGCTGGGACGTCCTCCAGCTGACGGAGCCTCTTAGCCATGTCAATGGGCCCATAAATAAAGGAGCTAACCGCTTTTGTGTGGCCTTGAGTGTCAGATCCCTCTGCGGCCTGACGGCGCTTGTTACCGTGATGAAATGCGGAGAGAAAGAACGACAGAAAGAAGGAAGGAGTGTAAGGAGGAGGTGGAGGAGAAGAGGGGGGTGGGATCTGTGTTTCAGGCGGCCCCCTGCCCTCACTTTTTGTCCCGCGAGCGAGTTGTCATTGTCCCGGGCCTTTGAAAGCCGTGGACGGAGGGAGGAGGAGAGAAGAAGCATCTCTTCATTTCTCCTCTGATCTCGCCTTCATCAGGACGCAGAGTCCTGCAAGGCCAAGCGTGTATTCTTCACGGACGATTTGGCTCCTGAAAAATGCTGTGTGTGTATTAAGTGTGTAAAAAGGACAGAGTAAATGAAGATCTCCGGGATCTAATACTCTCGTAATACTGCTCACATAGTGGCCGAAGTTCATTTATCAATGTTTATGCAATAAATGTTTCCTCTCAAAAATATTAATAGTAGTTATTAATAACACATACGTTAAGGGAAGCGCAATGAGGGAAAAATAGAGCATATTACAGTTCCATAAAAAAACAAAATTAAATGTACAAATGACATAAAAAAAATAAATGTTGCGTTATACTGCAAGATTTATTGATTTAAAATCTCCTTGTATTTTATTTTATTTTATTGATTGAATTGCTTACGGTTTACTGTTCAAATTGAAAATTTCGTTCAAAATAAATTGCAGGTAATTATTCAACTTTTCAATAGTACCATTTAAGTAATGACTAAATATCTTTAATAAATGTTTACTAAAATAAACAAAATGCGATCGCAATAAAATAAAATAAAATAAAATGAAAAAAAGTTATATAATTAGTGTACATTAATGACACTACACTAAATACCCCCGTGTTCATCACGTATTATATATCATTTGTAAAAACTAGTCCGATTTATTTATTTATTTATTTATTTATTTATTTATTTTTGATGACATTTTTTAATGCAACATTATTGTCAGTATTTTTTTCATATTATGAAACGTCATCCGTATTTCACTTATAGCTTAAGCAGAAACTAGTTCATTCTAATTAAAGGTTAAAAACTAAATCGAAATGTTGTGGAAATAAAATTATTTACACACACACACACACACACACACACACACAGAAAATTAGCATTACTGCCTGGAGTTCATATCATCAGTGATTCATATAATCATTACACACATCCGTATTTCATCGTCCAGTGTGTATTAGTGTATCGTAAGTATCATATCATATCATAAATAACGACTTCTTACTTTCTTACTCATAACCTCATCGACGTGGTTGTTTATTCGTTCGATTATTACCGTTTATACTGTTATCCCAATCCCCAGAGTATACCAAAAGTCATTAGCAACTAGTTGAATTGATCATTTGTGGCTCTTAGGAAATAAAATCCCAAAAAAAGACCGTATTATTATTATTATTATTATTATTATTATTATTAACAACGTGCGTGCTGGTAGTCTCTGCTTTTCATATCACAAACACAAACTAGTTGAATCCTCCCGCCGCTCTCCGTCTAACAAATGTCCGCGTGCAGATGCCAGGCCGTCCCGTAATTAATGACAGCGGCTGAGGGCTGAATATGGCCGCAGCTTTGTTGGACATTGACAAATCTTCCCGCGCGCACATGAAAAGAAACGGTCCCTGTCCCCTGTGTGTGGGACACAATAGAGACGCGCCAACCTGGCGACGGCCTCCTCCTTTCTTCCCTGGCGCTGCCCGCTGGGCGTTCACGACTGATGGGCTCCTCTGACTCTCTCTGTCGCGTTAACTAGCCTTTGTACAGCTTTTTTTTTTTTTTTTTTGGTTTTGTTTTGTTTTGTTTTGTTTGTTTTTTGAAAGCTTGACTAGCGGCACATAGCACATGCTAGCTAGCGTAAGCAAGTGTTGCTGCATATGTTAAGCGCATAAATATATCATGGCCAATATTGCTGTAAAGGCTTTGCGAAGGTGTGGTACATATGGTGTCCGATTTTATAACACACACACACACACACACACACACACACACACGCGCGCACACACACACGCACACACATAGTTAGCAGCTGCCACCCCTGACAGCTCTTTAGCATGTCACATTTCCAAGTCTTTGCATTTGCTTTTACATGTCAATCTTCCTGTCTTTAAATAATTTGCTAATGTATAATTCTAGTTTAAGCCCTTATTATATGTGCATACACAGATACATAGGATATTTTTGATCAGAATAGCATGAAAGCAGTACACATGATAGAAACGTAACACACAGGCACACACACGCACACTGTGTAGTAGCCCCACTGGATTTTAACAGAAATAAAATGATCATTTGAAACCGTATTAGAAATATGTATTCAGTGCTAATATTGATATTATTACATCATAAACGATTAACGTTCATCAATAACCCTACCTCGTTTCATTTATGCGTCTTAAAATCATTAACACTGACTCACGCTGGTTTATTTAGCGACTTTTTAACACTTAAGGTTGCACAAGAAACGTAGGAACAAACGCAAGTAGGAAGAAGAAAAGTGAAGTGCCGGGAGAAAAGGTACGTCTAAAGCTGACTCCGAAAAGAGAAAGTGCATTCAGAAGGAATCGTAGCTTTTCCTAGATTGGGCTAGTTCGAGTTGTCATTATTGCTGACAAACGTTAAAAGAAAGAAGAGGAAATGCTGTTTTAATAACAATAAACTTTTAATTTACAAAATCATGTAATAAAAAAAAACTGTACAAAAATCAACTGTACATAACTTCACATACTATTCACATTTGGTTTTTTTTCGCTTGAGAAACAACAAGCTTATCCATCCTGTAACAATGCAAAACACTTTTTTTTTCTTGAGGAGCAGAACGTTATATACATTATAAACACTCGGAGGATCTTTGCGCCAAGCTTTGAGTCCACGGTTAGATTAAGGAACTTTTTGCCGACGTTTTCTGGTTCACTTGCTCATGGAAAGGCCGGGCAGGCTGGCTGTGGATGCTGGTAAAGGTTGGCACAGGGCGCACGGACACGGCATGCCGGGGAAGTGCCTGTACGAGCTGGCCAAATGCAACGGGTCCTTCAGTAAGCTTGGAATTGGTGGCGCGTGGAAGCCCAGATATCCCGCTGATGGAGGAGAATGGGGAGCTTGAGCTGTAGCCATGTGCGTGCTGGTGTGCTGAAGGGGGGTGGAGCTCACGGCCGTAGCTCCGCCTGCCAAAGAGTGCAAGGACTGGGCCAGAGGATGCAGGGAAAGCTGGGATGGAGCTAAGACGGGCCTTGGGGCATGATTTTGAGCCACGCTGGACCCGTAAACCTCGCCCACGAGCTTCTTCATCTCCTCCAAGGAGCTGGAGAGCATGAGGATGTAGTTGCGTGCCAGCAGGAGGGTGGATATCTTGGAGAGCTTGCGCACCGAGGGGCCTTGGGCGTACGGCATGACTTCGCGGAGGCCGTCCATGGCTTGGTTGAGGTCGTGCATGCGTTTCCGCTCACGGCTGTTCACCTTGAGACGCAGCTCCTGAAGGTCTTCTTTGGAGACCTCCGGACGGTTCCGGCTTTTCTCTCCGGAAGCCGGAGATCCGTCGGAGGCTTTCTCGGCTTGCTGGAACATCTTGCTGGAGAAGAAGCCGGAGTCGACGACGACGAGGTCTGGCGACGAGGAGCGACTGCAGGTGGAGCCGGTGTCGGAATCCATCTCAGCAGATCGAAACACTGGAGACAGTTGACAAAAAGACGCGAATATCCCGGTGGTCAAATTGTCTTCCCAAAACGTCTTTCGCAAGTGAAGCAAAGACCAACGTTCTGAACTCAAACACCTCTTGAACAGCACTCGACTCGGCAAACCTGAATAGTAGAACACTTTGGGGTAGCAGAACTGGAACGCACACACACCCCGTCCTCTCTTCTGTCTACGTGAGTGTGTGTCAGTGAAAGCTCTCTGGTTTGACCGAATCCCTACAGCACGGCTTTTTATAGGCCTCTCACCCACAAAGACACAATGAGACGCATAATGCGACTGGAGACCTGGAGCCAATAACAGAGGGGACACACTTTCACCCACACCCACACACACCCCTTCCTTAGCAAATACACCCCCCCAAACACAACACACACACACACACACACACACACACACACGTGCATACACATTAACTCCAGCCGACAATATTCGCACATTGGTGGAAAGTCCTTATGCCTACATACTCACACACTCTAATGACTGTCCAAGACTTCACGAAAGTGTGTAAGGACTTTTTATAGTTCATGTTCATCACTTAACGTGATGATGTTAACTGATACACTTTGTTTTAACAGATCAATATGAACCAGCGTATCACACTCTAGACACTCTCATGGTAAAATTCGAATGGATCATAGTTCAAAAAGGCATTTATTAATTCGTATTAATGCATTAATTAAGTTCTTCCCTTATATTTTTTCGTTTGTGTTTCTATATTTACGTGTTACTGTTTTAAATGACTCGCTTCAAGACCTTGTATAACTGTTAGCTTCATATATCTCTGCTTACTGAACATACTATAATTCTTCTCATATAACACTTGTACATACGTGTACAGTTCAATATTCAGTTCTACTTTGTTATTTGTAATGTTTTTTTGTCGATGAGATGAATATTAGAAGAAAATTATTTGATCAGTGATGAGCAAGAAAGCAGATTCTGGAAAAATCACTAGCATTACCATGTCTGAACCCTCTAACTGCACGTTTCCTGCGGCAAGACATCGTTTATCACATGATTACTACACATTATCCTAAAGCGCTTTTGCTGTCTTTGACATTGTGGCTCTCTTCATGTCTTATTTATGATCCCTCCACTCGCTCTCTTTGCTCTTCCGCACTCCTAACGTCACCAGCAATGTGTCTAGGAGTCAGCATGAGCGTGTAAATGCCAACGGCGTCCGCATTAATGGTAAACCAGGCGCAGTTCAGCGCCGAGCGAAGACATTCGAGGGCGGCGCGAAGTGCGAAATCATCCTGCCGAGAGTGGAAGAGGGAGGAGAGGGGAGGAGGTAGTTAAAGAGACACTAAAAAGTGGCTCGTGTATTGTGTGTCCCTCGCCGGGTCATAAAAACTCTAGGGCAAGCCAGAAGCCCGTGGGATGCTGCTATTACCCCCCTGCTATGTGCTTAAGCTTCTAGAGCGTTCATTAGCATCACTATCGCACACCGTGTAATGCACTCCCACTCTCACAGATCATGTGGAAGGGAAACTAGTTGGGTTGTAGACTCACACACACACACACACACACACACACACACACACGTACACAGATCTCACAAGTAAGCAAAAAACAGAAAAGAGACAGAATGGATGAGAAAGAAAAATAGTTGCAGAACAAGTGCAATTGTCTGAGAAACTTTGTGACTCACTTTAGAGATTCGATTCTTTTTTCCACTGAATCAAATGACACAAGTTTTGATTCAGTTGATTTGTCATGCAGATCAACGTGTAGAAGTATTACCACATCTCCACCACCAAACCCCTAAAGATGATTAAATTGAAATGTTCATTTCATTAAAGATTGCTTATTTAAGTGCTTACAAAGACACAAAGGAGTCATTTGAAAAAGGCGAATCATATATGAATTGCTCAGCGTTACCATTTATACCTATTTTTATTTATTTATTTATTTTTATAACAAAGGTCGTTTTAAATTACATAAAGGTCCTAGGAGCTTGACTACAAAATGAACAATGTTTTAGCATAAATAACCTTTTATACAATCAGGTCATTTTGCTCTTACTGTATGATCTATATAGCACTACATAAATCAGAATCACTTGCGAAGTGATTCAAAATACTGTAATGCACTTAAAGGAGTCATATGGTGCAGCTCAAACACTATTGTCTGACTGAAGAGTTCCCTCATCAAGAGAATCCAAGACTCATTTGGGACTATATATATAAGCATAAATACTAGCAGTGGTCATTATGACTCACTTTAGTGAGTTGATTCTTTTTTTCACTGTTTAATGAATCAAATGGTGCAAGATTTTGATTCGGTTGATTTGTCAGTCAGGGCAGCATGTAGAGATATTAAAGACGATCGAAATGTCACAACATTAATATCATTAAGATATAAAAGGTGCTGTAAGTGTGTAGATTCATTTGTGCTTGCAAAATGATTCGCTTAGTTCATTTAAAGGAGCCGTTTGGGGGGTGGGGGGTGTAAGGCAAATGGTTTATGAACCACCCATCAGTACTTTTTTATTCAAAGATTAGATCAAATCTAATAATAGTATAGTATATAACTGCAAAATGAATATAGGTTTAGCATAAATCATATTGCAAAGTGATTCACCTAATTCACTTAAAGGAATCATTTGAAAATGACTCACCAATCAATACTTTTCTTTCCCCAAAGAATACTATATAAAAGACGTAGTTGCGTAATTAACTCTTGCTGTACAGGATGGTGTGGTGTAAATCAGCGCACTGAGTCTGTGCTTGCAAAGTGATTCATCTAATTTACTTAAAGGAGTCGTTTGAAAAAAATGAGGAATCATTTGCGAATCGCCTGTCAATACTGTATCTAAAGATTACGGAAAAGCCATAGTAGCTAATTCAGCTGTTAGTGTATGAGATAAATATAATTTATTTATTAGATAGGCATAGATAGATAGATAGATAGATAGATAGAAAACACAGTACATTTCAAGATACTCCATGACAATATTCTGAAAAAAAAAAATCAGTTAACAAGAAGGACTTGTTAGAAACACTTCTAGATGTTCTAGCACTTTCTCTTAAAGCAATAATTGTCTCCATGGCGTGTTTTATTATTATTGCCGGGTGTTGCAGCGTTACCTATTAACTCGTAACTGTTTTGTTAATAGCGTCTGTGAAAGAAAAAAGACAATGATCCACCTCGGGCCGTTTTCTCTGCAGGTGTCTGAACCTTTCTGCACTCTGTGTGTCGCTGTGTGTGTTGTTGTCAGCACATAGTGAATCGCTGTGTATTGTGTGTGTGTGTGTGTGTGTGTGTGTGTATGTGTGTGTGTATATGTGTGTGTTGTGAGCATATGGATGTTCTCATGGTGCGGGCGCAAAGCCAGCACACGAGCAGACCTCAGCCAGGCCTAATTAAAGCCTGGCACAACACGGCGTGTTAGTTACGGCCGTCCGCTCGACTAAATTACCCTCACATCACACTCACATTACCCGATAAACACAAAGAGTACAGTTCATAGGTGTGCAGTAGGGACCAAAAGCACCGTTTCCATCCTCAGATTAAAGTGTTATGTGCCATAAAAGATTTATACGGTTTATACGGTATTAATGCGGGCGTTTTATCGTTTCTATAGTAACACAGTGACAACATAAATGGATATAAAAAAGGGTGTAATTATAGATATGTCTAAGAAAGGAGTCTCCAGTGTCAAGTTTTCAGGCACGTCAACCCGCATTTGCATGAAAAATATATTTTTATGGAGTTTTATTACTTGAATTAGTTCAAGTGATAAAAATATTTTCAATATTTTACTATTTTTTTGGTAAATTGTTGCCATACGGCAACAATGTGCAGTGGTGGAAAGTACGGTCAAATAGTATAGCATATAGTCAAAAACAACACAAAATGTATTGTTATGTGAAAGTTAAAGCCCCATTTTTCCAGTTACACTAGAAAATAGTAGTTTTGCATTATTGCGTAGCAAACAATTGTAGATACATTAATTGTTGCCATATGGCAACATCATGCAGTAAAGGGTTAAGGATCTTTTACTCTAATTTACTAACAAACAACTTTGTTTATAGGTACATTTGACGTTGTGGAACGTCCACGAAACAAGTTGGTTCCTGTTATTGGTTACTTATAAACTGATATAAACACTCGTTCCCTCACCAGCCTCTCATTTTTTCTTCTTCTTCACACAATCATACAATTCGATTCGGACGCTTTCATTCAGATGAAAAAAACAAAAGGATTCTTTTTCGAACAAGAACGATCAACTTAGTAGAATGCTGATCCGTAACGAAATAAGCCATCGTCATGTTCGTCGTCGTCGTCATGGTAGCAAAAATACGTGCCGACTGTTACAAAGCGGTGACACTGGAGACCCCTTCCATAAATTACGTTTATATAATAAACGTCTCCCTACAGAAAGCTTTCGCCAGACAACGTTTTAAAAAAAAAAAAAAAAAATTCAATTTATTATTAGATTACGTGAAATTTTAACACTTTGAACTACGTTTACACCACAGCGCTGCTGAATTCTCGATTCTGATTGGTCAGAAGGTGCTGACTAATTCTCTGACACTAGAGCAGCTGTGAATCGCAGGTTTATATTAAATGGATTTATTGTGCATAAGGCATTAGGGTGTGCAAAAATAGTGTGTGTGTGTGTGTGTGTGTGTGTGCGCGTGCATGCTCCGAGCTCCGTGCTCTCAATAAATGCATGAGGATGAGTGAAGAGTCTCATTCTTATTCATGTGTGTACTCTAGCTACAGGCCACACAGTGAGAGAGAGACAGAGAGACAGATAGAGAGAGAGAAAGAGAAAGAAAGAAGAGGATTAGATGCTCATGAATGCATGAAAGAGTATCAACTCCTCTATCCATGTCTAAGATAATCCCTTTGTCTTTAACCTGGTATTAAAGTGTTTGACTTTCCTCTCAGTGCATTTTGTGTGTGTGTGTGTGTGTGTGTGTGTGTTTTCAAGGGGGTACTATGAACGTTCAGGTGAGCAGAAAATAAGAGTCGTGTGTTTTCAGGATCAGAGGATCACGCTCTCGCGCTCTCTCTCTCTCTCTCTCTCTCTCTCTCTCTCTCTCGCTCTCTCTCTCTCACACACACACACACACACACGGTCAAACACAATTATTTAAAAGGATCACAGAGGGGATTCTCTATAATCCCTGTAGAGAACATGAACAAACAGCTCTTTTTCACGGAGAATCCTTTGAGTGACAAAACCTTTTTGTTTCGGACGTTTTAATGAGATTTTATTACTCGCTAGGAGATCTTTGTAGATGTCCTTCTCCTAGATGTTTCTCTCGCATCTAATACTAGAGTAAAGAGAATTTTCATCTATTAATTCTCACTGAAATGGGCCAAATTTCAATTTAGGCCAGCCCTGAACGAATGCAGTTCTCTAATATATAATAATAATAATAATAATAATAATAATAATAATAATAATGTCATAAAAATATAAACATTCAGGAAAAAGTGGGGGAAAGAATTCATGAGCAAGACCAAGAAGTTCTATGCATTATTGCTTTACTAACTATGTTTGTGTGAGAGAGAAAGAGAGAGAGAGAGAGAAAGACACACACACACACACACACACACACACACACACACACACACCCTCCACATGATTCATGTTCATGATGCTCAGAAGTGCGAAAGTCTGTTTTACTAAATGTGTGTGTGTGTGTGTGTGTGTGTGTGTGTCTGTGATTTATTAACTCATGCCTAGCTAACCTAACGGCGGTATTTAAAGTACATCAGGACAAGCATTGCCTCGAGTGCTTTACAACCGTCACTAACGAGCCCCATCACTTTCCCTAACAGAGAGAAAGAGAGAGAGGGAAATAGAGGGAAAGGGGGATGAGATAAAAAAAAAAAAAAAGTGTGCCAGCAGGCTGTCTGCTGTAAAAGCTTTATTCAAGTGTCTGCGTCATTATAAATCACTGGACAACCAGACTAAAGCAGAGAGAGAGAGAGAGAGAGAGAGAGAGAGAGAGAGGAGGGGGGCATTTACTTTGTAGCACTTAAACATGCTGTTATCTTAAATCATTATTGGACCCCTTTTATACTTCTCTTTCCTTATTTCTTTTCCTTTATTTCTTTCTTTCTTTTGATACAGTTTGTTTTGGTTTTTAAAAAAGTCGCTCACTGACACTGACAGTTTCTCTTCATATACAGACAGGTCCATAAGTATTTGGACAGGGACATTACATGAGGTTTTTTTTTTTTTTTTTCGTATCGTTGCCTCTGTACACCACCACAGTGGATTCAAAAAGAAGCAATCAGGATGTGATCGAAGTGTCGACTTTCAGCTTTCATGCAAGGGGTTTAACAAACATATCGCATTAACTGTTTAGGAATTACAGCCGTCCATTTCCACAGGCTCAAAAGTAATCGGACAATTGATTACTTGACAATTACTTGACAATTGAACAAACAGTTTCATGGCCAGGTGTGGCCTGTTCCCTCGTTATTTCATGACAAATGAAGGAGATAAAAGGTCTGGAGTTGATTCCAAGTGTTGAATTTGCATTTGGTAGCGGTAGCTGTTCGTGGGAACAACCCCCCCCCCCGCGAGTACCCCTCAAGGTACTGGCGAGCTCAGCAAACACCAAAATGCCTGGAGGACCTGGACGACGACTGAAGTGAACAATCGCAGAATTCTTTCCTTGTTGAAGCAAAAACCCCTTCAGAACATCTGGCCAAGTCAAGAACACTCTGGAGGAGGTGGTCCTATCATTGACAAAAGTCTACACTCAAGAGTCACTTTCATGAACGTACATACAGACGGTTTACTTCAAGATGCAAACCACTCGTAACGCTCAACAACAGAAAGTTGGTCTGCTTTTTTTAACCTTAGTGGTTCCAAAGCACTTTACATTGGTTCTCATTCACCCTTTCACACACACACACACACACACTCACACACCCCTGCTAGCAGAGCTGCCATGCAAGGCGCTAACTTGCCATCGGGAGCAACTTGGGGTTCAGTGTCTTGCCCAAGGACACTTCGGCATGTGGAGTCACGTGGTCCGGGAATCTAACCTCCAACCCTACGATTAGTGGACAACCCGCTCTACCACCTGAGTCACAGCCAGTCTAGAAGGCCTGATTAGGCTTGCTAAAAAAAAAAAAAAAAAAACCCTTCAAAACAAAAAGCCAGAGCAGTTCTGATGCAAGATGAACTTGTACCGAAATGATGGGAAGAGAAGAGCATGAAAAAGGAAAAGAAGAGCTCATGATCCAAAGCGTACCATATCATCTGTCAAACCTGGTGGAGGTAGTGTTATGGCATGGGGTTGTACGGCTGCCAGTGGAACTGGGTTACTGGTGTTTATTGATAGAAGTAGCAGGATGAATTCTGAAGTGTTCAGCGCTTCTTAAGGCAAAGAAATGAAATGTTCTTAAATGTCAGATGACCTCAACCAAATTGAGCTGCTTTTCACATACTGAAGACAAAACTCAGCAAGGGAGGAACCTCAGCATTTGGTGATGTCCATGGGTTCCAGACTTCAGGCGGTGATTGACTGCAAAGGATTTGGATCCAAGTGTTTTAAAAAAAACCAACCCCACTATAGTCAATGTTAAAGATTTAACAAGATAGATAGATCCAACGCAAATACTGTAAAGCGAACACCTGTATGTACACTATAACACATTTCAAAGTACGAGGTGCTGCTGTGTTTACTGTCCATGCTGTGAGCGGCCATGTTGGTTTCTCAGTCCCCGAGTTGGAGTTCCGAGGTGAAGCGGGAGTTTCTTTCGTTTTTTTTTTTTCCCTAGTTGGAGGTCGGAAATGATAAGTTACGAGGATTAGTTGAATAAAAATTTTACCCAGGTGAAAAAGAGTTTAGTTGGATAAAATTTTGGTCTGTCCGTCTGTCTGTCTGTCTGTCTGTCCATCCATCTGTCTGTCTGTCTTTCTTTCTCTCTCTCTCTCTTTCTCTCTCTCTGTAACTGTGACCATCTGTGTGTTTGTAACGCTGCTGTCACTGTGTCATTACTCTCACTCTGCAACATGTGTGTGTGTGTGTGTGTGTGTGTGTGTGTGGACACAAAAGAAGTTGAGAGTTGATCTCTTCATTAGAATTCAGCAGAGTTAAACGGATCGTCTTTAATTCTTCGGCTCACACGGAAAATCACTCGATATCACTTAAACACGTCAATGCTTTGGATTTTTTTTTTTTTTTTTACTGTTTTATTTCACACACACACACACACACACACACACACACACACTAAAACTAAAACTATGTTTTTTTAATTTAGCTAATCGCACGTTTATTACATCTGTGCCTATTATTTCTTCAATTTAATCCTTAGTTAAAAAAAAAAACAAAAAAAAAAAAACGTTTTAACCAAGACTTTATTTGTAAACTCTCTTTTCTTTTTCTCTTCACTATTCACCTGGTCAGGATTCGAAGAGTTCGAGAGCCAGGTTACCTTCATTAGTTGTTAGCTGTTATTCTCAAATCTCATCATTTTCTATAACCGCAGCTCTGAAAGTAGTTCCGGCTGCAAACCTAATCACGGCTTTACACTGTATTAACGCGCTCGATCTGACACCTTATCGTTTCTATAGGAACCGTTCATTCGCAGGGGCTTGTTTCGTAGATGGTCCACAGCACCGTTACTTTGTAACTTTAAACAGATAAAAAAAAAAAGTATGATGTTTATTCTTTAATAAATAAAAACTTGTAAATGTTGCGAAATAGAAAAACTTCAGATGTGCTTACAGTAACACCACCTTATTGTTCATTATTATTATTATTATTATTATTATTATTATTATTATTATTAGTAGTAGTAGTAGTAGTATTAGTAGTAGTAGTAGTATTATAACAGGAAGTTTATCCCTAACTGAACACGAGTGTGAGGAATTTGCCTTATAAATAAATGTTTATTATATTGACCCAGTTATAAGAAGTCTGAACGATAAGACTCTTTCACTTCCTGTTTTTCGTTAGCGCAGTGTTTCGCGAGGTTGCTATAACAAGCAGAACGTGTCTGTCATTTAAACACTAATATACTGTAGATCAGTACGATTGTAAAGCACATATTTTTATTGGTTTGACCCCGAGGTCCAGTGCACTTAACTGCCATTTATTCATTTAACTTCATCAAGCCCGCCTTAACCCAAACGGAGTTAACAGAATGTTAACTAGACTTAAAAAGCTCGCATTCATCACACCCACCCGCCCTCGTGCACACTTCTCTCCGTCGTTAATCATTAGAAAACGAGACAGTGGTACAGTGGCCACCATGGCAGGCGGCTTTGTCCTCCATGACCTCCGGGTCAACAAGAGGAGTGAGTGACACAACACTCCGGCTCCATCCTAAATACAATAGAGGGGGATGTAGGGCCGCTTTTGTAAGCGCGCTCGGCTTTATAACCCCATCCACACTCCACACACACACACACACACACACACACACACACACACACAGACAACCACAGAATGGACACATGGCACAGGGCCAGTCACAGATGGGCCCCGTACTCTGTGTGTGTGTGTGTGTGTGTGTGTGTGTGTGTGTGTGTGTGTGTGTGTTGTCATGGTGAGGGAACACAAGCGGCGCTAAAGGTGCTGAGACAAAAGCCAAGGGACGGGACTCGTGTCTAAGAGATGGAGAGAGAGATTATTATAGAAGAGAGGGGGTGAGAGACATCATGACAGACAGAGAGAGAGAGAGAGAGAGAGAGAGAGAGGCAGCAGAAGTGTGTATGTCTACAACAATGGAGGCTTTTCAGTAAGAAGCCAAATGTTTCAAAGTGTGACCAGAACAATTGAGAGAGAGAAATACAATATACCCCGGCGCTGTTGAATCCTGGATTCTGATTGGTCAGAAGGTGTTGATTAATTTCCTTTAACAGCAGCTCTGACAGTAGCGCAGCTGCAAAGCCCAAGTTTTATATACATCAATGCGCTCTTTATAATACGTCATCGTTTCTATAACAACAGCTCATTGTACTTGTATGGTGGACGTCAGACTTTTTGGAAGGAGTCTCCAGTGTCAGCGAGGTTTCTCCTCCCAAGAGGAAGAGGAGTTCAGTAACACGAGTGGAACGTTTCCTGACCAGGAAAGACCGGGTTGTAGGGTTAAACCTCGAGCATTATGTCACATGACTTGCTTGTGTGGATCTGTTCCTGCTCATTTGCTGCACAAGTCCTGCATGGCTGCCATCTGCACAGCTGCTGGAAGAATTAAATATGAAAACAGGTTTATGGGGCATCGTAAAGGATGGGGGAGAAAAAACAGAAGTGCTCAATGCATTCCCCATCTGGAGAGAGAGAGAGAGAGGGAGAGAGAGGGCTGAGAGCAGAAATTACAGCACAGAGGGGAAATTATAGCGTGGAAGGGCAAGAGGTCGAGAGAAAGTTTGTTTTAGGTTGCAAAACATAATTGAAATAATTATGGATTATTGAATGACATCAAGAAGTTATGATCGAGAAATAGCGCTAATGGATGTGTCTCGTGTCATTTTTGAGACAAATTCGAAAATTCTTTAGATGACTCACTCATAGACCCGTTCTTAGTGACACAATGATTTACTCAACCACTCACTGAATCACTCGCACACTGAATCACATATCCACACACTTCTTACTCACTCACTCACTTACTCATTCACTCACTTATGACTGACTCACTCACTCATTCACTCACTTAATGACTCACTGAATC